>CM033470.1:49104940-49203173 GCA_019447015.1 Hymenochirus boettgeri | reverse complement strand
TAACAAGGGTTATGGGTAGGGAGCAGGTGGAGCTGTAGTGAAATATCTACACCTTTATATCGGTGTAGAACATAGTAATTGAGGTTGAATAAAGACATACGTCCATCAGGTCCAACCTATTCACTTTTTTTTTTTAACCCTAACAGTTGATCCAGAGGAAGGCAAAAAAAAAGGGGGGGATTCCTTCCTGACTCCAAACGGCAATCAGAAAGTATCCCTGGATCAACCAGATCTACAGTATATGTATTAATACCAGTAATTCTCAATATTATACAGTATCCCTGTACCAACCAGATCTACAGTATATGTATTAATACCAGTAATGTTCAATATTATATAGTATCCCTGTATCAACCGAAACTACAGTATATGTATTAATACCAGTAATTCTCAATATTATATAGTATCCCTGTACCAATGAGAACTACAGTATATGTATTAATACCAGTAATTCTCAATATTATACAGTATCCCTGTACCAACCAGAACTACAGTATATGTATTAATACCAGTAATTCTCAATATTATATAGTATCCCCGTACCAACCAGAACTACAGTATATGTATTAATACCAGTAATTCTCAATATTATATAGTATCCCTGTACCAACCAGAACTACAGTATATGTATTAATACCAGTAATTCTCAATATTTTTTAGTTTTAGAAATGTATCCAGGCCATTTTTAAAGCTATTCAATGAACTTGCCATTACCACATCTGCTGGTAACAGTTCCACCGTCCTCACTGTAAAGAAACCTTTCCTAACCTGAAGATGAAACTTTTTTTCTTCTAATCTTGGATGTCCACATGTCTTCTAATATGACCGATTAGTGAACAAAGCACCAGAGAGTTTATTGTATGGCCCATTAATATATTTGTTATATTGTTAAGGTTATCATATCCCCACACAAACATCGCTTCTCCAATGTAAACAGCCCTAAAGCTGGGTACACACAGTAACGATAAAGCCCCAATACCGTCGGAATCCGACGGTATCGGGGCTTTATCGTTATGTGTGTACGCTCGTTTCCTGAACGAGCGCGCGGCCGCCGAACGATCGGGTCAGCCGAACGCTCGTTCGGGAAAGGCCGAAAATTTCCATCGGCCACGCTAGACTC
This sequence comes from Hymenochirus boettgeri, assembly GCA_019447015.1. Classification (NCBI taxonomy): domain Eukaryota; kingdom Metazoa; phylum Chordata; class Amphibia; order Anura; family Pipidae; genus Hymenochirus; species Hymenochirus boettgeri. Next base: position 49,202,053 of record CM033470.1, on the reverse strand, counting down.
CCTATAGAGGAGTCTAGCGCGGCCGATGGAAACACACAGTCCCGAGCGTTCTCCTTATGAAGTTCATAGGGAGAACGCTCGGGACTGTGTGTATGCAGATCTTTGAAAGATGGCAGACAGGATCTTGCAGATCCTGTCTGTCATCTTTCAGAAATCTGGACTGTGTACCTAGCTTAACTTGTCTAATCTGCCTGCATAGTCAAGCCCCTCCATTCCCCTTATTAATTTAGTTGCCCTTCTCTGAACTGCTTCCATTTCCAATATTGTATGTCCCTTTTGTATATGGGATTCCAAAACTGCACCGCATATTCCAAATGAGGCCTTACCAGTGCTTTGTAAAGAGGGAGAATAATATTTTTCTCTCTTGAATCTATTTCTCTCTTTAAACAAGACTGTATCTTGCTAGCTCTAGCTGTGACTATCTGGCATTGTTTGCTATAACTAAGTCTGTTATCTACCAGCACCCCCATATTCCCTGTCAGCACTCTTCTGTTGTACAATGATTGGGAGATTTAAATGTTAATCATCTGGAGGTCCACATACCTGCTGTAGTTCAAGCTGAACCTCATCAAGTGGTAGATTATTATCATCACTAGAATCATCCACATCCCATAGATCATTATGGCCAGAAGGATTTACAAAGACCAATGAAATCATATGTCATTTGTTCCCATGCAGACACTGGTCTCATGCATAGGTGCAGGTGAAGAATGCATAGGTGCAGGTGAAGATAGAAGTTTGTTACTTTGTTCTATGAGAGATTGTTACTTTGCTGGCTTTCATCTCTGCTAGTAAAACCAAGGTCAGAAGTTTAACCATTGCCTTTCCAGTCACTCCAGCATTAACTGTTTTTTTTACCCAGTGATCTCCGCAAAACCTACCCAGCAGGGGAGGACTGGCCCAGTATGCTGAGGGGCAATCCTCCAATGAAGGATTTGGGCTGCCACAGAAGCTTATTAGTAAGTCACATGCTTGAAAGGCAGAGAACACGCCTCTAGCTCTAACATGGGCAAGGAACAGGAAACCCCTCCTCATAGTTCAGTTCAGTTCATTAACCAGTGTTAGTCAGCCCCCCAGTTTATTATTTAGTGTTTGTCAACCCTCCAGTTTATTAGCTGGTGTTAGTCAGCCCTCCATTTCATTAGGAACAAAGGAAACTTTGGGTATAACTTGACCTACAAAGTGTACCCAGGGGTGAGAACTTAGTGATTCAGGTCCTCATCCTGGGTACTTAAAAGGGGTAGGGGGGAGATTTTATAATTATAATTGTCCTTTAACCATATCATACACTTGATGGGAATAGTGGTCTAAAAAATGGGTGTAACCTAAACAAAGTGGGTGCGGTCAAAAATGTTGCAACCTACAGTGAAAGGGCCACTTGGCCATATTTGCCCCCCTGGCCAAAAGGTTCCAGTCCTCCCCTGCTACCCAGGCACTACAAGAGTTAAAGTTCACATAGCTGTCTGTATTCCTATCCACAATGGTATCCTGTATAAGATTCTAATAGGGCGATTTACCCAGCGGCGCTGGGCAGGTATTTGGAGTCTCGCTAGGTGCTTTGCTACCATATTAGGGTTACATAAAAGACACCTGCACATCCAGCACTCGTGATTCAATATCGCATTTGCACCAATTGTAGAGCATGATTTTAATGCCGGCTCATATTGAATCGCGTTTGCAAGATTTACCCAGCTCAGTAAATTGTCCTATAAGTACATTAGAGCTGTTGATAACTCAATATTTACCCTTCCAAAAACACAATAAGAGGCTGGGAGTTTTTGCATCTAGATATATTTGCCCTTTATCTGCCATAGTGTAATTTAGTGTAAGGTGCTATACACACTGCACATTGTCTTGGATTGATAACAATGTAATGTCAGTTCTAGTTATTACAGAAAGATCTCTCTTCATAGACAGGAAAAAAAAGTTTTTTTTTTTTTAAAGACTGGATTATTCTACCCGACCCGCAACCAATTCCAACTCATTGCGGGTTACCCGAACCCAACCCGCAAATTGACTCAATGCATGACTCTACCATGTGCTGACCGTTATTTGCTTTTATTTGAAGATTATCTAATAGGATCCAATACACATTTATTAATAAGAGAAATAACTACTTACTGTCACATTCTGTGAAAACATTCTACTTACAGTGACACTGCCTTTCCATCCGCAGATAAACTATTCCGATTACTGTTCCAACTGCTCCCAACTACGGGAAAATTCCTCCAATTCTGAAACCCCCTGTACCTGTACAGCCAATTTCACAGTTTCCACTGATCTCCAGGTAGGTAGAAATAAACACGCACCAACCTCCATGTGTCTTCCCAACCAATCAATTTATCCTACTGATCCAATGCCATTATTTTAACCATTACATGAAACTTTATGTTTCAGTGGGTGCTTTGTGTCTTTCGTTAACTGAATGTGCATCTTGTTTGGCTCCAGTAAGAAAACAGGTTTACTATGTAGTGGATGGTCAGTCTCAGAAGTGCAGATGTCTTGGTATAATGTGTTACTGGTGTGTCTAGTTCATGGTCCTGGGTTGGTTATGATATATTTATATGATTGGAGCTTTAATGCAAAATATCAGCCAGGAACTCCAACTATTACTATTTACACAAATGCAGGACGTCTGTCATTTCCATGGCTCATTGTTAGGGTGGTTCCAGATTTGGTGGCAGGAAGTCTGTCATTTCCATGGCAAGAGCCCATTGTTAGGGTGGTTCCAGATCTGGTGGCAGGAAGTCTGTCATTTCCATGGCAAGAGCCCATTGTTAGGGTGGTTCCAGATCTGGTGGAAGGAAGTCTATCATTTCCATGGCAAGAGCCCATTGTTAGGGTGGTTCCAGATCTGGTGGAAGGAAGTCTATCATTTCCATGGCAAGAGCCCATTGTTAGGGTGGTTCCAGATCTAGTGGAAGGAAGTCTGTCATTTTTATGGCAAGAGCCCATTGTGAAGGTGGATCCAGATCTGGTGGAAGGAAGTCTGTCGTTTCCATGGCAAGAGCCCATTGTGAAATATCGTAACCTTCCCTGGACACCATTCTTCTCCCAACTTGCTCCCCCCCCCGCGCTCTGAAGAATGTATAAGTCAGGAAGAGTGTATGTCTGCTATTGTTACAACGCTAATGTTCGCTATATTTAAGTGAAACTGCAAACAGTTGGGAATTGATTGAGGAGCCGGCGGTCGATCACACAATAGGTGAATTTCTATAGCTTAGCTTCTGGCTCCTGTCAGATTAATTGAAAAAAGCGAGGTAAGGCATAGCTCCTTTAGCTCCTGTTCTTCAATTAAAGCAATAGTTCACTTTCTCAGTGAACTATTCCATTAATAGCCCATAAAACGAACACCAGTTTCGGATGATAATTACACATGTGTATGTGTTTGTTCATCAATCTGCACAGCTATTGGGTGTAACGGCCGTTCGTCATGCAGGTGTCTTGCGCTTGGGGGGTTGTTCGATGGACGTCCAGTCAGACATGTGTACGGACCTTTACTCTCTCCTCTAGTGTGAGGATGATGTTTTTGTTAATTATGTCATTCACATCCCACTGTTCCCATTTCCATAGGTGGAGCCATGCATAGGTGGGGGCACATGTAGCCCCCATTACTGTCACTCTCACCTGTAGGTAAAATCTGTTATTAAATATGAAAATGTTGTCCCTGAAGACCAGATCCAGTAACTCCAATGGTAATTACTATTTGTGGGCATGGAATATTTTGACTCACTTTCTTTCCACTACTGTTTGACTGTACAAGTATGTTATATGTCACATTGATGGGTTAATGTAAAAATATTGGATACCCAAGTCAGTAAATAATAATAAATGGCAAGTAAAGATAATCTTGAATTATAGTTGATTTTTATTGTCTCTGTGCCATGCCTAGGTCTGCTAGGTGTGGTACAGGAACTAGAACTGGTGTCAGGAAGTTTACTTTTTCTATGGCCAGAGTCCATTGTGAGCATGTAGCTAGAATTGGTATCAGGAATTATGTCATCTCCATGGCAAGGGACCCATATGAGCATTGAGCCAAAACTGTTGGCAGGAAGTATGCCATTTCCAAGGCAAGAGACAATTGTGGCAGAAGGTTTGTCATCTCCATGGCAAGAGACCCTGGTGATCTGAACTGGCGAAAGAAGGTATGTCATCTTCATGGCAAGAGTCCATTGTGAGAGGACATTGTGGCAGGAAGAATGTCATCTCCATGGCAAGAGAACTTTGTGAGCATTGAGCCAGAACTGGTGACAGGAAGTATGTCATCTCCATGGCAAGCCAAGGGTTTATTGTGAGGGTGGATATTGTGGCAGGAAGAATGTCATCTCCATGGCAAGAGACCTTTGTGAGCATTGAGCCAGAACTGGTGTCAGGCAGTATGTCATCTACATGGAAAGAGACCTTTGTGAGCGTTGAGGCAGAGCTGGCAAGAGACCATTCTAAACGTGTAGCTAGAACTGGTGACAGGAAGAAGATTCCTCACTTCACTGGACCTTGAGAAGCTACATTTTTAATATAATACTTAACTTATAGGCAATCCAATTATGGAAGTGGATTCTTCTCTTCTGCGTGGACTATTTAGGTTTTATGCACTTTTCCTGTTGGTCCCTCTTGTGTATCCTCGTACAGGGATAACATAACCAGCTGCAGAGCAATGTGGAAGGTAATTAGCTTATCGATTTTAGGGTAAGGAAAAAAAACACACACAAGAAAAACTTTGGCAGAGATAAATTATCCTCCATAGCAGTGTTTCTCAACTTTTTTTATCTGTGGGAACCCTTGAAAGTTTTCATGTCTCGGGGACCCCTACATAAAATAATGGTTATAGATTATTTTTACTTTTCTTTCTCGGCCATGAAATCATCAAAATACATAATTTGTACAAATGATAGATCTATAAATGTATCTCTATTATGGAAGTTAATCTCAGGGGACACTTACATTATTTTTATTTATCTCTCAGACATCAATACACCAAACTCCATAATTCTTACAGAACTTTGAGATATATATATTTCATCAAAATGGTAAATCAATACAGTTTCTGTCAATCTCATGAGGACCCCCATGCAACCTCTCAGGGACCCCTGGTTGAGAAACGCTGCTCCATAGTTTCCAGTTTCCCATGAATCTGGGGACCAGACAGAAATACTGGGGAATTTACTTGAATGTCATTTTTTATTTACATTTCTTTTAAATTGCTGCATGTTTAACGATTTTATGTGTGATAAAAACCGACTTTCGATTTCACATGTGTAACCTCCCGTTTGAGCTGCAATTATGTTACCAGAGCGCATGTGATTCACTATAAAATGGTGATCACAAGCGCTCAGAAAATAGAACACATACAGTGTGGCCACCCACATCTCTTCTCAGGCGTTACCGGAACGCAAAATATGATCATAAGCACATGAGAAGAATGCTGGCGTGGCCTATCCCTTACTCAATTCACTTTATCACAAGACTTAAACTCTCCGTTCTAGTTAGGATGTTTATCTTTTTCCCACCACAGGGAGATGTGTTTATGTACTATGGTCTCAGTAACTTTTACCAGAACCACCGTCGCTACGTAATATCCAAATATGACGCTCAGTTGCTAGGAAGGAATGTAACCACTTCCGAGGTGAGGATATCATTTTATTTTGTTGTGGCACTAAATCTGTATTTCAAGTAACTCACGTGGGCCTCGTCTTGGCTATTCGCTATTTCTTCTCGCTGTTTCCTAATTGTTCTTTTGCTGCCCAACTTAATCTCATGGTAATGGTATTGGTATACAGCAGAGATGTCCAATCTTGGTTCTACAGCTGTCAAGGAATGGTGGGAATTGGAGGGCAGAAATTAGACATCCATGATGGACAGCAATATCGAATAAGAGGAACATTCTGTTAAAGGGGAAGCAGGGTAGGGAGTGTCTCAGCTACATTACAGTATCACAAAAACCTCCGGAACGTCCTCGCTGCTGCGCTAAATGTTGAAGTAAGGGTGGGAGGTAAGAATGTTCTCTTACCCCTCGCTCATCTAATGAAACTCATTCAACCATCTCTTATTTTTAGTAGACATAACCTTTAACTTTCAGTTTTCAATATTTTACGACATCGACTACTTGAAGCAAAAAAACTCCACATTTGTGTTAAAATTGTACAATGGCTGAGACAAAGACACTCAATTCAAAGAAGAATGAAAGCTAAAATGTACATGAGCTTCATTCAGTTCTATAAATCATACGATGTCTCTCACCTAATAAATCAGAACTGAATCATTTGGTTTTTTTCAATGCTCAATCAAGTTCAGAAGCAGGTTAGTCAGTAATGACAGCTCTGACAAGGGGAGGAAGTGGTAGAAAACTAACTCACATAGCAAGTGGAGAATTGTCCACAAATGAGACAGGGCGAAAATCCTACTCTGGGCACGGCAATCCCATGTCACGCTCTCGGTCATGGGATTGCACCGTTATTGAATTCTAACATAAGAAGAGCAGCACCGAAAGCAATCTTCTCCTGACACTGCTCCCCCTAGTGGCACTCCTGGTCAGGGAGGGTATTAACCATTGCATTTGCATTGACATTGAAAAATAAATGGATTTCCACACAATGTTGCTAATTTCAAATTGACTCAGATAATTATTATTATAGATTATTAGAGAGAGATTATTAATACATTATCAGGGAGATTCAATAAAAGTTCTTATCGTTTAAAATGGTGCTCATTTTGCCCCAACCAATCAGAACTTATTTAACATTTGAAAGCTAACATCCGATTGCTTGGGGCAAAATTAGCACCAATTTAAACAATAAGAACTTTTATTGAATAACCCTGCTTATATATAACATATAATGGCAGATTTGCATTCTGCATTGGCACATCAAGATATTCTACAGTACTCTGTCGTACGTTGTAATAAAATAAAGCACAGATGATGAGGGTGAAAATGAATTTTGTATTGGGTGTGATTGTCTTTTTCTTTGACCAGAAAATAAAGCAACACAGTTATTGTGCACCATTTACCACTTACCAGAATGGAACCCCCATGGCCCCCTGCGGTGCAATTGCCAATAGTTTATTTAATGGTAAGAGAAACAAATATTAACTTTCTATGGGTAAAGATGAGTCTTACATATGCCAAGGTGAACTATTCTATTCAAATCTATTTAAATTGAATTTTACTTCTCTCAGACTTCTCCAGCTCTGCATGTTCTTCAAGCTTGAAGGTACCAGGCCCAATGTGCTACCTTTGTGTTATTCACATCCCATGATCCCGATTTACTGGAAATGTTTCCTGTCTCTACAGATACTATTACACTTTATTATTACTCATCTGCATCTACGAAAATCCAAGTGCCTCTCCTAAGAACAGGGAACTCGTGGTGGTCTGATAAGAACATCAAGTTTAAAAACCCACAGCCAGAAAATAATCTAATTCAAGCATTTGCAGGTGATACAATTTAATTGTTATAATGTTAGATGCATTTGTGCTGCTTATAAATATTATATGCAAGTAAAGCACAAAACGTGCTCCATAGCTGTACCCAGTACCCAGGACAAGGACGTAAACCACTAGGTCCTAATCTCTGGGTTCTTCATAGAATTGCACTGTTACTAAATTTTCCATTGCTGTTGCGGTCCGCTTCACCTATTTTGGTCCGTCAGCGATGAGGCCAATGAGAAGGCTGAATCTGCACGTCTTTTGTGGAAGAGTTAACATTTAGTAATGTTGCAGTTCTAAGAAGAACCCAGGGATGAGGGTCTAGTGGTTTAGGTCCTCAAACCCTGGGATCTGCTTAGATCTGTAGATTTATTTACCTCAACCTTTCTTGGCTGCTCTGGTCCCACTTCCATCTTCATGATATGAGATATAGGACGATTACATCTTTTCTATACACAACACACCATAGTGGCAATGAAAAAAGTTCAGGTTTTGGCAAATTAATTAAATATAAAAAAACCTGAGAAATCACATAAGTATTCACTGCCTTTGCCATGAAGCTCCCAATTGAGTTGCATCCGATTTTCCCTAATAATCCTTGAGATATTTCTGCAGCTGTGGTAAATTCAGTTGATTGGACATAATTTGGAAAGGCACACACATATCTACGTATATGTGTCAGAGCACAAACCAAGAATGAAGTCAAAGGAGTTGTCTGTAGATCTCCGAGACAGGATTGTTTCGAGACACAAATATGGGGAAGGTTACAGAAAAATTTCTACTGCTTTAAAGGTCCCAATGAATACAGTGGCCTCCATCATCCGTAAGTACAACTTTAAAACCAGGATTCTTCCTAGAGCTGGCCAGCCATCTATGCTTAGCGATCAGGGGAGAAGGGCCTTAGTCAGGGAGGTGACAAAGAATCCGATTGTCACTCTTTCAGAGCTCCAGAAGTCCTCTGTGTAGAGAGGAGAACCTTCCAGAAGGACATTCATCTCTGCAGCAATCCATCAATCAGGCCTGTATGGTCAGACTGAAGCCACTCCTTAGTAAAAGGAACTTTGCAACTCGTCTGTAGTTTGGCATAAGGCACCTGAAGTAATCTCAGACCTTGAAAAACAAAATTCTCTGTTCTGATGAGACAGAGTGAACTCCTTGGTGTGAATGCATCACATTTGGAGGAAACCAGGTACCACTCATCACCAGGCCAATACCATCCCTACAGTGAAGCATGGTGGTGGCAGCATCATGTTGTGGCATGAACTGAGAGTCTAGTCAGGGTAAAGGGAATATGAGGCTTGTATTACTAATAAATCAAACTAACACTCAACATTCCAGCTTAAAACTACAGATTTCCAACTCAAGAAACCAAAGTCTATCTGGGCCAGACAAACAATACAGCAATCAGACATAATGGACAGTCTATTTGATTTTAAAGAAAGAATAAACTTAACTCAGCTCTGCTCCTCTGGGTCAATTGTACCCAGTGTGGACCTAAACCATTAGATGAGGACCTAGAGGTTTAGGTCCTTACCCTGGGTAAATTATGTATCTGGGTACACACTGTCGGTTTCTATCATTTATTTAATATATATAAATTATCTATATATTGTACTAATACGGCACTACAATATGGCACTGTGATATTGTATGAAATTCTGGAGCGTGTATGGTCGATCGTTGGGGTTTCGTCTGATCCCTATTTAACACGTATTTGACCAATACCGATTATAAAATACCTCCTTGGTGCGTGTATGGGTCCAAAATCAGGCTAACTCCCAGTGGTGGCTGACAAAGGCATTGCAGCAGATAGCAGCTAAAATCTGGATTCAAATCCCAGGGGTGGGGGGAGAATTCCCCCTCTTGCCCTTTACCCCCCCCCCCTCCTACAGTTGTACACTGATCAATTGTAATTATGTTTGAATAAAGTCTATTAAAAATGTTAGTCAAAGAAAAGCTAATATCTAACTATGGTGGAACTTTTCTTTCCAGGAAGTGCCAGACCACCATATTGGCAGAAACCAGTCTATTCACTAGACTCTGACCTTCATAACAATGGCTACGAGAATGATGATTTTATTATATGGATGAGAGTTGCTGCCTTCCCAAGCTTCAGAAAACTTTACCGACGTCTCTCTCGCGTTAACCAGTTTACCAATGGCCTTCCAGCAGGAAATTACAGCTACAGCATCGATTACAGTATCCTTGTTTCTATGCAATGTTACTTGTGCTTCCATTCATATATTCCATTAAATGATAAAGTTTTACAGTTCTGTCTATGTAACTGTACAGTTCATCTGAATCGGATAAACGGCGATCAGGCATGTTGGTAAATAAATAGACAGCATGATGGGTGGCGGAATACTGCTGACCACTGCTACTTTTGCCGTGACCAACAGTGATTAGTCCCGACCGACTGCTCAATAGTGTTTAACGGCCATTTGGGACAAATTTTGGCCCGTGTGTACCCAGCCTTAAATTCAAATCAAATCAAAATGGTCCTTAAGGGGCAATGGTGGTCTCCGGACAAGTTAAATAATGATAATAAATAAGCCTGCAGTCTTTCCCTTAGCCCTGAATCTCATCTCTCATTGCAGCCTGTAAAAAAATATATTGAGCATAATGTTTAAACAGTTTAAACAGTTCCAGTAGCTTGTCCCTGGGTCTGAGCATGCTCACTTTAAGGACAACTCCACCCTCATAAGAACATCTTTTAGAAAGAATAGCCTCTTTAAAATATGTTGATATATCATACATTGTCCTATGAATTACTGTATGCCTGCTATGCTTCTGGATGCCTCATGGAAACTGAGCAATTTAGAAACCTGTACTGAGCCTGTAATGAGCCTGGGCATGCTCAGAAGAGGCATTAACATTCAGTCATTGGCTGTGATGTCAACCGTCAAATCCATAACTGACAGTTACTAACTGGAAGAACCAGGAAGCAGATACAGGGGAAACAGGATATTGTGCAGGATTTCTGGTTAGACTTGTATATTTCAGATTTCAGACTATTACTGTTTAGGGGTTGGGGAGGGAGGTTTACCTGTATGTAAGTTTTCATTTTGGGGCTGAACTTGCCCTTTAAGGCTTAATGCTGAGAAAGACAGAAAGAACCTTCACAGATTTATGGCAGTTGAGAGGGGGACCTATTAATTCAGCAACAGTTACAAATGTGGGAGAATCAAACGCAGGAATTATACTGCAAACATGGTTTATTCAATGCGACATGTTTTGGAGCTAGTGTGCTCCTTTAAAGGTTTAGTTCTCCCACATTTGTAACTGTTGCTGAATTATTTCCACATAAGACGGAGTAGAGTGGGATTGCAACCATATATTGAATAAGTACATGTGAGTAGTCACAATCTTGTTTTCTGGACCTATAAATTCAGTCAGAGACTGGTCACATGGCTACAAGCTGGTGAAAGCAGGAAGTGTTCAGGAACTTATATTGCTAAACCTTTACAGCAATATAACTTCTTAGAAATGTGATCCAGGTTTCATTTAAAGATACAACAAAATGGTATTTAATTAACCCTGACTTAACCCTAAGGGAGAGGTCACACTAGTCCGCTTTAAAGCACAATCCAATTTCGATCTGAACGGGCTTTTAAAAGTGGACACTAGTGTGGCCAATTGATGTGGCCATACCAGTACGCTGGTGTGCGTTGCGTATGCGGTCCGCTAACTGGAGCACATGCATTCCATGTTTTTTTGCATAATTGCAGCGCATGGCAATGCACTAGTAATGCGTGCGCTTGTGCACCCGTTTCCTGCACACTGGTTGCCACTTCAGAGTAGCCTCAGCCTAGGACAGATATTCTCAACATGGTTATTTCCCTCCACTCTTAGCTAATGGCAAGAGCACTGTTTATTATACCAGAGATATTCATATGATGCATTTTTTTTGTTAAATCTTAACTTGCACACTCAGATTTTCCTGTATCCAAGTTTAAAGGGCAAAAATATGTTTACCTGACTACACTGTCATGGGTTGGAGGGAAGAATATGTTCCTCGGAATTGCGTACACGGTGACCGGAGCTGTTGTTATCCTGATGGGTTTTATCATGCTAGCTGTGCACTTAAAAAAGAAAAAGAAAAAAACACGCTTTGATAGGAAATAAAAATTTGCTTTAAAGGACAGGTGTAAGCTAAAACTCGTTTCCTGCTAATTACCTCAGTGGTTAACTTGCCTTTCTAAGTAATTCCTAACCAGTGACAAGTGTAAAATCAAGTTACTGCCCATTTCCCTAGCTTCAAATGGAAGGTTAGCCAGCTCCCGCCTCCCAGTATCATTAAATAACGGGGGCCATACATATATTTGATTTTACTTACCCGATTGAGCGTTCCCGTGACATTCGATAGATCCTGCCGGAACTCCTCTCCCATTCTTCTATGTGACCGACGTGATTGCAAAATCCCATTAATTTTTCAATCGTATGTCGGTCGCATAGAAGAACAGGAGAGGCGGTTCCGGCAGGATCGATCGAATGTCGCGGGAACGCTCAATCGGGTAAGTAAAATCGAATATGTGTATGGCCACCTTAAGGCTCTGTAGTTTTACGCAATTAATTAAATTACTGCTGAAGTTGGAAAATATGTGCGGAATAGCAAAATAGCCAGCATTTTTACCTGTAGTGTGCCTTTATAAATAAGCCCCATAGACATGGAATATCCAATCAGCTGCCTTCCTTGATCCCGTGCTTAGGACAGCGATAATAAAAGTGTTTGCTGTAGTGAACAATTTTACTAGCATCACATGGGTATATCTTTGTGTAGTATTAGCACTTACTTACTTACTGGGTTATTCACTAGAAGTTCTTAGAGTTAAAAATGGTGCTAATTTTGCCCCAACCAATCAGATGTTAGCTTTCAGATTTCTGATTGGTTGGGGCAATCATTAGCATCATTTTTAACAATAAGACTTTTTATTGAATCTTCCTGTTAGTATATTAATCAATAATCTTAGCCTGGAGCTGTTAAAAATAAAATGAAAAGCAGACATTCTGACTGTCAATTTTTCCTAGGGATGTAAAATGACAGCGATTTGCACCTGTTGGTAACTACAGCTCCCAGCGTCCTCATTGACTAGCTTAGAGACAGAAGAAGTTTCCAATTCCTTTAACCTATTTGTTTCAATCTGCCTGGACTCAATGCAGTGAATCAAGAAGTAATTGCGTCTCCATTTCATTCCACGTGGTATTAAATAAAATCCACAAATTTAAAGACTATGAAATATCTGTAATAATGGTTAGTAATATGTTATAATGTACAGAGCCAACAACATACACAGGCTGCTACCTCTACATCATACGGATATTAGAGATAACGGGCGTTCTTCAAAGGCCTTAGCACCATCTAGTGGACATAAATGGAAGTCATACTGAGGGGCCTGCACATGTCCCATCCGCACAAATCATTTATAAAATATGAAAACATTTTATAATAATTTTATTATAAAAATTCTAATAATTTTTAAAGCACATAAATGTAATGAATGAATCAACAATGAATTTTAAATGTGAAAAAATAACATTTAAACACTTTTCTATGGACTAACCGTTTATTTGGTTGACAAGCTTTCGAGAGTTAAAGCTTGTCAACTAAATAAACTGTTAGGGCACGGGCAACGCAAACGCACTCGGAATCGCATGCAATTTTGTGTGCAATTTCGTTGCGTTTGCGCATGCGTTTTTTTCATGTATTGAAAAACGCATGTGATTGCGATTTAAAATGCGGAACGCAAATCACAAATGCAATGAACCTGAAAACACACATTTTTGGTGTGTTGCTGCGTTTTCAATGTTATGAATAAAACGCAAGCGCAAACACAACGCACCCAAAAATGCGCATTTACGGTGCGTTGCCGCAAGCGCAAAAGAAGTGCAGCAGTGTGGCCTAGTCCTTAGTCCATAGAAAAACTACAGTACAGTACTCTTATTTATTAACATCTATATATTGGACTAACACGGCACTACAATACTTTTCTATACAAATTTAAAAGCACATAATGGGATAGGCCACACTTGTGTGCTTTAAAGCGCGATCCAATTGATGTGGCCACACTAGTGCGCTGGCATGTGCTGCCGCATGTAATTCGTTGATCTGAGTGCATGTGATCTGGATAGTGGCTAAGAGGTGTTATGGGAACGCCCAGGGTAAGGTGTCAAAACAGCATTGTACATGGCAAAAAGAAACCAAGCCTGAAACCAAAGAAACCAAGCCTAAATAGAGGTGGGGGGGTTCGACACCAACTGTCTGCCATGTACAATGCTGTTTTGACACCTTACCCTGGGCGTTCCTATAACACCTCTTAGCCACTATCTAATCACACCCTTAACACCTGGCTGTGATATGCTAATTGGGATTTTCCAGGGTACATAATTGCCACAGATTCTTGTACAAGTCATTCTGAATTGAGAAAGCCAGTCGGATGACTAGCGAAACGTCTTCAAGAACTAAACTTCAAGTCCAGTTGAACGAACTGAATACATTTGATAATTGAAGAGTTTTTTTTTGTTTTAAGGGTGAACTTGATTATTCCAGCACCAGGGACACTGCCACTTTTATGTCAACAGCCTGCGATTGAAAAGAATCTTTAATGTGCCCTGAAGCCAACCATATATCCAGAAAAGGAAAAGTGATCCCCCAGGTTACAATCTTGGCACCCACATAGATCTTCATTGGGCTTTTAAACAGATTCCTTGTCTCTTTATCAGATAATAAACTTTTATTTATTATTCATTTCCCCTTTGATGGGCCAAGAGTGAAAACCTACCCCTGGAAGTAGACAAGATAGCCCAAATTAGTACCAAATATAAAGCTCACTGGTTCAATTCAGCCCCATCTCATTACTTGTCAGGCTCCTTACAGAGCATGCTGTCCCATAGGCCCCAGGGCAGGAACAGAGAGATATAGCTCCAGGTGTAAGGCTGGGTACAAACGATTTTCCTTGCTAGTGACCGTTCGCTGCTAGCGAGTGGTGAAAACAAATCACTGTAGATCTCAGTGAATGTCGCCGTGACCGATCTCGTAGTCCATAGACCGATGATTTACCGGCCTGTCCAATCCGGCTCCTGAGGTGTAAATCTGCCCCTAGATAGATCTAATCTACTCCTAATGGTATGTGCCAAGCATTTTAGGTCCTTGCCCTAGGTACATAAAGAGACCCAGGAGGGAGGTCCACATAGTTCTCCTTTGAGTGAGCTTGTTAATAATAATACAGAAACATTTTCCAGAACACGTCCCTTTAAGATCAAAAAGCTTCTCAGACTGTGACATACTTTGAAATACAAACTGTTGTGACTTAAAGGGCATGTCCACCCCCAAAACTATAATTCCCCCCACCACTGGCCCCACTCTGGGGGAGATTACAGGAGAACCATATGGAGCTGGGATGTGAGGTAAGTATTTTTATTTACTACAAAGTCCCAAAAACTGCCCACCAGGACAATAGCCGAGTCTATATAGGACTCTGCCTCCTGTCTTGCCTCCGGGAGAAGTTTGGCATGCGTACTGCAGCCATTCTCCCCCTCCCATTTTGGACTACAAATCCATGTTATATAGTGTAGGGATTAGTCCCCCAGCCCCAACCGCTATATTTTTAATGTAAGAAACTTCCCCGATCTTTACTTACCTTCCCACCGCCATTCAGATCTACCTCACAGATGCAGCTGACGGTCCCGCCCCTCTGCTTGCATTTTCTCGCAAGCAGAGGGCCAGGCAGTGCGGTGGAGGAAAGAGGGAAGGTAAGTAATGTTTGGGGAAGTTTCTTACATTAAAAATATAGCGGTTGGGGCTGGGGGACGAAGCCCTACACTATATAAAAAAAATTAAAAAGAAGGGTGGAAATACCCTTTAATTATGCATAACACAATTACCCATAAAACAGTGTAAACAGTCAGATAATGTGAATATCATCAATAAAGTATAAACAAAGGATAGGGAACAAGAAGGCCTCCAGACATTTGACAACTACAACTCCCAGGATTCCCTTATAAGCTCGCTGTAGCCAGGGAATGCTGGGAGTAACCAGTAGGTTGCTGTTGTTTTTGTTTCTTTTTTAATTTTTCCTGGCTCTCTTCCCATGTATTGGTTATAATGGTATCATAAAAGAAAAGAAGAATATTTATATATTTTTAAATTAAAATTAAATTAAAAAAGTGTCTCACAATGCCAGCATAGTAGGAAAGTGGACAAGCAAGTTTTATTCTTCTTAGATGTGGATCTTCTGTGGGTAATGAATGAAACGTTGGTAATGAATAGACTTTTTGTAAAAGGATGTAGAATGTTTCAAAGGAGAACTAAACCGATAACCCATCCGCTATTGCAAAAAGAACTTCCCTGTCCAGTGTAAGTTACTTAACTGCAATCTCTATTCAGATCGCAGTTCAGTACCTGCTATGGTAAGCTGTCAGGGTGACAGCTTACTGTAGTATTCAAAAATATCCATTCACAAATAGAGAAGGAGCACCCTGCTGGTCAAGTGCAGTTACTGCACTGTGGTTAGTTGTTTGATCACAGTTCGGTACCTGCTATATAGTAAGCGGTCACCTATGGTGTAGGTACCAGGGTTGCAATATCGACCGGGCCTGTGTACCTTGGGGGACCGCAACAGCCAAACCTCCAATTGTTCCAATACAGCCTCTGCCTGCGCTAATCCAGTAATTACATGTGCCCACCCACACGCAGCGCCAAGAATATTACCAGCATCTTTGTGTCAAGAATTCAAGAATTTTACCAATGTCTGTACGCCATGCATTTTACCTGAGGTGATGTGCCAAACATTAAACCAGTGTGTGTGCCAAGCATTGGAGCTGTGCCAATTTGTGTTTGCAGCGGAGTTGGGGGGGCCCCATCACATCACCAAATTATGCACCAGGGACCATAGGTCAGAAGCTACGCCACTGGCTGTCGCACTGACAGCTTGCTATAGTATTTGTGAATGGATTAAAGAGATTTTTTCCAACTCTTTGCTAGTGAAAGATTTAGAAAAAAAAATTAAAGGCACAGATCAACACGAATTTTCTCATCGAATCTTGACTTCAAAAATGGGCATTGATGCCCGTATTCCAACTTTATTATCATTCCCAAAGACGATCACTAGACCATCTTTGGGAAAAATTAAAGTGATATACACCCTTTTTTTTAACCAATAAAATTATAACTGTAAGTAAACTCAGATTAGAGGTCCACCAACTTCAAGAGAAACTGAGCCTCACTTCACGTTTTCACCCGACATAAATGCAGGGAAAAGAATTGTCCCCAAAAATTATAGTAAAATAAATACCAAAAATTTTAGCAAAGGATTGTGTTTGTGAAGAATTACATTTTTCTGCTATGAAGTATTTGCCATTTAAATCAATTTAAATTAACCCTACCTCCCTGCCCCAGTTACTTTCCATTTTTAAGAAGTTCCTTGTTGGAGTATAGTCGTCTGAAAAACGGTTTTCGATCCCTTTCTAAACCTTCAACATGGACAAAGATTTGTAATTTATTTTCAAGAATAAACCAAGAAAGGCGGTTGGAACGATTTAATTATACAAGTTCTTTTCCAGTTTCATACTGCATTTGCCTCACTAAACTCAACAGTAAAACAAGAATGGCAATTAAACTTCCAACAGATACAGCGATTACAGCCTGGGTCCATTTTGTTCTTGTGGAATGAACTGGTTCACCGGCATCTAGAATGTAGAAATGAAAGGATTATTTATTAAAAAGTGTTTGTGTGAAGTTTTTTGCTAACCATTATATTAAATATTAGAATACATTTGAGGGGTTTTAGTAGCATTTTCTTTTCCCTACCACCAACAACAGACAGAAATCCAAACCTTTGAAATAGGAGGAAGAGAGGGAAGATATATTCTGTCATGCCCTAGGCAGGTATCACCAGTCTGGTTTTGGGGCAATTTACTCTACTTATGTGACAATATTTTCCTGTGTAAACATTTGCCTTACAAAAAGAATTTTGATGAAACCATCTTATTAGAATCACATTGCAATTGCCTACAGTACACGCAATTTAAAATTTACCTTTTTGGACCAAGGACGTAACCCCATGAGGAAGAAATGTGATTGGTCCTGGTGAAGATACCAACATTGAAAATGGTGCAGAGTTATGGACTCCTCTTTTTCCTGTTTAAAAAATACAAATCAGATTTATTTGATAAATAATTTAAAGCAACCAATCAGATGATCTCTTTTACTGGTCTACGACAGTTAGAAAACATTGTATAAGGGCTAGGCCCCACTTACGCGTTTAAGCGTTTGCGCTTTGCGTCCGCAAAAGCACATGCGATTTGGTTATAATGGAAATCGCGGGAACGCAAAAATCCCCGCGATTTCCCATGCGCATGCGTTTCCGCTTTGGTAGCGCATGCGATCACCATTTTTGGTGCGTTAACGCATGCAAAACGCATGCGCAAACAGAAAACGCACAAGAATGACGCACACAACCGCATGCGATAACGCTCACGATTGCGTGCGTGATTTAGTGCATTGTAGTGGAGCCTAGCCCTTACATCTGATTGGTTGCTGCAGATTAACAAAGTTTTGCATGTTTATTAAATAATTCAAAGCATTTTAGTTTTTACTTAAAGGGCATGTCCACCCCCAAAACTATGAATTCCCCCACTATTGGTCCCATTCTGTAGTGCATAAAAATCCTTACCTTACATCCCAGCTCCAAATGGTTCTCCTGCAATGTTCCCCCAAAATCCAAAACACTGGCCACCAGGAGCCTAGCAGAATCCATACTCTCCGGGAGAATTTGCCATGCGCACTGCATGCCCTTTAAATCAAATGATATTACACATGATGCGTGCTCTGAGGAGGAATCCCCAGGTAACCCTGACATCATAGCCAATGACTGAAGGGCTTACCCAGGGATTCCTTCTCCGGGCACGTGCAAAAGCTCTCGGCGCATACATGATGTTTAGGTGATTCTCAGAATTAACACAAAGATTGTACACCTCGCTGCCAGGCTGCCGTTTGTTGGGTCACACCTTCCTACTGCTCTGTTCCCCGCAGTATGGAAATTAAAACATATGAACAGGAAGTGGACACCACGCAGAGAGTTACTGCGAACACAGTGTGTTTATTTAAACCGACATGTTTTCGAATCGAACCCACCAGCTGGGTCTTTATCAAGTGTATTGATAAAGACCCGGCTGTGGGTCGAAACATGGCGGTTTAAATAAACACTCTGTGTTCGCAGTAACTCTCTGCGTGGTGTCCACTTCCTGTTCATATGATGTTTAGGTGAAACTGCTCTGAGATTGAAAACAACAGAGGACATTTACAGCAAAGAGTAGCACTTTTGAGTCTAAACGAAAATAGTTTTAAAGGTGATCAACCTAAATAGGAAATATCTTTTGGGGATGAACATGCCATTTAATATGCTCAAACAAAAATTAGTTAAACACATTTGCACTTTTTTCTCGAATTAATACATTCTATACCAGGGACATTCTGCCTCCTCTACCAGGGACATTCTGCCTCCTCTACCAGGGACATTCTGCCTCCTCTACCAGGGACATTCTGCCTCCTCTACCAGGGACATTCTGGTGCCTAATTGGAACTGTATTGTAGTTAGCAGCCTGTATGTCTACTGTACTTTCTTACTTCTGGAGGCTGAGCAAATGGTTGTGCAAGAATCCACAGACGTAGATGTACAAAGGGACGCACTGCAGTGAAGGTAAACCTAAACAGAAAGCTGGGAGTTAGTTTGCTTTTTCATGGTTGTAAAGTGATGCATTCTGCAAAAACAATTGCACATTTAAAAAAAAAAAAAAAAAAAAAAAATGTAATACAACTTCACCTGATGACGCACTTAATAAACGTCATTAGCACATTATATAAATATATTTATTAATGGTGAGCTTGGCTGTGTGGGATTTTGTATCCTTTTCTTTTTCACTAACCTGGCAACCCTACTTTTCATTTATATTAGTAGTGGAGACTGTTCATCTTACCAGTCCAATGAATGCGCCTGGTGATGTGTCTGAAAGAAACGTGAAGGTCTTTACAAGGAAACGTTTGTAATGGGAAGGGAAGTCTTTTCCAAGAATGTCACTAGATGGGACCACTTCCGTTCTGTAGGTGTCTCCTGTAAATGGACATCTGTGGAAGGAAACCAGGTTAACATTGCTTCATAATAACAAGGTACCCACATGCAACAAATTGCTTACAATCAATGTGTGTGTGTCTGTAATAATGTAAATAACTTGGAAGGTTAAGGCTACTTCAACTGGGGCAATATTTTCTATTATTGCATTTAACTTCCTGTGAATAGACTGGCTGTACACTACAAAACTTGCCTTGCTTGTTTAACATTATAGGAATAGTTATCTTGAAAAGTGAATTATTCCTTTAATGCATTGATTGAAGACCGGGAAGTTAAGGAGCTTTGTGTTATCTTACGCTCGTCAATCATTTGAACAGGAGCCAGGGACAAAGATAGCAGAAACTTACGTTTCACACGATCCACCACAACAGAACTGACAGGTCCTGACCACTTCCTGGTTCTAATCAGGAAGCAGCCTGAAATTTTCAGTGCTATTGCGGTGGATCACACAAAAGGTAAGTTTCTTCTATCTTCGTTCCTGGCTCCTGAGATATTGATTGGAGAACGGAAGGTGAGACATAGCTCCTTATCCTCCCGGTCCTCAATCAATACATTAAAGGAATAGTTCACTTTTCAAGTAAACTATCCCTTTAAATGTTCCAGGAAAAGAATCGTCATGGGATCGTTAGGAAGTAAAACAGTAGGAATTTTTAGACATTAAATAGATTTGAAGACATCATATGTATCAAACCAGCTTAATAAATTGAGAACTTTTGTGCACAGACGTTTGGATGATATTGTAAAATATTTAAAAGGACAACTGTAAAGTTGTTGCTCTACTTTCCTTCCCACCCAGGGCCAATGAAAAGACATGTTCTGCAAGATACACTTCTTCCCATTGGCTAGATCCTGGCATGAGGTGGGGGCAGAGGTTAGACAATACAACTATCCTTTAACCAACATTAGTCTGTGGGTGTTCCCCATCCC
Source organism: Hymenochirus boettgeri (assembly GCA_019447015.1). Taxonomy (NCBI): domain Eukaryota; kingdom Metazoa; phylum Chordata; class Amphibia; order Anura; family Pipidae; genus Hymenochirus; species Hymenochirus boettgeri. The sequence goes on along the minus strand of CM033470.1, from coordinate 49,181,578 downwards.
CCAGTAATTCCTATTCTGTTGTTGACGTAAGCAGGGACGGATGTAACTTATAATATATGGTCCTATACAAAACAACAACGTATGTGAACAAGGAATCTAAGAGAATCTTTATAAAGGGAAGTATACCCAAAGATAAGTTTGGTTTAAATCTTGTTTCTCAATTTTTAAATGGTTTCTGGTGCACGGTGTCTGAATCCTTAGATTGTTTGGTAGCGTTTTATATTGACATTACCATCTCTGTAAACATTATAAGAAATGTTATTATGAGCAGAAACAGATCATTGGTTACTCACATGAGCTATCACGTGTGGGATCTCCTCACACTACATCCCTGATGCATTCTAAAAAACCAGAAAGGAATAGGGTCACTTTCCAGAATCAAAGCTGAACAGTGCAATTCCACAGGTACAAAAATAGATTTAGGTAACAAAATGGCAAAATGAAACATTTTATTAATTTCTTTAACCCTCACATATATTTGGGTATACTTTCCTCTTGTGAACAGTCTGCAAGGCAAAAAGAAAAAAAATGTAGATCTGCCTCAAATATCAAAATATACAGTGCTGGAGAATGTTTTAAATGTAGCAAATGGTGGTATTATTTAGGTAGACATGCATTTCAGGTACAGAGGCTCCCTTCTACAACAGGCTACACATTCCCTATACCAGTCTACCTAATAAATGGTGTAATCCATTCCCTTTCACCTCCTAAAATTGAGGACTTTGTATTATGTTCTGGTTCACAGATATAACCCATGAATCCTTTCAGTACCGAGAGGAAGCTTTAAGAGGGTCTACCAAAGGGTTTTTAAAGGACATGTCCACCCCTAAAACTATAATTTAACCCACTACTGGCCCCACTGTGTAGTTTAAAATGATCCTTACATCTCTGCTCCTTTTTGTTCTATGGTGGTGTCCTTCCACAGTCCAAGAAACTGAGGAGTAGGAGCTGTCTTCCTGTGGGAAAGGTTTCTGCCTCTGATGCGTCCTCCCACTTGTGTCAGGCATGTGCAGCGTTAAATCCTTTTAGTATAATGTAGCTCCCCCCTACCCAGACTAAAACGCTGCATTATATTTAAATAAAAAAAAAAAATCAATCTGAATCATACTTACATGCCTTCGTTCCCACGGCGTCTCCATTGCAGGCAGCAGCGTCTGCGATTGGCTGCCTCTCAGCCAATCACAGATGCGGCTGCCGGTCCAGTTACCAACTACCTGCAAATGGGGAGCCACGAGGAGTGCGACACAGGAGTGAAGGTATGCAAGTATGATTTGGACTGAATTTTTAAAAAATTAATAAAGCGTTTAGGTCTGGGCAGAGGGGAGCTACATTATACTAAAAGTTTGATTTTGGGGTGTACATGCCCTTTAAATGCGAATCTATAATATAGATTACATTGCAATGGGTATGCCAAAGTTTGGAAAGCTGCAGATTGGAAAACAAAATGGACATTGTGCTGCTGTGTTTTCGTAAAGATGTTTGCTCTGTACAACCTCGTGTTTTAGCATTCTGGACCTGAAGGGATATTGTAAACAAGACATACAGTCAATCAACATCATTTGTTCTACTACAGCCCATAATACCTTGTAGAATGAGTCATAGCTACCAGGACTGTAGTCATTTTCTGCGTGGGATTCTTAAATGCTATGTAAAGAAAGATGTAACTAAAGAATTCGTTAAAACTCACCTGTCTACAAGGATTGGCCATTGTGGCTGTTGTGAAGGATTCTCAGAAGGATTTGCCCAACATTGGTCAAGAACTAAAATCAGTTGTGGGTCCTGTCTGTAAAGAATGCGAACTTCCACAAATATGGGCTCCCTAAGAACTTTTATCAAAGGGTAATCCGTTACAGTGTAATATTTCCCATACTGCTGATCTGCAGGATATAAGAAGAGAATACAGCCAATGCACAAACACTAATTGTATAACATGACCATTGCAGGATCAGATAAAGTTAGATTTGTAAACTATGAGATAGTTATATATTACATTTTCAATATTAAAGATGATAATTCACAGATTATCCACATACCTGTCAGGCAAAAATACAAATCAATGTGTACAATGTAACATTTTCAACCACACAGATAATTAATCTGGTGAAAGAAAAAAAATTTGATTGGGGGACGAAAACATTCCATTCGTCCAGATTTTAGAAGTAAATTAAAATTACCTTTAGCAATTCTCATTTCCAATGTTAGAGGCCCAGTGCTAGGAGCAGGTAGGGGAGGAGGGGGGGTTAGTACTATGGCATTCAGAGGAACTAAACTTGCAGCAGCGAATCTACATTGAACGGTCAACCTAAAATTAAAAAAAACAAAAACGTTTTTATGTATAAATGTATATTTCACCCCTTGTCATACCGAGTTTGTTCTGGGCAGGATATTAGGGTATTATAAGTGAAGAAAGAAAAAGTATCTGATCAAGTTCACTTTGTTCAAATAACAATTAGGTTTCCTCGTCATTGTTCTCATGTTTTTGATTTTAAGATGAAGGAAACTCTTGCATATTAAATCAGTATATTCTCCCCTGGGAATCCATTTGAAATTGGTACAGAAAAGCTTTGAAATCTTCTTGAAGATTTTCTAATTTAAATGAAATATGTAAATTAGAATTATTTTGTTAAAGAATATAATAATAATAATTGGGTTTTAGATCCAGAATAGTGTCGCTGGGAGGGAATCTCGTTTCTGATTTGGTCTCCAATTTTTATAAAAGAAATAAAGAAACCTTAGGATCCATCAGTGAATTATTCCCAACATGCAGAGATCTCCAAACCTTGATTACCCCCACACATACAATGTAAAAGAAAGCCAGGCACTCTGTACTATAGGACAATGCCCCTTTATAAGGCTGTAATTGCCATATTTTATTTACATTTTCTGTGGATAAAAGAATTTACACACCTGGAACACTAAAGCCTCGTACACACGTTGGATAATTTTCGTACGATGCAGCGGATGAACGTTCAACGACATTATCATTAATCCTCATAATTAAAACGACATCTGTACACACAGCAACAATACTCACCATGATAGTCGTTAGATATAGAAGTTCACAAATAACGTTCGTATCATCGCGCAATTACGAAAAGCAGCGCAAGCGTCTTATATATTTTTTCGTAGAACGTTAACTATAATCTGCCAACCATGTACAAATATACGATAAAATCGGTAGAACAAATCCGCCAAAGCCGACAATAGTCGATGGTCGTTGGTCTTTGATGATCGCTGATGATATATTTTCGTACGAATATCATGCGATTGTTGCTCGCCGGCTGCCTCTTACGACAATTATCCAACGTGTGTTCGAAGCTTAAACTAAACAAAAAATCAAATCTAACTTACCGAGATTTGTATTTCCCGGTCAATATCATGGCAGCTGTTACCAAACAAATCCCATCCCATTGCTGGCAATTGGAACAGGAAGAACACAGGAAGTTCAAAGCTGTAAAATAAATGGGAAGTCTGGGAGGGTTTTGGTGACTTCTGCCATGATAGTGACTGGTAAACAGAAATATCTGGAAGTTAGATTTGATTTCTTGTTTATCCTCACGTCATTATGGCAGCTAGTCACCAAACAGATTACCGGTATACAAAGTAAAAAACAGCAATTTATTAAATCGGATACGACACAATGTAATACTTCTCTGCCCAATCTTGCATCCTGATTAAGTAGCACCTCTATTTTGTAGTGCTTCATAAACCTCTTGGCTGATGCCCATTTTGCAAATCATCTCCACCGGGGCATCAGCTTGTGGCACCAGGGAACAAGAAATCCCTCTGGTTGAACGTGCCTTAACACTCTGCGGAGTCTTTAAAGGGCAGGTCCACCATGAAAATAAAATTCCTTACTGGAGTTCTTTCAGTGATTTTTGTTTTCACTCTTATCAAGGCAGCAAAGAATCTCTTTACAATCAGTAAAACGCACATGCTTTTTGGCATATTTTGCGAACAGCTCCCACACTTAGTAACATTTGTTTGATGTTACTCGTCTTCTAGATTTAAGCAAGAACTGAATAACTTCATTATGAAACTTCAGTATTCTCAACCTCTGTCTTTCAACCTCCATGCCACTAATTTGAAGCGCTCCGAGAACTGTTGTGGCCCTTGAGTTAGCCAATTGGAACTTGGCTGAGTCATCACAGGAGGTTCCACTGCCAGAGAAAACAGAAGTGGTCTTCATGGCCAGGATGGTATTATGGATATCACATTGGCTGATCTTATCTTACACCTTCCAGATCATCTGGAACGGGGGAAAGATGTACAGCAAGCCTTTGGCCCAGGCTTGTTCCAGAGTATCCACCGTCTTTGCTCCTTTAGAGGGAAAGAGAGCGTAGATTATTTCCTTTCCAACGCCATCAGGTCCATACTAGGCTGACCCCATCTGTCCACTAATTCTCCAAATATTTTTAGATGGAGACTCCATTCGCCTGTCTAAAACTTCTGACAGCTAAGGAAGTCTGCTTTCAGGATTTCTTTTCCCGGTATAAATACTGCCATTACGTTTTGCAGATATCTTTGTGCCCATTTGAAGACTGACTTCCTGAAGTAGTCTCCAGCTTCTTTTTCCTCTTTGCTTCCAGCTATAAAGAACTGTCAACATATTGTATGCTGCTCTTAGTTCCAAGATGTTGGATGGTACTTCCTTTCCGTCCCAGGAACCTTGTGCTACCTTGTCTTGAAGGGTCGCACCTCATCCCGTACTGGATGAGTCGGTGGTATGTTTATGTCCGGCTGATAATCCAACTTGAGCCCAGGTTTGTTTGTGAATCCACCAGGTTAGATTTTCCTTTAACCAAGCTGGCAGATTAAGTTGTCTGGTCATCTGTCGGTCGGGAACTCTGGCTTTTGCCAGCAAATAATGCTGCAGAAATTGCATGTGTCATCTTGACCACTGGATTATCTGCAGGGCTGCTGCCATCAGCCCCAGCACCTTGAGGATATCTCTGACCAATGAAGTTGAACTTACCATCAGGTTTTGCACTTCGGTTCTCAACTTCAACTGCTTTTCCACAGGTAAGGTTACTAAATTTTGTTTTGTTCTGAATCGGGCCCCGGTGAAGACAAGATCTTGCACTGGAGTTAAGGGACTTTTTTCTTTGTTGACTATCCAACTATCTACGGTCCCCACATCCTTTCCACTACTACTTAGATGTCGTCTAAGTAGTGCAATACGGCTACTCCTATTTTTCTTATTTCTGCCACCAGAGAGACCAACACTTTGGTAAACACCCTGGGTGACAGAGAGGCCAAATGGTAGGCAGACAAACTGAACATGTCCATCCCCTACTAGGAATCCTAGGGATCTTTTGTTTATCGGATCCCTGAACCGTGCTGCATCATCCACTGGCAGAGTCCTTCTGGCCAAACGGCATCCACCTTCAGAGACACGGCCAAGAACTGGGATACCGACTCCTCCATCTGGTATTTCTTAAGGTACTTGCTGAATGAGAAACTTTTGTCCGTTTTTTCCCCATTCTGTGTTAATTTTTTCCTGAATTGAAGTATGAAGAGGAAATGAGTGAGATTTTATCTTGATTAAGGGCTAGGCCACACTGGCACGATTTTTTCATGTTTGCACATAAGATTTTTTGAATACAGCAATGGTGGCAACGCATGCGATTACACTTTTGTTTCCATTTGCGATATGCAACCACCATTTTAAAGCACAATCGCATGCGTTTTCGTATCTCTAACGAAAAAATTGCATGCGCAAATGCAGCGTAATCACACACGCAATCGCAGTGTGGCTGTGCCCTGATGGAAACGATTTATCTGCTGCCGATTTCTTAGGCTCTGCAGTTGATGGTGATAAGGTATTTACTACTTTAACTAGTGGTTCAATAATCTCTGGATCAAAGTTGGTCTCTACTTCAATATCTTCCTCTTCGTTCAAATAACACACTGAAGGCTTTTCAGAGAATTTGGAGAACTCTGCTTCTTAGTCATCAGTATCCATTGCTCACCCTCTACACATTTTTTCCTTTTTCTTTGCCGACTCCTGCATACGTTCATTCACAGCATTTTTTATTAATTACACAAGCAGGGGCATAACTGAAGGGGCCTGCCCCCCCGTGAGATTGGAGGCCGGGCCCCTGACACACCCCATCAGCTGTTTTTAAACAGCTGATCGTGCATATGAATCAAACATACGTGTAATCAGCTGTTTAACAGACTGGACCCGAACTTCCGGTTCGGTTCTGGAAGTTCGGGTCTAATCTTTTAAATAGCCGATTGCATCATACGCGCGACCAGCTGTTTACAAACGGCCCTGCTACTGTCTGGGGGTGGTAGTTACTCCACTGTGCATAAGAGAATCCAGGGACTGTCCTTGAACAGGATTACCAGAAGCTTCAGCTTCCTCTTTATCTCTCAGTTCCACATCTGTAGATTTGCTTGGCTTTTCAGACACAGAGCCTGTAGGGAGACAGAATAAAACAGTCAGAACCAGACACCCTGAAACACTGCTCTTTCCATATTCACCCTGCTTACCTAGATCCCTTAGAGTGACCTTTACTAACGCTACCATCCTCCATGCTGCAAAAAACACAAGGTTAGAAAGTTTAAAAAAAGAAACTTACATTTAGGGCACAGTACAAAGCTTCAGCTAACCCTAGAACAGCATGCAGCAGTACTGGAGCAAACAGCACACGGACAGGCCTCCCGGAGGTGCCAAATGCATGGCTTAAAAACATAGGTGGTGTTTCAGACCCTCCCCCAACACCTCCCAGCCGAAAACCACTATCAACTTGGCTTAGATGCCAGGCTGGGAAAGCAGAAAATGTCATCCACAAAAAGTGGAAGGGATGTTATTCCACGAATCCCGGTAACACACGGCTGCCATATTGGAAGGGGAAGCCTCCCTGGGTCACAAGGTCTACCTTCCTCTTGGCCAACCAGAGGAGCATTCAGGCTAAAGGAGAGCAGCACAGAGACTCTAACCCAGGCAGGGAAACCATTATGGCAGGTAAGCAGCGCCGCAGGAAGAAACTAAACACATGGTGAAGGGAGGAGGAGCTATTTAAAGACTTAGGGGGTGTTCTTCCTGTTCCAATTGCCAGCAATAGGAGGGGATTCGTTTGGTGACAGCTGTCATGGTGACTTGGGGAAATCTACCAAACATCCACCACAATGGGCACCCATATTAGACAGCACATCGAACTATGGATTGCTATACGGAGCTTGTAAGGAACCACAGAGGGAACCTGAAAGGAATAGGGAACAGACATTTACCTGAATGTGCTGTCACGGGATATTGCTGCTCCTTTCCATGTGTTAACACCCTTTGTGCCCACCAGATTATTTTCATATAATATGGTAATTCCATCTTCCTGTAAACGTTTCAATAATAGAACATCTAAGAATAACAGTTTGACTCTAAAAGAATATTGTTACCCTAACACATTACCACAGAGAGAGATCCCACTGCAAGGAGTTCTAGGTATAATATTTCCTAAAGGGCCATCATGGTAACATGGGAATTACCCAGAATTCCTTATTTGCAGTCTGGTTCGGAGACACATTCAGTTCATGGAGAGGTCTCTCTGTAAACCAGTCCTTGCAATCCCCAACCTCATTTTTACACTTTTTTTAAAGATCTTTAAAAGATGGCCGACAATCTTTAGATCACACTACACACAGTTCTGAGTGTTCTATCTATATAAAGAGAAGGTTTGAGACCGACATTTCCATCAGCCCTGGCAAACTCCCTATACTTAAGTACAAGGGGAAGACAGTGAATGTTTATTGGCCCCAGGGAGGATTGGAACGTCCGTCAAAACCGCTCCTTTATTGTTAAAGTGTGTCCCAGCTTGAGTATGGGCATATCAATCAATGGCAGAGCAAGTTTGGCTTTCTATATATGATTTTTTTTTTTTTTTTAAATGATGAACTAAATTCCCCATGTTTATTCTCCTTAATGTTCAAATGCACAGCACTGTGTACACTAGTGGTGGTACAGTAATAAAAAGTTAACTGCAGTTTCGGTCTATTTGGTAAAACTGCACATCTTAATATCTATTATTTAGCATAGTCCTTCTATTTTCCATATATTCATAGTAGTTTAGGGAATGTCAGCTGCATTCTCACATACATTGCGTGTAGTACCGCAAGCAGATAATGGAAACTGGAAGAGGAGAAATGCGTTATTTTTGCCCACTGGGTTGCACGCAGCATCACTTCCTCTGGGAAAGCGCACAGAGCTCAGAATTAGCGATGGCCGTGTCACATCTTTGGAGATAGCGAGAGAAAGTTGCCCTTCTCTAGTGCAGCGAGCGGTAACTACAAGAAAGAGGAAGAAAACAGTCAGTGATACGTAGACTAAAGGTGGCCATACAGTATTATATATATATATACACACACACACACACACGATTTTACTGAGCGATCCCGCTACATTCGTCCAACCGCCTCTCCCATTCTTCTATGCGACCTACATGCGTTATCAAAATTCCATTCATCTTGCAATGGCACGTCGGTCACATAGAAGAACGGGAGAGGTGGTTCCGGCAGGATTGGACGAATGTAGTGGGAGCGCTCGGTCGGGTAAGTAAAATTTAATATATGTATGGCCACCATAAGCCACTTGCCAGTCATTAGACTAAGGGGGCAATAAACTGCACCGAACACCAAAAGCTATTTAGTTTACCCAGGACAATAACGGGTCACATAGCAGGGCAAACTAACTATTGTACTGTACACATGTAAACACATTATCAATGGTATCTAACGTAATTCAAGAACAAAAAGTATTGTCAGCAAGCTGTTTGGAATTCAGCAATATTTCCAATTGTTAGCACTCAGATCCTTGGTGTAACTATGTGGAAAATAAGATGGGGGGGGGGGGATTAAAGGAACAGTTCACTGAAAAAAAGTTAACTATTCCTTTAATGCATTGATTGAAGAATGGGGCATGAAGGAGCTTTGTCTTACCTTCCTTTTCCAATCAGTTTGAAGGAACTTGTATGTGTATATTTACCTTGCTAGTGAACCACCACTGGCTGCAGTGACAGGTCCCGACCATTTTACCTCCCGTTCTTTAATCAATGCACTTTTTCAGTGAACTATTCCTTTAACTTAACTGTAAAATATAGATTTTATGGTGGAAAACATGTCACATCTCATTGGATCCAACTGAATTTTCCTTCAGTGTATTGTCCATAACCTATTCTCTACAATGCACTCAAACTACTGCCGTAAGCATCATAAATGATCAGTCTGGATGGGGAATTTCCATTTGAAAAATACTGCGACTCCTGATTCAAACAACCAACAACATTACAAAAAAAAACATTTTTAATTGAATGGAAATGGTAAGATGTGTCCACATGGGCAGCAAAGTGGCAGATGAGATTCAATGTAGATAAATGGGGCTATGACACTTAATAGCGTTTGGTGACCGAAAAATTAACACGATTAATTCTCCTATAAGCATGTATTGGTTTTATCTACTCTACATGTCCGTTCTGTACCTTTATTGTCATAATAACAGGGGGTTATGGAGTCATTGTGATCATAGCAGCAGCCCATTTGAAGACAGAGACTGGATGATGTAGATGGACCGGCACAAGGAAATCTGTTTAATTTCTGGACATCCAAGCACTTATTTAGGATTGGGGCATCCATGGCTACAGTGGAAGAAAGAATAGGTCATGTGAAAGGCGGCACTGCACACAATGACTGCATGTACACACATGGAAATGAAATATACATTAGAACAATGACCCATAATACTGAATATACTCGAGTATAAGCCGACCCGAGTATAAGTAGAGGTACCCATTTTTACTTTAAAATGTAATAAAACAAGATTGACTCGAGTATAAGCTGAGGGGTTGAAATTATGACAACTGCTGCCTTTTAATACTGTATGGGAACTCTGCTGTCCATAAAAAAGCCTCATTCCTTGGCACTCCAGATGTTTTGGAAACCAACTCCCATCATGCTTTAGTAGCCGGGAGTTGTATTTTCCAAACACTGCAGTGCCAAGGAATGAGGCTTTTTTTATCGTCCATATACGAAGCCTGCCTCACTGCCCGGCGCCGAGTAGTGACATCACTACTTGGCGCCGGGCAGTAAGTGAGACAGGTGCCGCATATGGATGTCATCCTGCAGATTAGCGCAGAATGCCAGGCGGAACACATGCTTCTGATGTTAGCTTGTACATGACGATCGGCAGCCAGAGATTCCACAATTATTTACTTGACCCGAGTGAGTACTTAACTCTTACTTACCTCACTGAACTTGGGGGCCTTTCCTGGGGGGTGCAGTCCATAAAAAAAGCCTCATTCCTTGGCACTGCAGTGTTTGGAAACTACAACTCCCGGCTACTAAAGCATAACGGGAGTTGTAGTTTCCAAAACATCTGGAGTACATATACATTAGAACAATGACCCATACTAATATGAAATGCACACAATGACTGCATCTACTCACATGGAAATGAAATATACATTAGAACAATGACCCATAATACCGAATATACTCGAGTATAAGTAGAGGTACCCATTTTTACTTTAAAAAGTAATAAAACAAGATTGACTCGAGTATAAGCCGAGGGGTTGGAATTATGACCACTACTGCCTTTTAATACTGTATGGGAACTCTGCTGTCCATAAAAAAGCCTCATTCCTTGGCACTCCAGATGTTTTGGAAACTACAACTCCCATCATGCTTTAGTAGCCAGGAGTTGTAGTTTCCAAACACTGCAGTGCCAAGGAATGAGGCTTTTTTTATGGACTGCACCCCCCAAGTTCAGTGAGGTAAGTAAGAGTTAAGTATTCACTCAGGTCAAGTAAATAATTGTGGAATCTCCGGCTGCTGATCGTCATGTACAAGCTAACATCAGAAGCATGTGTTCCGCCTGGCACTCCACGCTGATCTGCAGGATGACGTCCATACGCGAAGCCTGTCTCACTTACTGCCCGGCGCAGAGTAGTGACATCACTACTTAGCGCCAGGCAGTAAGTGAGACAGGTGCCGCGTATGGATGTCATCCTGCAGATTAGTGCGGAATGCCAGGCTGAACACATGCTTCTGATGTTAGCTTGTACGTGACAATCTGCAGCCGGAGATTCCACAATTATTTACTTGACCCGAGTATAAGCCGAGGTCGGGATTTCAGGCTAATTTTAAAGACTGAAAACCTCTGCTTATACTCGAGTATATACGGAATATGAAATGCACACAATGACTGCATCTACTCACATGGAAATGAAATATACATTAGAACAATGACCCATAATAATATGAAATGCACACAATGAATGCATCTACTCACATGAAAATTAAATATACATTAGAACAATAATTCATAATAATATGAAATGCACACAATGACTGCATCTACTCACATGGAAATTAAATATACATTAGAACAATAATTCATAATCCTAAATATAATTAAATTGCATAAACTGTATGTAATTTATACCATATACATTAAAGAGGGGGGGGGGTTGCCTTGTAAAAACAAAACCCCTTCACTGCTGACCACCACACATATAGGTAATGTACCAAGAGCAGTCTTATTAAAGGGGAACCGTGGTCCAAAAAGGACTTTAGGTACTCTGAGGTAAATTGATAGGAATTGCTCCCCTGAGAATTTTTGCAATTAATTTCCATTGTTTATTTTGCATAGCTTTGAAGATATTAAAATTTTTGTGCGTGATATGGCAGCAGCATCACCAGGTCCTCTGCACTTCCTGCTTCCTGCTCTGAAACGGTCAGTCAATCTGTTCTGTGTCTCTTCCTCCCCTTTGCAGCCCCCCTTGTCCCTCCCACACATGGACCCCATGGTACCTCCAGGGTGCCTAAGCCCCACCCACTCGTGGGTGCTTAAGCTCCGCCCACTTGCAGGTGCCGTGGGTTACTCAGACCCCCCCCCCCCTACAGAAAACTCTGTGGAATCAGCCTTTTCAGGCAGAGTGAACTTCACACAGCAGAGAGTAGGAGGGACTTCCTGTCTCCCTCACACACTGAGGGAGTCTGAGGCTGTGCTCGCCGGCGGCACTGTGCAGGAGAAGCATCAGAAATGTCACAAGTCAGCCTCCCACCCATTAACTTTCTGGTCAGTCATTTCTTTATGTCTTTGGCTGTGGAACATGTAGAGATGTGGTTGATGGCTAAGGTAGGAAACTGGCCTTTAATTTAAACTTAACTTGTTTGGAGACCACAGTTCCCCTTTAACATCTTAACACGTTTTACATTCTTTGTGGTGTGTTGACAACCTGATCTTACACATACACACACACACACTATGAAACCTGCCATAATCACTTGCAAAGCCTCCAACATACATGGCAAGTGCAGACATGGTGTCAGCGTGTTCAGGAGAGTCAGGAATCAAAAAAACTGATTTCAACCCATTTTATTCCAAACATGTCATCCATGACCTTTGATAAGTTCCACCTTATAAAATTTCTACTGGATATGTGGATTCTCGAAACTAGTGGTTCTGCCTCGAGCCTTGACACTAGCTCTCGCCTCATTGTACGTTTAATCTGTACTGGTGTTGGGTAACACGGCTGCAACCTAATTTATAGTGCAAATTTATGATAGAGGACATTGTATTATACACTAACTAGAAACTGTGAAAAGGGTGGACTTGCTCAGTACTGAGCATCTTCTGCCACCAATCATGTACATGTAATATCACTGTGTCCTATTCATTTACATGTATTCATGTATTATTATCACTGTGTCCTATTCATGCACATTATAATGATGTCCTATTTACAAGAACCTTTATGAGAGGTTTAAAGTGAGAAAACCAATAAAGACCATTGACACTACATATGGGATGTTTAATAGGGCATCTGCATTTCCTCCCCTCCATCTACAACATCCTGAACTTCCCATAGCATTTAGCAAACCATTATCCTTGTGCCAGCGTATCACAAGATGGGTGACCACATTATGTGGCTGCATTCCATTTTCAGAGCACGTGACATTTGTATGCCTTCCAATTACAGAACATTACCGTAAGCACAGAGCAAATGGAAGGCAATGCACATGAAACACTGCTGCATTTCACATGCGTTACCTGCAGTAAGCCTCCAGTTTTCTGGTTAAAGGAGAACTGTGGTCTCCAAACAAGTTGAGTTTCAATGAAAGGCCAATTTCCTACCTTTAAAATGAGCCATCAACCACCTCTCTTACTCTACGTGCTCCACAGCCCAAGATATAAAGAAATTACTGACCAGAAAGATAATGGGTGGGAGGCTGACTTGTGACATTCCTAAGGCTGCTCCTGCACCTCCACAGGAAGTCTCTCCCTGCTGTGTGCAGCCCCCCACAGAGAAGGTAAGGGAATCTACAGCTCTACTTTCCCACTATGTGAAAACAGCCTTTTCAGGCAGAATTCTCACTCAGTTTTTTGTAGGGTGGTGGGGATCTGAGTGGCCCATGGAACCCACCAGTGGGCAGGGCTAAGGCACCGGCGAGTGGGCAGGGCCACATGGGGCTGTAAGGGAAGGGGCCAAGGTGGGCCTGCAAATGGAGAAGCCATGGGGGTCCATGAGTGGGAGGGACCAGGGGGGCTTGCAAAAGGAGGGGGGCTGCAAGGGGAGGTGGAGACGACACAGGGCAGATTGACTGTCATCCACTGACATGGCTTCAGAGCAGGAAGTGCAGGGAACCTGAGGATGCTGCTGACATATCCCAAACAAAAATGTAAATATCTTCAAAACTATGCAAAATAAACAATGAAAATAAATTGCAAAAAATCTCAGGAGAGCAATTCCTATCAATTTATCTAAAGTCATTTTTGGACCACAGTTCCCCTTTAATGTTATAATTTACCATAGGAAATACAATATAATTTGACTGAGCAGATATGAGCACACGGATGCTATATCTGTCTATGATTTTACCTTGACTAAGTGGGCATCTCAAATCTTCTTTCTGATAGAGCTCCCATTCTCCTGTAGTGTTATATTCTAGAAACATGGTCATCGCAAAGTAATTACCCTGCCAAACATATTAGAGAACATTATACACAGAGAACTAGATGGGAAATTATATTATATACATTTTCCCTCAACAATCTTCTTGGATTGATCATATATTTAAAAGATTACTGCTTTATGGTCTATCAACAAGCTTCAAAGGAGAAAATGAAATATTTCTAACATCTCCCCCCTACACTAATCCTTCAATTCTGCCCTATCTAAATACAGTTACACTTGCTTTTCTGTGACTTAGAAGGCTTCCATATTTTTGCCAGTACAACCTAAAGGGCATGTCCACCCCTAAAACTAAAATTTAACCCCTTACTGGCCACATTAAGAAGTTTAAAACAAGCCTTACCTTACATTTCTGCTCAAAATGGTTCCCCTGTTGTGCCCCTCCAAAGTCCAGGAAACTGCTGTGTGGGAGCAGTGTGTGACTCATGCTGTGCCTGAGTCTGCTTCAACCTCGTCAAGGTTTGAGGCATGCTCAGTGCAGCCCTCCCCCCCCTTTTTTCTCTCCCTCCCCCTAACATTAAAACCTTTTGATATGCGGTAGGGCATGCTCCCCCAGCCCCAACCGCATTAATATTATTGTTAGAAAGTCCCCCAATCTTTACTTAACTTCCCTCTCTCCACCGTTGGTCAGAACTCCCGGCAGCCGCGACCGTGATTGGCTGCCTGTCAGCCAATCATGGACGCGGCTGCTGGTCCCGCCCCCTGCTTGCAATTCCATGCAAGCAGAGGGCCGGAACACTGCGGTGGAGGAAAGAGGGAAGGTAAGTAAGGATCGGGGGACTTTCTAACAATAATATTAATGCGGTTGGGGCTGGGGGAGCATGCCCTACCACATATCAAAAGTTTTTAAAAGGGATGGACATGCCCTTTAAGGTCCATGTAGTCTTCCAAGAGCCATGTGAGCATGTGCACCTATTGGTCATGCCCAGACCCCACTTTTTACGGTCTCTGTGTACATATTTTTTTATACAGATATCTCCACACTAATACGGAAGTCCCTGAAAAAACCTTGAATGCTGCGATTAACCTGCATTTCATTTTTCCGCCAGACTACCAGGAACAATACAAAATGGCTTTTTTAACGGCTTTAAATGTTTTTGCTTACGCTCTGTTCCTAGCAAAAGAGAACATCTTGAAATGTACCTGTTCTCTTTACATTGGCTCTGGTGGGTTAGAGGAATTATGCTCTACTTTTAAAACACTCAGCCTATGAGGTTACCTGTTCAAATCCCCACAATTTTTCTTTTTTCATTCTGCAATTGATGCTGGATAGGAAATCGACTGCAAATATTTTTGTTTTTTCTATGAAATGCAAAGGAGTGTGTTTGCACATGGTTAAAACACTCTTCTGCTGCAACATGATCTGTACCTAACAGAGGCAGGTTTCTGTGCTGTGATTGGAGGTCCGCTTCTAGGTGCCAAGGCTGCAGCTTCCTTGTTTTGATCTGCTGTGCACTAGAGAGCATGTGAAGCGCATGATACAGATGTCATCCCTGTCGTCCTTACTCAAGCAATGAAATGGAATTTTACGATTTCAGGGGATCATTACTTGTGTTGTGCTTCTGGCTTATTTTGTCCAAAAATGTTGGCTAATATTTGTCAGTTTCGATAACACCACTTAGCCACAATGCAATCATCCCCTTGCATTCAGGAGGTCCCTGACACCTTGCTGTTATGTGCTGATTGGGACACACAGCAAGGATATTTATTGACACAAACACTTGTACAAATCATTCTGACTAGAGAAAGCCAGTTGGATGACTAGCGAACTGTTTTTAAGAAGATTTTACTGAATCTTATGGAAATCCATGCACATAATGTTTTATAATAATTATGGATCCCACAGGAGGAGGATTTCTGAGCATTCTATCCGTCCTGCACCAGACCCTCTCTAAACAGAGTATATAAGGCTAACAAAAAAGGGGTAGGTAGACAGAGACTAACGGTACAGACTATGCTGTGAAGGAGCATTGTGTATACATCAGGAACTATACACCTAATACATATGACTGTTTCGCCACATTTCTCAGAAAAAGGACATAGCCAAAGTGCCAAACACAGCTTACCGTAAATGGCTGGTATTGGAAAAAGTGTTTAGAGATCTTACAAAGTTATTATTGTAAAGGGAGTTTTTTTGGATTAATAAGCTAAATACCCACCATCCAAAAGGAATGAATATTTTAACTTACCAAGTTTTCTATAATATCTACTAATTGATACATATTTTCCCCTTTGCAGATATTAAAGCTTGGGCTAGAATACCACAGAAGGAGTGGTAAGATTAAAGACTATTACACAGTAGTGTGGTAAGAATTAAAATGAAAGGATACTGTAAATATGAAAATAAGTATACTAAGGAGTTATAGTCTATTTCTTTAAGTATTTTCCTGGATAGGCCCCTATGGGCAGTTTCATTTGTTTTTAACTTTTATTCTTTATTTTTAATGTTTTGTATTTTTCACTAAGGTATTTTTACCAAGCAAAGAATCCGTTACTTGGAGAATTCATGGAACACTATGAGATATAGGTCAGTGATGAAATAATATGGGACACAAAGACTTTTGTTTGGACACTTGTTGTAGCTCCACCTCGTACATCACAGGACAATGGACTCAATAAAGGGATGGTACTATGGGAGGAGCAAGGGATGGGAGGAGTGTTTTTTAGTATGATGTCACTTCCTCGTGAAGAGTATTTGAGTGTTTCACAGTCACTATGTACATTTGAGAAAGTGTACGCAATACCAGAAACATGTGACGCAAGGACTGCAAATAAAAACCTTCATAGCATAGTCTGTACCATTAGTCTCCGTCTACCTACCACTTTTTTGTTTTACTTGTTATAGATTGGGTTGCTAGTGGAGACCCTAGGTAGAAACAAAAAGACTGTCCTAGAGCTTTATTGCATTGGTGGACCCAACCCCAATTTGATACAAAGTATATAAGGCTACAGTTATAAAGAGTAAGCTGAAATCAAACATTCTTTTAGAGTATCCTCAGATACACACAAACAGTTCATGGTCAATTTTACCTTCTTGATGATGTAACAGCCATCATAACTAGCCTCGATCTCCATGGCGTTATTAGAACCTGTTGCAAGCCATATCCCACATTTGGGATCATTTGTAAGGATTTTCAGTTTTCCATCACGGTCTGTTAAATGGGAAAATGTAGGAGAACACACATTATTAATGAAAAGGAAATCTGCTTACTATAACTCAAATTACTATTACTATTTTGTATGGATCAATCCACTGTTTGCTGTATATACGTTTGCATTGGATTTAATGGTCGATTGGGCCTTGCAGAATGGAAATTCCATGTAGCAATGAATCAGGAGATATTGCACACGGCTGGCACAATAATAGCATTATATTATAATGAGGATTACTGCTGTTAAACTGGGGACACCTATAAAAATAACAACAGATTGAATTTTATTGAATGCAAAATTATGGAACATTTTTATATATGTGAATCTACAGAGTATACAAGCCAGTGGTGTAACTAGGAATCACTGGGCCCCCCAGCAAAACTATTATAGGGCCCCTATCCGTGTTTCATCCTCAGTGGTTTTCTGGGAGGAGGCTATATCTATCATAGGAAAAATAAGATGTGGCCCCCTTGGCTCTAGGGCCCCCCTGCGGTTGCTCCCCTGGTAGGTATGCCCCTAAAAAAGCCAACATTCCCCTTAAAAACAAATTAATTGCACATACAAGAGCTACTACCAATACTATCAGGAGTGTAACTTCCAGGGGGAGCAACCGCAGGGGGCCAAGGGGCCCCCCCATCTTATTTTTCCTATGGCAGATATAGCCTCCTCCCAGAAAACCACTGTGGATGAAGCTCAGATAGGGACCCTATCATAGTTTTGCTTGGGGGCCATTCAGAGTTACACCACTGCATACCATAAACCAAATACCTTGTGAAAAGGGTGATGGCTCTAAAAGGGGCCCATACAGGATTCAATCTCTGAATAACAAAAAATTTTCATCCAAATCGGAAAATAGGACCATTTTTTTATTGGTTTATCTATTTAAGAGGTTTTCCAAGAGTTCCAAGTTAAAGGGCAGTTCTGATCAGTTCATGAATGTTGAGCATCCAATTTCATTTTGTAAATATATAGAACATTGAATAGGTTTACAAACATTTTGTGGTATCTGGCAAAGGGTTTCTACCTCTTTATAGGAGATGCATGATGGAGGCTGTATCGATTTCATTAACTGGTACATCAAACCAAACAGAATGGATTCATGTTTGTATTTAAAGGGACCAAGGTAACCAGATCCTCTGTGAATTGTAAGAGGTTCCAAATAAATGGAACTGGCAGGGCTGCACTGACTACATTTAAAGGGTGTTTCAATAGGCTTCCCCTAATTTTACTGATCGGATAACCTTAGTGTTGGTAAATCTTACCTGGAATGGGGAGAGTTAGAATTGTTTTCTTCCATTCATTTACACAGTTATGGAAACCTACCTTGAGCTAAAATCCTTAGAGAAATGTTACCGCTCTGTGCAGGGAAAATACTGTATTCCAAGCTATCATCCCCACAAATCAGGTCTGGATCATCATAGAAAGAATTATCGGTTGTAGTTAATTCCTGTGCAAGAGAAATGATACCCAAGCACCCCAGCAGGACAGAGTTCCAAAAATATCCACTGATCCAGAGTGCAGCCATTTTGTTCAGATGAATAAAACACACAACCCGAGGCTCGCTGACATATAGGGGGCAGAGATCACACAGCATTTGAACCAAGCAACTTATTATACTTTTAGTCCTGATTATAAAATGTTGCTGAATATTAAACTGTAACTGGACAGTTCACCCTAGAGGATAAATCTCTGTAGTCACATTCCTGCACTATTCTGACACAAACTTGTCATTCAACTGGACTTCAGCTATGAACAACCCACCACTACATGGGGCTCTACCAAATGCCTCATCATAGACTTTTGCTAATGAGATTCACCTGTTCTCCTATTTGGTAGTTTAGGGCCTGGGTTTCCTGAGGAGCGAACTTAATTAAAGTAATTATCAGGGCTGCACTGATTGCATAGACTGCAATTAAATAACATTCATTCTAACTCAGTCATGCTGCATGTGTTTGTTCTACGGGTCTCTAATATCACTTAAAGGGGTGTTTCCCACTGTTCACTCAAAGCTGTGTACACAAATCTCATTAAACCTATGGGCACAGAATATATGTACTGCTGAAGTGCACGGTTTAATTTTACATCTACAAGATGGGTACACAGTCAATTACAGTTGAAATGGAACATTGGTGTTTTCATATAATAGCCTTACGCCTACCCTCCAACATTCCCTTTAAATCGGTACACTATTGAGAAATACATTGCACAGGGCTGTGCTAAAACTTCAACCTAAATAACTGTAGCATTCATGTTTTTTACATTTCTAATTTTGTTCTAATCAGACAATCCATGTTTCCATACATGCTAACTGCATATTTGGATTAATTAACACACAGCTGTTCATATTTGGATTAATAAGAGGGAGAGCTGCTATGTTGGCCCTTTTTTGGGTTGAAGTTGTAGTCTTACAGCAACTACCAAGAGACAAAACCAGGTTGCATGGGATAATGTGTCCAATCAACAGGTTCTCAGGTGATATTAATTGACGGTTAATAGGTGGTTCACCTTTATTGTAAGTGGGTATTTTGCATTGTGTGTCCAGAAGACTTGTGTACAACTAAACCCTCTGTAAATGAGGTAATGGATGTTATGGGGTTTGTAATAAGGCTGGTAGTTATTGTCTTGTTCAGTGGCAGTGTCACTTGTATCGACAGAGCAGTCTGGAGTATTAGTCCTGTTAACCAACCAGGATTGAATTGTGAAACACAGAGTCTTCAATACAATATTCCTACTCGTCTACCAAAGGTGTTTTCAGTTAGACTGAGAGCTCTGGGTGAGTGTATTATTTATATATTCTATAAACTACACCTAGGGGCATATTTCTAAAGCCAATCGTTTGTGCCAGGGAAAGTATTGCCATGGTGATGTGTGGTGGTAGTATCGGCCAAGTGTGCCGACATCACTGTATTCATTGCGGCAAAAATAGAAAATGGCTGCAATCTTGATTGCTGATCGAAAAATAACACCCCTGCGGACCCTTATTGGTGTTGAGAAACCCTCCACAATGTACTGACCACTTCCAAGGTCCCACTGGCAGGTACATATATGGGCACAATGCGTTTTCACCACCTTCGATATGGCATTTGAAAATGGGTGAAATTAACGCAAGAAAACACTGCCACTTTATAAATACAAGGGGGCATTTACCATGGTGGCTGTAATGACTTTTTGCTGCCGGTTATCAATGAAAATGGCTGTGATAACCGTGGCAACCGGTTAAGGAAACTATGCCCCCTAACGTTTCCCTTTAAGACAGACATATACCCCAATTAAATCTAATTACCAGAGTTTCATGTAAACTGCATTCATTCTGATTCAGCCTGGCCACACCTACAATGACCTGGTAACCCTGTCTGCAGTTCCACATACTAATAATATTGTGCATGCCAGGTCATGGCACACGTCACAACAGAGAAGACTATTCTGTTAATACATTGAATTTGCATGTATGTTTCACATGGCTCTGTCTATTAATAAGTTCATTGTGTTTTGTTTTTTTACTTAATCCATAAAGGTTTCCCCTTTTCCATAGACCATAAAGGAAAACCAGTGCAGTTGTCCAATAGCAGTGAATGTGGGATTTGGCTCGGAACAAATACAGAGGGTTCAGTTTCTCTCCATGCTGCCTATGGTGGATGTTACATACAAGAGCAGGTGATTGTTACAGGTCTCATCCACGGGGGAATGGATATTAATGCATATTCCTTTTAAATTGCACCACAACGCTTTGCTCATAGAAGTGACTAGTATGGTATCGCTATGCAATAATGCGTTAATGTGCTACGTAGTGTGAACGTAGCTTTGGGAAAGGTGTAATAATAGTGTTCTCCATCCCCCCATAAAATAGTATTGCAATGCCCCAGAACACAAAGCTCACTAGGTATATTTTCCCAAATTCCAAATCTGAACCAGCCAATCACTGGAGCAAATTTCAGTTGGGGTGGGTGAACATTAATATAGGGTGGGACTGGAATTACATAGAATGTAATTGCTATGGGCGTACTGTATTGTGGAGGTGGATAAGTCCTCTCCGCCCCCCCATTCCCCCCTCAAACTGACAAGCCCCACTTAACACTCTCCTGGAATTGCAACATAGCACATTGTGTAAACACTGATTCATTTTCATTTAACTTTCTCAGGACTCTGATCATGTAATGACCATCTCAATCGAAAGGGAGTATTCACCTGGAAAATGGGCCTCCCCCAAGGTTGAAGAACTGAGATGTCCCACGTTGAATGGTAAGGTTGTCTATGCTGTAGGAAGAATTATAATGGCTACTGTAGGTACATGTGTAATAATTCCAGGATCTTGCAGGTTCTGTCTGTCATCTTTAATAGCTTGTCGCAGCAGACATCCCACCATGCCACTTTGTGTTACCGGGCAGGGTGGGAGAGGGGGTATGTCGAGGGGGCGTGGTGATGCTGCATAATGACACTGACATCATGCAGTGGACGGGGCATGCACGCGTGGGAGAGGCGGGGCTATGAGCGTTATGGAGGCATGGCAGAAAAAGGGGGCATAACAGTTAGATTTAGAACTCCTCTCCATTGCAGGAGAGTGGTCACACGGGAGACCACCCCAATTGCAGGGAGACTCCCTGAGGATCCGGGAGGGGTGGGATACCTGGTGCAGTGTGTTCCCACCTTTAAGGCCTGAAGTAATAAAAGGAGCTAATAATGTGCAGCAATCAGATGTTTTCTAACTGCAATAACCTAGTAAACATGAATATCTGGTTGGTTGCTGCAAATGGATAGCCTGGGCAAAATGTTGCACCTTTTTTATTGCATCAGCCCTAACCCATAAATATTTACCAGCATTGCATGATAATTATCCAGTAAACCAGGACATTGTTACAGATGTACAAGTAATAATTTGCACAGCTAAAGTATATTAAAGGGGAATTAGGTAAAAACTTTTTACCTACTTTACAATTTTAACATTTCTGCTTCCTGTCAATGGCTAAATATTGACAGGGAGGAAATGTAACCCTGTAACTAAACCTGCCAGGCTCCATCATGATATACAGGTGGGGAAGAAGTTTCTGACCTTAAATACACTAATGTTGAAGGTTGTACTAGTCCTATCATTGCACAGAAATCTGTTCAC
Source organism: Hymenochirus boettgeri (assembly GCA_019447015.1). Classification (NCBI taxonomy): domain Eukaryota; kingdom Metazoa; phylum Chordata; class Amphibia; order Anura; family Pipidae; genus Hymenochirus; species Hymenochirus boettgeri. Next base: position 49,159,348 of record CM033470.1, on the reverse strand, counting down.
TGGCCTGACTTATTATCTTGGCTTTACTGATTTCAGATCTTCATCCTCTGAGCACTGAACACTGTTCCACGGTACTGAAAGAGGAGAGGGTTCCCTGTGCCAACTTTCCTATTACCCAAGATGCCTGTCAGAAACAAGGATGCTGCTTTGATTCAAGTGAAGGCAATCTGCAGTGTTTTTATGGAAGCAAAGGTATCAACACTCACACACACACACACATATATATCTTACAAGTCCACCCCTTAAAATGAAAAATTGTATAAAGGTAAACCACTCCCTCCCCAAAAACTGAGAGAATTAGAAATCTGAGAGATGTAAGCTTAACTAAATGCTGCCCGATGTTATCTCTCATTCTGCTTCCTGGTTCTTTTGTCAGCCATAGATGTAACAGTTGACATCACGGTCAATGACTGACCTACTCCCCTAGATCAGGAGGGCCACTTCCTTGGCCCCGCTCCCTAATGCTGGGTACACATGGGTGAATTTTTCTGTTTGCCACAAGGGACTGATAGGCAGGGGCGATTCACCACAACCGATATGGGGGACAAACATCGGTCACGGGGTGGCACACGCCAGTGTGTTTTTTTTGGGGGGGGGGGGGGGAAACTGACCAATATATGAAAATATCAGTTGGTTTGCCCAAAAAATCACCTTGTGTGTAGCCAATTTAACTGCCCAAGCTCTGCCCACCAGACAGACCCACCTGTAGCTGCCTTCTCTGCCCAGTACACACAATTTGATATTTTGACCCAATCAGGGGCGATTCTAAAACATTGAAAAGATGCCCCCAAAAAGTTCAATCAGACACAACAATAAATTTGGATGAAACGTCAACTGTGGTCTCTTTTCTTCTGACTGCCAGGCAACCAATTGTTTTATTGATCTGTAGTTTGGTAATATGAAAGAGGCCTGGTACTAGAGATGTAATGTGGGTTCGAATCGAATCTGAGGGTTTCGAAGTCCCCACACAACTTTCAGAACTCCCGGATTTTCCGAATTTTTGATTTTTATTGAAAATAGACCATCAAATAACCCTCGAAAGTAGCGATCGATTTCGGTAACTCTTGAAAATGGAATGTGGAAGCTCAAACAGCCAGATCGTGAAGAAAGATAGTTTTAAAATAAGTTTTGGTTCTATTTACGGGTTCCCCAGACCATTCCCCAGGTCTCTGTGTCATGTACGGTAACCTACTATTAGTCCCTCAAAATGGACAAACTTTCAAATTTATTCGAAAATGGAACGAAACTTGACAGTTTCGCGCATCTCTACCTGGTACACACAGCCTAATGTCCAACTTAACAGGTTAGTCCTACATTCGTCTGCATTCTAACTCATCGGGGGTTTGGGAGGTGACTTGCCTAATATATCATTTTTGATTTGAGGAGTGAACATGCCATGTTTACGTGACTCTGTTTATATTTAGTGACCGTACAGTGCAGGTATAGACGGCAGCTCTCTGTTGCTTTGTCTAAAGACCTCACCCTGCCGCAGCTCGACATAGACTCGGCCCATTTAATGAAAGGCCAAGGTGCCGCGTGTAAACCTGTAATAAAGACGTCCAGCTTTGTGCTCTTCCAGTTTCCTCCTTCATCTTGTGCTACAACCACTCGTGTAAGTGAGACTCTTAATTATTATTGTCTGTGCTCCTAACCAATGCTAGGATAGGACAGACAGAAAAGTGGGCCCGACTCTGTAATAGCACTGAATATCCATATATATCTCATACACGTAATATAGGAGACCAGAAAACAAGCAATCTATGAGAACAATCTGATTGTGCGTATGGACACAGCTGTGAGGCCAGGAGATGTGACCCTTACAAGAGAATTCAGGTAAGTTTATTTAACTGCCTTCCAATTGTGCAAGGAAAAGTGAAATGTTACCATTGGCTGTTGGCTAAACCATTCATTGTTCTGGAGATTATTTAGGAAAAAGGTTCAGCATTTTGCTAGTGCAATTTATCTGCAGCAACCAATCAGATGTAGGCTGTTTACTGGTCCTCTCTACTGCAGTTAGATAACATCCGATTGGATGCCCATACGTTGTGTTGTTACCTCCCAATGCTCCTGCAGCATACCAATATACTGCCAGGCCCCATTCATCTAAACAGGGGATGATGTGCGAACGTCAGCAGGTAAGTCACTTCACAGGACAATGTGATCAGTTCGATATTCGTGACTTAACAAATGGCAATTGGCAAAGAAGCATAATGCCGGGTCAGTGTATGGTCACCATTAACTTATTCTCAATGTAATTCTCAATGCTATTCTACATATTTACACCCAGAGCAAAACCATTAAACTCGGGCTTTGTAAATAACATTTACATATAACAAATAATCTTGATTGCAACCCCCCCCCCCCAAAAAAGAACAGTTGACCAAATATTTCCTGGTGATGATAGTGTAACCGTACTAAAATATTTACCCATCTAACCATTCTTATCTCCTTTGCTTAGGTTGCATGTTAAATGCCATGTTAAGTCCCCACCAAAAAATCCCACCCTCCTCCCTGCCGATAACTTTACGTCGGTTGGATTGGAATTGGAAATGAGGATTGCTAAAGGTGAACAGTTTGTTGTACAAGCAGATCCTCCCCATGAGGAAGGTAGGTTTAAATCTGGCATTCTGGATATACAAGTGGACACATTCCATTAACATTCCCAAATTGTTCACACAAACATTTAGATTTTTTTGAAAATAGAACAAATTGCGTCTGCAAAAAGTTTTGTTCAGTTCATTCACTTCTACGCAAACTTTCTTTAGTCATCTAAACATCTACCTGATTGCTAGAGTTCAATGTACTAAGTGTACCCAGCTTAAGTCAGAGAATGGATCCATTTTGATCGTTAGCTGTAGAAATTTATATGATAGCAATTGAAACTAGAAAGGGAAAGTTTAAGTATAAACTTTGAATTTAGCTTGAAGGGCTGCATTTTGGAAGGGAATTTGTGTTTGTGCTGCAGATTTTAAAACTCAATAATGTCAATGAAGAGGACATTGTTGTTTTTTACTTACCCTTTAAATATGTTACATGCATTAAAGGTAGGTCAGTTGGTGTGTGTGTTCATATCAGGTTGGGGGATAAAATACTAACTTTTTTGATGATTGGTCAAAATGAGTTTTTTTTTTTTACTTTAGTTACCCTTTAAGTATGGCTGCAACCGTAATGGAGGGGTAGGTCAGTAGCTGTGTATACCTGTATCACGTTGGGGGTTAAAAAAACAGTTTTTTTTGATTGATCATAATTTGCTTTTTTGACTTTAGTTACCCTTTAAAGTATGGCTTCCAAAGTAATGGATAAGTAGGTGTGTGTACCTGGGTCTGGTTAAGGGGGTATTGTCTTTTTTGTGTTTACAACCATAAAACTATCTTTTATTGAGGATAAATCATCCTCCATAGGGTGGCTCCTACCTCATCCTAGGAGGTGGCTCTACCTATCCATAGGTGCTCACTACCTCATCCATAGGTGTGCTCCTCCTCTCCTGGGGCAGGCTTCTACCTATCCATAGGAATGGCTCCTACCCTCCATAGGGGATGGCTCCACCTCTATCCATAGGGGTGGCTTCTACCCTCATCCATATGATGGCTCTACCTCATCCATAGGATGGCTTCCTACCAACCTCATTCCATAGGGATGGCTTTACCTCCATCCATAGGATGGGCTCCTACCTCATCCATAGGTTGGCTTCCTAACTCATCCATAGGTGGTTGCCCCTACCTCATCCATAGGGGTGCTCTCCTAGATCTCTACTATCTATCTCCCCCCTCCTGGGCCCCTCATATATATTCCATAGGAATGGCTCCTACCTCATCCATGAATGGCTCCTACCCATCCATAGGGATGGCTTCTACTCTACCTCATCCATAGGGATGGCCTTCATACCTCATCCCATAGGGTTGGTTCCTACCTCATCCATAGGATGGCTTCAACCCATCCATAGAGATGGCTCCTACCTCATCCATAGAATGTCTCCTACCTCATCATAGGGATGGCTTCTACCTCCTCATCCTTAGGATGCTCCTACCTATCCTAGGGTGGCTTCTACCTCATCCATAGGGGGTGGCTCCTACCTCATCCATAGGGGTGGCTTCTAACCTCATCCATAGGAATGTCTCCTACCTCATCCATGTGGATGGCTCCTACCTCATCCATAGGGATGGCTCCTACCTCATCCATAGGGATTGGCTCCTACCTCATCCATAGGGATGGCTCCTACCTCATCATGGGATGTCTTCTACCTCTCCATAGGAATGGCTCCTACTTATCCATAGGGATGGCTCCTACCTCATCCATAGGGATGGCTTCTACCTCATCCATAGGATGGCTCCTACCTCATCCATAGTGTTGGCTCCTACCTCATACATAGGGATGGCTCCTACCTCTCCATAGGAATGGCTCCTACCTCTCCATAGAGAGGGCTCCTACTTCTCCATAGGGAGGCTTCTACCTCATCTATAGGTTTCTTCTACTACCTCATCCATAGGGATGGCTCCTCACCTCATCCATAGGGATGGCTCCTACCTAAACAATAGGGATGGCTTCTACCTCATCCATAGGGATGGCTTCTACCCTCATCCATAGGGAATGGCTCCTACCTCGTCCATAGGGATGGCTCCTACCTCATCCTAGGGATGCTTCTACCTATCTTTAGGGATGGCTCTACCTCATGCATAGAAATGGCTCCTACCTCATCCATAGGATGGCTCCTACTGTTAGAATGTTGTTAGAATAAATATCCTGCACTAGCCACGCCGGACCCTGAGCCTGTCTTAGACCCAGTAAAAGACCCTTACATTGCTGGGGAAAGAATTGCACCACACATCAGATGTAGCAAATCTCTTTCTCGGTATTTTTATTTTGTACATTGGAATATAACAAACCAGAAAGAGGGCATTGCCAGACTTCTTGTGTCTACAGATGAGGTAAAACATTCATTGGAATGCAAGGATAGAGTCAGTTGACACCAATGTGGGAGGCAAGACCTTGAGCTCACTGGGAAGCTCAAGTGTTATCAATATCATAATGAGAAAGAACATTTGCAATCACAGACAAGAATATAAGACAAAATGCGATAGAAATAAGATGGCTGCTTAGGCTAAGTGTTTTTAGTGATTATATAAAAACCTAACACCTACTCGTCCATAGGGATGGCTCCTACCTCATCCTTAGGGATGGCTCCTACCTTATCCATAGGGGTGGCTTCTACCTCATCCATAGGGGTGGCTCCTACCTCATCCATAGGGGTGGCTTCTACATCATCCATAGGAATGGCTCCTACCTTATCCATAGGAATGGCTCCTACCTAATCCATAGGGATGGCTCCTACCTCATCCATAGGGATGGCTTCTACCTCATCCATAGGAATGGCTCCTACCTCATCCATGGAATGGCTCCTCCCCTCATCCATAAGGATGGCTTCTACATCATCCATAGGGATGGCTCCTACCTCATCCATAGGGTTGGTTCCTACCTCATCCATAGGGATGGCTTTACTCATCCATAGAGATGCTCCTACCTCATCCATAGGAATGTCTCCTACCTCATCCATGGGATGGCTTCTACCTCATCCATAGGGCTAGCTCCTACCTCACCCATAGTGATGGCTCCTACCTCATCCATAGGGATGCTCCTACCTCATCCATAGATCGCTCCTACTCATCTATAGGGATGGCTCCTACCTCATTTATAGGGATGGCTCCTATCGTATCCATATGGATGGCTCCTACCTCATATGATGGCTCCTCCTCATCCATAGGGATGGCCTACCTCATCCATAGGGATGGATTCTACCTCATCCATAGGGATGGCTCCTACATCCATCCATGGTTGGCTCCTATCTCATCCATAGCGATGGCTTCTACCTCATCCATAGGGATGGGCTCCTACCTCATCCATAGGAATGGCTCCTACCTCATCCATAGAGATGGCTCCTACCATATCCATAGGGATGGCTTTTACCCTCATCCATAGTTATGGCTCCTACCTCATCCATAGGGATGGCTCCTACCTCATCCATAGGGATGGCTCTACCTCATCATAGGGATGGCTCCTACCATCTCCATAGGGATGGCTCTACTGTTAGAATGTTGTTAGAATAAATATCCTGCACTAGCCACGCCGACCCTGATGCCAGTAAAGACCCTTACATCGCCGGGAGATGGCTCCTACCTCATCCTAGTGATGGCTCCTACCTCTCCATAGGGATGGCTTTACCTCATCCATAGTGATGGCTCCTACCTCATCCATAGGGATGGCTCCTACCCATCCATTGGATGGCTCCTACCTCATCCATAGTATGGCTCCATACCTCATCCAGTGATGGCTCCTACCTCATCTATAGGATGTCCTTCTATCTACCTCATCCATAGGATGGCTCCTACCTATCCATAGGGATGCTCCTACCTAAACAATAGGGATGGCTCCTACCTCATCCATAGGGATGGCTTCTACCTCATCAATAGGGATGGCTTCTCCTCATCCATAGGATGGCTCCTCCATCCATAGGGATGGCTCCTACCTCATCCATAGGGATGGCTCCTATCTCATCCATAGGGATAGCTCCTACCTCATCCATAGGGATGGCTTCTACCTCATCAATAGGAATGGCTCCTACCTCGTCCATAGTGGATGGCTCCTACCTCGTCCATAGGGATGGCTCCTACCTCGTGCATACGATGGCTCCTACCTCATTCATAGGGATGCTCCTATCTCATCGATAGGATGGATGCTTGCCCAGGAGGCCATGAGAGCTGTAGGCAGATGGGAATCAGATTTCAATCATTTATCTGGCCTGATAAGACCTTGTGGAGAGTAGGTCATTATATATGTTCCCTATGCACGCTCATAGTTTTTCCACTTAATGTTTCCTCTTTCCTAGGTTCCTCTCAGTTCTCAGTGTCGGTAATGGTTTACTCATTCATTTACTGACCTAAAAGAAAGAATAGATTTGCTTACGGGGCATGTCCACCCCTACCTCCTCAAAAAGAGGATCCTGCCTGTAATCCATACCTAGAAGGGGCCGAACCAGCAGCCCCATCAGTGATATGCTGAGACTACTCTCTGCCAATCACTGACATGGCTAGCGGTCTGGTCCCTTCTGCTGCTTCTGCAGCAATAAGACTGCCAATGTACCGAAAACTGCCCATAAATGCTATGGTGTAGTGTTTTGTCGATGGCTGTGGCCTGTCTTTCCAACAATATGTGGCTTGTGGTGTTTTTATTTATGGCCCATTATAAGTTATTCAGGTAATCATTAGACTTGTGCTGTCATGGTACTATAAAGAGGAACCGTGGTCCAAAAATGACTTTGGGTAAATTGATAGGAATTGCTCTCCTGAGAGTTTTTTGCAAGTATTTCCATTGTTTTATTTTTTTTAGTTTTGAAGATATTTACATTTTGTGTGTGATATGGCAGCAGCATCACACCAGGTCCCCTGCACTTCCTGCTTCCTGCTCTAAAACCTTGTCAGTCAATCTGCCCTGTGTCTCCTCCCCTTTGCAGCCCCACGGTCCCTCCCACTCTGGACCCCATGGTCCCTCCAGTTGCAGGCCCCCCTTTGCCCATTCCTTACAGCCCCATGGGGCCCCACCCACTCACGGGTGCCGTGGCCCCGCCCACTCGCGGAGTCTGAGGCTGTGCTCGCCGGCGGCACTGTGCAGCCTCAGGAATGTCACATGTCAGCCTCCACTCTTGGGCTGTGGAGCACGTAGAGAGGTGGTGAATGGCTCGTTTTAAGGTAGGAAACTGGCCTTAATTTAAACTCAACTTGTTTGGAGACCACATTCCCCTTTAAGCTACTAAAGACAGGAAGCCTAAACCTTTTATCTTCATATTACATTAACTAAAACACAAGGGGCAAATTGATTGATATTTTGGTACTTTAAAACCACATGTTCTTTAAACATAGATAACCACAATATTTTAATTGGCTATTCGGTGTTTTGTTAACACAATGCCAAATAGGAAAGACCTCAGCTATGATCGTAGACAAGCAGTGATTGCTGCCCATCAATCTAGGATGAGTTATAAACCCCTTTCCATAATTCTACAATAAGAAAGATTATAAACAAATGTAAACTTTTAACCTCTCAGTTACCAATCTACCCAGCAGTGGATGTCCTTGCTAATGTATGTATGTAATGTTTTTTATATATGGGACACAGCACTGTACAATATATAATACAAAAAGTCATACAAGGGGACAGTAAATAAATACATACATATATAAATAAGTATGAGCATCACTAAATATACAAGTGCTTAAAACATGTAACATAGGAAAGAGTCCCTGCCCCATAGAGCTTACAATCTACTTAGGTGGGTAACATACAGATACATAGGAAAGGGTGAAAATCTAAAGTAATAACGGGTGCAGTATCGACAGTCCTGTGCTGTGCTGTGCTCAAGAATAGGATGACAGGTTAGATTCAAACTTATTGAGGTTTCTTGGCGTAGAGAGAGGAGAATGAATTTCAGAGGGCGGGAGCCACAAGAAGAAAGGTTTAAGGCGAGAGGCTGCTGTGTGGGTGGGGGGTCTGTATAAAGATGGTTCAAAGGTCAGTCCACAAAGTGCTCAGAGAAATTGTAAAACCCCAAGAATTACATTTCAGGCTCTGCAGGTCTTGTTTAGATTTACAATGTCAACGTTCTTGTCTCTGATGAAATGACTTTATGTCATGAAAGCCTCAGGCACACCTGTGTGATACCGTCCCGCCTAGTCATATTGGCATTTGTTGGTTTATATTTGGATGATATATAAAGTTATCAATTTTTATGGATTTTCGTGTGCTGCCTACTCCAAAGTGTTTTTTCTTCAGGCTTTACAGGTCTTAGTATTTCAATGTTCATGACTTTACAATTAGAAAGACTGGACAAGTATGGCTTGTTTAACAGGGTTACTACCAAGAAAGCCTCTTCTCTCTGAAAAGAACACAGCAACAAGACTTGGTTTGCAAAGATGCTTAAAAAAAGTTTGTAATAAAGTGACTTTTCCATGCTATAAGATTATTATTATTGTGGATTTATATATCGCCAACATCTTCCGTAGCGCTTTACATTACATGTATACATTCACATTAGGCCCTTCCCTGAAGAGCTTACAATCTAAGCACATTATTTGACGCATCCACTTATCAGTCTTTATGTTGTGGGGGACCTGGAATGCTCGGAGGAAACCCACGCAAACACAGGGAGATCATACAAACTCCTTGCAGATGTGTCCAGGTGGAATCGAACTCAAGACTTCAGCGCTGCAAGGCATCAGTGCTAACCACTGAGCCACCGTGCTGCCATTACCACTTCTGCTGGAAGACAGTTCCAGTTTCACAGTTTCACCGTTCTCACTGTAAAGAAACTTTTCCTAACCTGAAGAAGAGTCTTCATTTCTTCTAATCTTAAAGGATTCCACGTGTCCTCTGATTTGCCCTATTGTGAAAAATGCACCAGAAAGCTTATTGTACAGCATATTAATATGGGTATAATACAGAATGGGTAATAAAGTTCACACCTAAAGTAAAACTTAGCTTTAGATGCAGGCCCCCCAAAGCACAAGTCAGCTACACTTACGCGATTATGCAACTGATTATGCAACTGATACAGCAGGTGTATACCCGTACAGAAGATAGTGCTGATAATGCGAGAGAGGAGCCACCCAGGAACTTGTACAACCAGCTGCTCATCTACTATGCAACTTCTCACACACGGATCCTGTGATCCGTGTGCAGAAAGCAAGGGCAGGTGTCTTTGCCGAGCGTGGAGGAGAGCTTTATTAGTTCTGTACCAGACACTATCCCGATATTACATCATTTACCATGGGTGTTGCACTTATTTTTCCCATTAGCACTGGATATTGCACCTCTCTGATTGTGCATAATACACAATAATGATTAATGTACATTTTGTTTTGTTGTTAAATTGGAGTATTCAGCATAAACTTTATATAACAAAGGTAAGTTGGTTATTTATTTTGCAATTTATTTACAAAAAAAAAATCCATCCAGACATTTGATATTCACAACATTGTATATCGGAATTATAAATTCTAACTCTCCAGTTCCCAAAAAATCCGTATTTTGGACCATTTTCAAGCTATTCTGTAATAGATGGCCTAGATATCCGTCGGTCTATATCGGCCATATTTTATTTATTAATTACTTTCTAGTGGGAGGTTGTTTTTTCCAGGTTGCCACTATAAGGTCTCTTGCTTGGAGAACCATATATAGGAGTTATTTTGTGGTTTTTTGAGGCTTCTGTCCGTGAAGAGAATTTCTAGGTTGTATGTTGGTTTCCGAGGGGGACACACGGGAGAAAGGGGAGTGTAAAATAGGGTTCTAACTGAATTAAGTGGGATTAGGAGGTGCTGTTTGTATCAAGCTTCCCATATTTGTAATGTGATGATTATTATTGGAGAGATTGTTATTGTGTTTGTCGGTCTTCATGAGAAGCCATAGTAAAGAAGATAAATGAAGTGGGGCTAAGGTGTCTACCTGCTGAGCTGCCCGCTGCTTGTTACTAATTGGCATATCCATTCTGCTTTAAAATAGTGGGAAAGGATTGGTATAGAGAATCCACCTTTGTTTTTATGTCTAGCTAGGTTTCAGATTTTATACGTGCTCTTTTCCCTTGCCATATAAATCTCCTGATTCCGCTTTGTAGTCTCTTTAAATCGGCTTGTCTAGCAGAGAATGGCAGTGGCGAAACAGGTAATATTGTAGGAGTGCGGCCATTTCTCCCTCCCAAAGCGAGGATAGGAGGTCCATTGTTCTAATTGCTTAACTAGTTGTATAAGGGTACCATCCCTAAATACTCGAGTATAAGACAACCCAAGCATAAGCAGGTACGTATTTTGCCTGAAAAATTAGGAAAACTGTACAAATTTCTGTCGCTCCGTGTAGCTGTGGTATACAGGCCCCCATCCGTGACTCCCCTAGCTACATTCCTCTCAGACTTTGAGACCCTGCCTTACCTTCTTCCTCTCTACTGACGGTCCTGTTCTAATTCTGGGTGACTTCAACTGTCACATTGACAACTCTGCTCTATCCTGGCCCTCCGTTTCCTTCACTTAACATCCTCTTTGATCTTCATCAGTGGACAACTACCAGTACGCATAAGATGGCCACTCCTTGGATCTTGTCTTCACTAAAAAATCTCTCTCTCTCTTTGAAAGTAACCCCTACCCGCTTTCTGATCAGATCCCTGTTTCTCTTTACCCTCCCTCCTTGTGTATGTCCGTAATACCCAGGCCATAGATCTGCACTGCTGGCTTCTTCTCTCTCCTCTAGTCTCTCTACCCTATGTGCGACTCTGACTTGCTTCTTAACTCCTATAACTCTGTGTTGACTGATGCTATTGATTTACTTGCCCCTTGGCAATCCGCACTCGTTGTCTCTTGAATCCTCGCCCCTGGCTCAGTCCCAAACCCATTTTATACGTTAGGTGCACACGTGCTGCTGAGTGGATAGGGATATGGAGATATGTTTCGCACCCAGGCTGACTTTCTCCATTACAGTTTATGCTGCAATGCCTAACACGGCACTTTCTGGAGCAAAACAAAAATACTATGAGACACTTATAAATATAACAAATCAAACCCACGACACCTGCCCTCCCTCTTTCCCTCTTTCTCTCGTCCCTCGCCCACTGACTCTCCTCTCTCTCAACCCCCCCCCCCCTAAGACTTTGCTGAGTTCATCTGTACGCAGATTCCTAACCCTCACCTAACCCTCACCATAGCTCTCAGATTCTTTTACCCGCACCCCCTTCTCATCTCTGCTTCGGTCATGCCCACTCACTACATGTCCCCTCGATCCCATGCCCTCTTTCCAACTGAAGCACGGTTATCAAGTCACCCCTCTTCTACCAATTGCCTCCAAGCACTGGAACGTCGTGTCTTTTCCAGTATCGCTAATTATCCTAATTTTTATACCTTACTGGACCCCTTGCAATCAGGGTTTTGTCCTGGGCACTCCACTGAGACGGCCCTGTGCAGAGTTGTGAATGACCTCCAGGCTGCCAAAGCCAAAGGCCACTTTTCTATTCTTATCCTTCTTGACTGTGCTTTTGATACAGTTGATCGTTTCCTCCTAATGCAAATTATTCACTCTCTTGGGCACCCGTAATGAAAGGCATCCTGCTACGATCCTACATCTCCAAAAGAACCTACTCTGGCCATATGATAATAAAACATCCTCTCTGGATCCCCTTAGTGTTGCATCCCGCAGGGCTCTGTTCTTGGACCCCTGGGTTCCCCCTCTATACCATTTCCCTGGGAGAAATCATCAGCTCATTTAGTTTTAACTCCCATCTGTACGCCGATGATACGCAAATATATTTTTCACCCCACACACTTAGTCCTGACACACAATCACGAATCTCCAACTGTCTCCTTAAGGATGGTGCACCGATGCCTCAAACTTAACCTGATTAAAACCAAACTAAATATTTCCGACCTAAACCTGGTCCTATCCCACTTTTTCCATTTCTGTGGACACCACCCCATTTACCCTATTCAGTCAGCACGTTGCTTAGGGGTTATTATTGACTTCCGCTCTCTCTCCTTTTCCAATCACATTAACTATGTTGCTAAAACCTGTCACTTTTTTCGCAAAACATTGCGAAGATCCGTAGATCCTTTCTCTTCCAACTACTGCAAGATTATCCATGCTCTCATCCTATCACATCTGTACTATTGTAACCTTCTGCTTTCTGGTCTTCCTGCTTCCCATCTTTCTCCTCTTCAGTCCATACACGCATTGTCTCACTCTCTAACAATTGGGATATTAAATCTCCTCTCGGCCGCACATCTACCTGGCTCCCCATTAAACAACGCATTATTTACAAAATCCTTCTCTTTATTCATTTAAATCCCTTCACTTTTCTGCTCCTTCTTATATTCTTCTCTTGTGTCCCCATTTGTTCCTGCCTGTACCCTCCACTCATCATAGAATCATCTCTTATACAGACCCCCCACCCACACTGCCTCCTCTAGCCTTAAACCTTTTTCTCTTTTGGCTCCCATCCTCTGGAATTCTATTCCCCTCGCTCTTCGTCAAGAAACCTCAATAAACAAGTTTGAATCTACCCTCTCATCCTATCTCTCTGAGCACCACAACATGGACTGTTGATACTGCACCAGTTATTACTTTAGCACTTCCACCCTTTTCTATGTATCTGTATGTTACCCACCTAAGTAGATTGTAAGCTCTAAGGGGCAGGGACCTCTTTCCTCATGTAACATGTTTTAAAGCACTTGTATATTTGTGATGCTCATACTTATTTATATATGTATGTATTTATTTACACCCTTGTATTACTTTTGTATTCTACATGGTACAGTGCTGTGTCCCCTAGTGGCGCTTAATAAATAAATATACACATACAAAACATAATTGACTCGAGCAAAGGCGAGGTGTTGAAATTATGATCACTACTGCCTTCTGATTCTGTTTAAGAGACTTATTTGCCCTTAAATGACAGCAGAATTGCTATACAGTAGTCCCATCAGTAAGCCAAATCCATTATGGTTTCAGAATCAAAAGCAATATTTTTAACAATAGATACAATCCTCCTGATTCTGCATTGTTTGAGGCTTAGTTACCTTTAATGGACAGTAATCCTATACAGTAACCCCCAATTCCTTTGCACTCCAGATGTTTGGAAACTACAACTCCCAGCATGCATTAGTTGATTTTTTTCAGAGGGGTTACCCATCCATAGCGTGCTTGTGGATTATTGTACAGTCTAAAAGTCTCTGATATATAGGGGGTTGGTATTCCAAATGAACACTCTCTAAAAATATCCAATCTACTCTTATCGAATGCTTTTATTAGTGATACCTCCCCTTAAACGATTGTTAAATTGATTGTTTAACCAATCGTTAATTTCCGATCGTTTTATCCATCGTTAATTTACGATCATTACATTATTTATGCTAACGATCGTAATTACCGATAACATAAATCTTCGATAACGAAATCGTAGATTTCGATCCCCATAGAATGCCTTTGCGTAGTTAACTTTACGAATTACGACTGCGATTGTATATTAACTAACCGGTTTATAAATATGGCCCTAATGAGAGGAATAATGGGGTGGTTAGTAGTATACTGCATTACTAAGATTGCTTTTCGTATGTTGTCATTCTTTGCCCACCAGAGACAAATAATGTTTGTTGGTAATGAATACATTTTGGTAGTAGGTGGTTTTGTTGGTTTGCTAAATTTTTGGGCAATTATGTTAACATCTGTGTTGATTTAGGATACTGGGCATAGTTGGAGGGTTGGGTTTGTGCCTCTGGCTTGGGATAACTACGATATGGGCCTCGGAAGGTTATTGTGAGGAACCTGTGAGCAAATTAACATAAAATTTTGATATATGGATTTAAATGGTGCAGAATTTTTTTTTATAATAGAGAAGCATAAACCCAGTGTTTATCTCCTCTTCTGAGATCTCCTTCTGGAATGTTCGTGCCTGTTCTTGGCTCAATGATGGGAAGTCCAATTTTGGAGAGTTCCAAATCAATGTTGATATCGTAATGGAGAAATCTTTTCTGCATCATTCTCTGGTACGTTTTTTTAGCCATCATTGTGTCGGTTTATTGCTGTTGCAGTAGTTTGATAATTGAGAACTCAATGCTTTTTCCCGCTTTGGATGTGAAAAGGACTCAGTTCATTATGGGTTAATGCTTTTAATTATTCGCTGTTGTCCCATATCCTGATTGTTCCGTTAGCGCCTTGATCCTAGTCTCTCTCTGTCTTTCTCTCTGACTGCCTTTTGTATAAAATGTCCTCTCATGACTGCCGTGTGTGCGGCCCAAAGCCTGCTATTCTTACATCATCAGTGGAGTTTTCCTTGAAGAATGTCTGTATCTTTTGTTAGTTTATCTAGGTTTTGTTTATTTGCAAGTATGACTTCGTTTAGACGTCACATAGGGCAGGGTCTGGCTATCGCTATGTTCTGTAAGGCTAATGTATATTTTAGCTGAGTAGTTGCTAATCTGAATGCTTGTATATATAACAATCCTGTATATATAACTACATTAACCTTTATTGTGTCAGCTACAGTACAAAGTCCATAACCACTACACACAATAAAAGGTTTACATTTAAAGGGACCTCAGAAATCCAAACTTCACATACAGATGCAGCGACCCCTAAACCCTAGTTTCGTTTTTCTTACCTCTTTCAAAGATGCAGTTAAATAAACTTACAAGCCCCAGTCCCTCGCCACCTGGGTACCACCCCCCTCTGCTGTGGCAAGCTCATTTCAAGCAAGAACAGCAGCAGTGAGGCGGGAGTGCCGTCAACGGCCGTATGGCTGAGAGGAGCAGAGAGGAGAACGCAGCAGAATAGCAAGGGACCGGGTCTTGTAGGTAAAATGTAGGAAGGTTTGGCAGGGTCCTGCATCTGTATGTAAAACTTGACTGACCCTCACACAGAAGATGTTGGAGGGGGTCCTGTAAGTATGGTTAAAAGATTGTTGGAGGTTGGACATCTGGCAAATGAACAATATCCTGCAGATCAGGTTTTCAAAGTTCTCAGAGGTCTTGCCACATGGTGAAGGATATGCTGAGGTCCAGAAATATTTACCACTGTGTAACTTTCTTCTCTTGTGTAAATTCTCCATGAGGGCACGGCCACGCTGCGCAATTGCATGTCGATTCAGTTGTGTTTGCGCATGCGATTTCTCTTTTTGAGATACGAAATTGCATGCGAGTGCGCATCAAAAAGTGCGATAGTGTGTCCTAGCTATAGGGACATTCACAGGGCAAAAGAGCTGCTAAATACATAGGGGTCTCTATACCTTTAACTACATTGGGACCACCCAGCCTGGACAACAAGCATTGAGCAGAATCCCATCACCTTTTCTCTTTTCATTTATTGACCTTGCTTGAACTGGGATAACAGTCACTCCAATTTTGGACACCCATAGGCCATGTTGGCACATCTGTTGATCCTGTTCTTGGCATCTTTTATAAAGCTTCACACAAGCTCCTTCTCTGTGATAGTGTTGTTTCATCTGTTTTTAAATGTCTTAAGCTGGCTACACACCATACAATAATTTGGCCCAACCGCCATTTCAGCTTTTCGGAAGTGGTCGGGACTTGTCAATGGAGCCAGCGGTGGATCGTGTGCAAGGTAAATATAATCCCCTCGTTCCCATCTCCTGGTTGATTGATTAAAGAACGGAAGGTAAGGCATCGCTCCTTAACCTCCCAGTCCTTAATCAATGCATTAAAGGATTTCAGAAAGATACCTGCACTCAGATTAATAAAAACCCCACACAATGGTGTACTATCTGTTCAGTGCAAGTAATTAACCCCCCCCACTGAATAATAATTGGTCAGAAAAGACCCTACAATGTAAAGGGAAACTATTTTGAAACAATTACCTTGACTCATCTTAATCCATAAAATAAATTTAAGTAACCCTTACTTTGAGGTGTGTGTTGCTGCATGACTTTAATCCAGTACTTGTTACTCCAGTACTCATCTTAAGTATTCCCCTCTCATTCTTAATTGACTTCCATCTGACATGACTTTCTGAGAAGTCAAGCATGATCAGTAATCACTATGAGTCAGCACTGGGAGGGGAAATTTCAAACCATGCAATTCACACATTCCCGCTGTCACCATTCCATTTACAGAAAATTGCACTCAACAGAAGAGTTTCTGATAATAAGGCACTTATGACAGTTGACATGCAAGTTATTTCTAAAGAAATAGGAGGCAGAGCTACACAAAATTATACAGTAATGGTTGGGAAGAATTATATCTTTCTGAATTATGTTTCTAGTAATAGTTAATTCAAAAAACTTTTTTCAGTATTGATGTCCTTTAAACCCCTGCTAGATATAGCTTTCCAACTTCCATCTTAAAGCACTACTAATAACACACACACACACCACAAGAAAACTAACAACACACAGAAGTTTGACTTTGTTTATAAATAGAAGACCCAACATTACATCAATTTAAAGCTTCGATCCAACCAAAATGTTGAAACTCTGGAATGTCGTGCTAGGTACCAAGTCTGAGGCCACACTGTGTGTCACCATCTGTTTGCGCAGTTATCTTGTGCAATAGTCCGCCGTCGTATTGCATCCAATACCCAAAAAGGATTGGCACTTGCATCCACGCTCTAATGGATTGCAAGTGTGATGCGTGCCCAGTGTGGCCTAGCCCTTGCTTGTGGATAATGCTTTGCGATCAATGGCTTTGACAATATTCTGGAATGTCTGAGGTGTAACTAATGGGTAACATTAGCCCCAGCTGATTAAAAGGAACTCCATATACCACCAATCAGTCAGGATATGCTGATTTTTTTTATCTAAAGGCAAATGGGTCCATTTTTATACTTGACATGCTGGGAAATGTTCCTGGTACTGAAATTCATTGTGCAAGATCATACAAACAATACATTCCCTGTATAGCTACCTTAAAGGACCATTTTACTCACCTCCCACTTGTTCTTCTTCCTCCACTGCATCTTACCCAGGTAAGGACCTAAAATGCTAAGTCCTTACCTCTGGGTACTTTACAGAAGTCCTGCAATACTTACTAGAAATCTCCCTCGGCCCTCCAGTCCGATCTTATTCTCTGCCAATGTGAGTGAAACTGGTTGCCTCGTGGCTATCACTGACAGTGCCAGTGGGAAGAAATCTGACCGGAGCGCCGAGGGAGATTTCTAGTAGGGACTGGATCATATAGTATGATCGTACAAGTATAATTGACCTTTAAAAAAATAAGCTACAGTATTAGCAGGATAGGTTTCTGCAATATTAAAACAATCAGATTTTAAAGGACATGTCCACCTCTTAACATAAAACTGGCGACCCCAACTGCTATTTTACCAGTTTATTACATGTATTTATAACCGATAATTAAAGTTCTATTCCTTCTGGCAAAGGTATCTTCCTCCTCCCTCTGCTCAAAGAGCTTTTTATAAGTTTGAGCATGTGCAAAGGAGGCAGCAGGTGAAAGAGCAGTCAGTCATTATTGTCAGTCATCTCAGGGTTCTCAGCCTTGATTGACTGAATGGAGGGAGGTGACAGTTTACTTTGCCAGAATGGGACAATAATTATCCTTAAGGGCATGTCCAACCTTTTGTTGTAAAATACGCTTGAACTTTCAGCATCATTCCAACCAATGGGAAGGCACGCTCCGTGTTACAGGTCTAGGGCTGTCAGTATTTAACCCTTTAATTCTTTCAGTAAAGTCCCACCTGGATATGGGCGAGAGCTACAGAAGAAGTAATATGTGTGGATGATAAAATGAATCTATGGCAAATGGATTTATTCTTGTTTATTATTTTACATGGTAGAGTTGTTTCTTTTCTTAACACGGCGAAATATTCCAATGGCCAGGAGTATAACTAAAAGACAGCCCCCCACAATGGCTATTCTGGCCCCTTCTTCTTCCCATGAAGAACCTGAAAGAAAAAAAAATATATATATATGTATATATATTTTTGTTAGTCCATTTTAGTCCATGCAGTGATGTCAAATCTGGTGCAGAATGCTGGAAATGGATTTGCAATACTGCCACCTGGTGGACTTTTTTGATATAATCCCAGTAGTAGTAGAGAATTGTACCATGATGAAAGTAGAGACATCTTGGATATAAATAATAACTTTTATTGGCTGACTAAAATGATTGCAAATGCAAGCTATCCAAGCATGATTGTATCATGCCTGAGGAAGACCTAAGTGCTTGGAAAGCTTGCATTTTCTATCATTTTAGTTACCAATAAAATGTATTATTATATATCCAAAATGTCTCTACTTTGATTTAATCCCCAAAAACATTTTCTTTGCTTTGGGATATAAAGCAGGGATATTACTACCGGGGAGCAGACCCTGCAACTGCAGCTGGCCCAGGTGCCAAGCGCCCCCCCCTCATCTTGTTACCTCCCCTATACAGATCTAAATCCTCTCCCTACAAAACCACTGTGGATGAAGCACGGATAGGGGCCCCATCATAGTTTTGCTGGGGGCCCAGTAATTCTACTATATAAATACATTTCCTTCCCTGTGAAATACTGGACAATATTGTATTGCACATTTATTAATATGTTATGTATTCACTCTCAAGAGCTTATTATATGATGGAATAATGTAAAATGATAAATACCCTTGATTAAGTGGAGGTGTGTGTTGGGTGGGTGTGGTAATTGGGCGGTGCAGTTCACTAAGTTAAGCTTTGCGAGCCTGATAGACAAAGCATGAACATATTCCGAATGGTTGTTTCAAAATGGCTGACTATTGCTTAGTGTATGGCTGCTCGTCAACACCGGCGAATCAATGAGGCCTACTTAGTGCCAATAGTTGGAGGTTTGCACCTCACATATTATTAGCGTCTGGGTTATATGTTTGTGACTGAAGAGAAGAGAACACGGCGATAGGCAAATCGGTTTAAAGAAGATGTCCCACCAAATGTTAATGAACGGATATGGAGATTCAACCATTAGTTGTATTTAGTCTTCAAGAAGTCACCCTACAGCAGGATACAATTCGTTACAAACAGAATATCTACTTCAGATCCTAACCTAGATTTCCTCTAAAAGTCCAAAGTGATTTGCAGCGATTCTGCCCCAACACAAAAGCACCAAATCAAGCTCCTCACCAATGGCCCCTCCATTTTGTTTTCCACGTTATCAGTCAAAGTCGGTGCACTGTAAAGCTACGTACCCATCATACAATAATTCGGCCCGACATTGCAGTGTTTCAGTCGGTCGGGCCGAATTATTGGATGTGTTTTGCAGCCAGACACGACTGATGCCTGACCGTTCGTTCAAATCGGACGTGTTGGAAAATCACAACCGAACGGTGTGTCCACTATGTACCACACAAATAGTTGTGGCTAACCGTCAGAGGCGGCTACTTTTGCTGCGACCGACAGTGCTTCCTCCAGCCGACTGGTCGAAGTGCCGAATGTAAATGCAATTCAGCTCACCACATCTCCTATAGACTTTGTTGCCCAGATGTCTGTTCCTGGACATAAATTCAAAATAAAAGTAGTAGTTAGAGCAACCCAAAAACTCAGACAACCCCACAGGCTATAAACAAATGTGCATTTATTGTGCACACCACTCGAAGTGCCGAATGGTCGGTCAGGAGGAAGGATTGTATGGTGTGTAACCACCAAAAGGGATTTACAGGGAGATTCAATAAAAGTTCTAATAGTTAAATTGTGCTAATTTTGCCCCAACCAATTAGATATTATTTAACATTTGAAACTAAGATCTGATTGGTTGGGGCAAAATTAGCACCATTTTTAATGATAAGAACTTTTATTGAATAACCCTGTTAGTGCTTAGGGATGAGCATGTCAATGGCTTAGCATGGTCCCCGCTCTCCTATTGTCCTCTGTGAGGGGGCAGACCAGGTCTGCAGGCAGTGACAAGAAAAGGGACCAGAGCTTCTCTTGAAAAACCAAAGGACTTTAACTAATAATTGGAAGGCCCTTTAAGGAAAATTCTAAAACACGCATTATAATCAGAGTCAGGGTGAGGCCAAACTACAAAGGACTCCCATACACATGGAAGCGTGCGCGAATGTCATGCATGTTGCGATCGCCCAATATTGCGCACATTGATTGGGCCACACTAGTGTGCGCTTAAAAGTGTGATCGGATCACAGTCATGATTGGATCGGGCTTAAAAGTGCATCAGTGTGGCCTAGCCCTCTATCACCAGATGTCCTCCTCAGTCACAATTTGTACAATTCCTGCACCTTGCACATAAAGCTATTTTGAAATTCTAATCTACATAGGTGGATTCTACTATTCCGAAATTAAATTATTTTTGCAAAATATTCTCCATCTATTGTCCCCCCTGCAGGATACATTAATATAGGTTTCAGTTCAATAAAATGTGTGTGGCCAATTCAATATAATAAAGTACCACATTAACAAAGGAAGGAGGACAGGAAATTAATACCTGCAGAGGTGCCAGCTGGGAGGAAGACCACGTGTTTGGAGGATAAAATCTTGGTACCATTGGGATCATTATCAGATTTTCCTTCTGACCAGGCCATGAAAAAATGAATAAAATGCAATTATCCACTGATATAATCTGTGCTACAGAGTAAATTCATTTTGAATGGGGGTAAAAGATATTCATAGATAACGAAGCATTTTTATTTTAAGATGAATTAGAACAAATATGTTTTTTGCACCTTTCTTCCCAGTCAGTCGCTGCATATCTTCTATGTTGCCCTGTTTGTCGGCTCTATGGCTGCACTAGCTCACTCGAGATAGGTACAGGTGCACAGAGCACGCAAAGCACCCAGCTGGTCGGATAATCAACAATAACTGACCGAACGCACATACACAAACAGATGGTTGGACGAAATGGCCATTCATTATGTACTCGTCAGGGGCGTAACTACCAGGGGAGCAACTTCAGGGGGCCTGGGAGCCAAGAAGCCCCCCCATCCTTCCTTATCCTATGCACAGTTGTTCCAACTGAGTGGGCACCTCTCAGATTCAGGCACGAGTACGGGACGTACACAGAGTCAGTCGGCCATCATAGCTATTATCTGTCATGCGATGCTCTGCTGAACAAGTTGCCACAGCCCTGCCACGAGATGTCAAGAAAGTCCTGTGAGACCAGAAGGAAGCTCTAAAGGAGTAGCGAGCAAAACACAGGGAGAAGACAAGAGTGTTGTTGTGTCCGCCACGGTACATGTGAAACGTGCGCAAAACTTGGCGCGGCAACCCAGCATAGGCCAGCGCCTCACCAGAGAGCCAGAGGAAAGAGCAGACCACTGCAGAGATAGCCAGCACTGAGCGAAAGGAACCGGTCTCACGCGTCAGCAACCATGAGCACCGCTCTAATCTCTCGTATGGCACGATTTTGATAGGAATTGTCTGATTTGTCTCACTTTTTCTGTGTCATCCCATATGGTAAGAAGCTAGCTACAAAGGCCGTAGAGATATCTGCCCCACTTTATACTCCAAGAATATAACACAGTGCGGAGTCCCCATATCCTGCCATGCGCTCTACTGATGACTCACTACAATCCTCTTCATTAACTCCCCCTTCAGGGTTAGTCAGGATGTTGGAAGTTGGAAGGGTTGGTCCCTGGCTTTGTGCAGGTCTCTCCAGACCAAGCTGAAGATCCATACCCACCCCTATGGTGGAACCCCTCTGGAGCAACTCTTATAATCCTTGCTAGGTAGGGACAGCAAAATAGACATTTTAGGGGGGATGTGAAGGAGACATATCACATATATCTACAGCTTTAAGTTTTAGTGTCAATTACATGAAAAATGTTATTTTACTGTCTCATTACTATATTTTGGTTGTTTTATTCTTCTAACCTTGATGATTCAATATCAGATGATATTCTCAGATAAACAGATATCATACGCTTAGCTCTGCTAGATGAAATGTACAAGAGGAACTCCTCCAAAGGACGCTCTGCATATGACTCCTGGAGAAGAAGCATTTTTGCATACTGAACAGCTTGTGTCAGTGTGGTTCTTTCTAGTTTCTTCTCGGCCTAGGCTGCTCTATCAATGGATAACTAATTAGGAAGGGAACAGATAATTTTCGGACCCCTTTCGGTCCATATCACTACCACATCTTCAACCAAACGGCCGCCGTTTCTACCAACAAAGAGCCCATACACGCACGATTATAGGCTGAAACAGCCGTGCATACACATCATGTGTAGAGGGTCGGCACCCACGATCACACTTATGTATGAACCTGTTACCCCTAAACATGCGTTCCATAACGAGTAGTGCAATCATCACTAGACGCGAGTCGTCCACCAGAAGCCTATTGTATAATGGGCAGATGAGGCTTGTTCTGTGTTCCACTATATAGACACCAATTATTAATTTGGCTTGAAAAAGCCAAATTACTGTTCTTTCTATTTCTTCTTCTGCTTTTTTGGACCATATCTCCTCCCACAGTTTTTGAGCTAGAGACATGAATTCAGTACAGACGTGCGGGGCATATAGGAGAAGTGTGCCATCTTCTAGCTAAGGAATCCGCGGAAGAGTTACCGGCAAATTTCCGGACATTTTTTCCCATAGACTATAATGGTAACAATCCTCAAATGTGGATATTTCAAACTGTTTTTTTTCATGGTCATAAATACAAATGGTGATACCCCCAACCCCCACACAGACCCAGGTACACCCACCTACTGACCTACCTTTCCTTCCCATGGAAGCCGTATTTAAAGGGTAACTAAGTCAAAAAAACTAATTTAGATTTATCCTCAATAAAAGATAGTTTTATGGTTGTAACCACAAAAAAAGACATACCCTTTAACCAGACCCAGGTACACACACCTACTGATCTACTTATCCATTACTGTAGCAGCTATACTTAAAGGGTATCTAAGTCAAAAAAACTAATTTAGAGTTTTTTTGACTTTAGTTACCCTTTAAGTATGGCTGCAACCGTAATGGAGGGGTAGGTCAGTAGCTGTGTATACCTGTATCACGTTGGGGGTTAAAAAAACAGTTTTTTTTGATTGATCATAATTTGCTTTTTTGACTTTAGTTACCCTTTAAAGTATGGCTTCCAAAGTAATGGATAAGTAGGTGTGTGTACCTGGGTCTGGTTAAGGGGGTATTGTCTTTTTTGTGTTTACAACCATAAAACTATCTTTTATTGAGGATAAATCTAAATTAGTTTTTTTGACTTTAGATACCCTTTAAGTATAGCTGCTACAGTAATGGATAAGTAGATCAGTAGGTGTGTGTACCTGGGTCTGGTTAAAGGGTATGTCTTTTTTTTGTGTTTACAACCATAAAACTATCTTTTATTGAGGATAAATCTAAATTAGTTTTTTTGACTTTAGTTACCCTTTAAATACGGCTTCCATGGGAATGGAAAGGTAGGTCAGTAGGTGGGTGTACCTGGGTCTGTGTGGGGGTTGGGGGTATCACCATTTGTATTTATGACCATGAAAAAAACAGTTTTGAAATATCCACATTTGAGGATTGTTACCATTATAGTCTATGGGAAAAAATGTCCGGAAATTTGCCGGTAACTCTTCCGCGGATTCCTTAGCTAGAAGATGGCACACTTCTCCTATATGCCCCGCACGTCTGTACTGAATTTCATGTCTCTAGCTCAAAAACTGTGGGAGGAGATATGGTCCAAAAAAGCAGAAGAAGAAATAGAAAGAACAGTAATTTGGCTTTTTCAAGCCAAATTAATAATTGGTGTCTATATAGTGGAACACAGAACAAGCCTCATCTGCCCATTATACAATAGGCTTCTGGTGGACGACTCGCGTCTAGTGATGATTGCACTACTCGTTATGGAACGCATGTTTAGGGGTAACAAGGTTCATACATAAGTGTGATCGTGGGTGCCGACCCTCTACACATGATGTGTATGCACGGCTGTTTCAGCCTATAATCGTGCCGTGTATGGGCTCTTTGTTGGTAGAAACGGCCGTTTGGTTGAAGATGTGGTAGTGATATGGACCGAAAGGGGTCCGAAAATTATCTGTTCCCTTCCTAATTAGTTATCCATTGATAGAGCAGCCTAGGCCGAGAAGAAACTAGAAAGAACCACACTGACACAAGCTGTTCAGTATGCAAAAATGCTTCTTCTCCAGGAGTCATATGCAGAGCGTCCTTGTGGAGAGATTCCTCTTGTACATTTCATCTAGCAGAGCTAAGCGTATGATATCTGTTTATCTGAGAATATCATCTGATATTGAATCATCAAGGTTAGAAGAATAAAACAACCAAAATATAGTAATGAGACAGTAAAATAACATTTTTCATGTAATTGACACTAAAACTTAAAGCTGTAGATATATGTGATATGTCTCCTTCACAATCCCCCCTAAAATGTCTATTTTGCTGTCCCTACCTAGCAAGGATTATAAGAGTTGCTCCAGAGGGGTTCCACCATAGGGGTGGGTATGGATCTTCAGCTTGGTCTGGAGAGACCTGCACAAAGCCAGGGACCAACCCTTCCAACTTCCAACATCCTGACTAACCCTGAAGGGGGAGTTAATGAAGAGGATTGTAAGATGAGTCATCAGTAGAGCGCATGGCAGTATATGGGGACTCAGGCACTGTGTTATATTCTTGGAGTATAAAAGTGGGGGCAGATATCTCTACGGCCTTTGTAGCTAGCTTCTTACCATATGGGATGAAACAACAGATAAAAAGTGAGACAAAAATCAGAACAATTCCATAACAATCTCCATAAATGGCACAATTATTGGGAGAAACGGCCATGCATACACATCATGGGTTGGCCCCCGCGATCGTACATGTGTATGAAGCTTTAGAGTAAGGCAACATGGTGGCTCTGTGGTTAACACTGATGCATTGCAAGTTCTGAGTTCAAATCCACCTTTGGACACATTTACAAGGAGTTTGTTTATTCTCCCCGTGCTTGCGTGGGTTTCCTCTGGGCATTCCGGTTTCCCCCACAATCCTAAAGACCTACTGGTTGTATGTGTCATATGTGCTTAGATTGTAAGCTCATCGGGGTAGGGTCTGATGTGGATGTATACATGTAATGGTAAAGCGCCGCCGAAAGTTTTGGCACTATATAAATTCACAATTAATAATAAAAAAGTAGGGGGGCACACATACACTGTCGTACTTACCAGATATCTTACCTTGAACTCCTCGCTGCTCTCTTCTGCTTCTGTTACGACTTTGTGAGCTCCAATGCCAGGTACAGATGGACAAAACTATGATGGGGGCCCTATCTGAGCTTCATCCACTGTGCTTTTCTGGGAGGAGGCTATATCTGTCATAGGAAAGGTAAGAAGATGGGGGGGCTTCTTGGCTCCCAGGCCCCCTTGAAGTTGCTCCCCTGGTAGTTACGCCCCTGACGAGTACATAATGAATGGCCATTTCGTCCAACCATCTGTTTGTGTATGTGCGTTCGGTCAGTTATTGTTGATTATCCGACCCAGCTGGGTGCTTTGCGTGCTCTGTGCACCTGTACCTATCTCGAGTGAGCTAGTGCAGCCATAGAGCCGACAAACAGGGCAACATAGAAGTTATGCAGCGACTGACTGGGAAGAAAGGTGCAAAAAACATATTTGTTCTAATTCATCTTAAAATAAAAATGCTTCGTTATCTATGAATATCTTTTACCCCCATTCAAAATGAATTTACTCTGTAGCACAGATTATATCAGTGGATAATTGCATTTTTATTCATTTTTTCATGGCCTGGTCAGAAGGAAAATCTGATAATGATCCCAATGGTACCAAGATTTTATCCTCCAAACACGTGGTCTTCCTCCCAGCTGGCACCTCTGCAGGTATTAATTTCCTGTCCTCCTTCCTTTGTTAATGTGGTACTTTATTATATTGAATTGGCCACACACATTTTATTGAACTGAAACCTATATTAATGTATCCCTGCAGGGGGGACAATAGATGGAGAATATTTTGCAAAAATAATTTAATTTCGGAATATGTAGAATCCACCTATGTAGTATTAGAATTTCAAAATAGCTTTATGTGCAAGGTGCAGGAATTGTACAAATTGTGACTGAGGAGGACATCTGGTGATAGAGGGCTAGGCCACACTGATGCACTTTTAAGCCCGATCCAATCATGACTGTGATCCGATCACACTTTTAAGCGCACACTAGTGTGGCCCAATCAATGTGCGCAATATTGGGCGATCGCAACATGCATGACATTCGCGCACGCTTCCATGTGTATGGGAGTCCTTTGTAGTTTGGCCTCACCCTGACTCTGCATTATAATGCTGTTTTAGAATTTTCCCTTAAAGGGCCTTCCAATTATTAGTTAAAGTCCTTTGGTTTTTCAAGAGAAGCTCTGGTCCTTTTTTCTTGTCACTGCCTGCAGACCTGGTCTGCCCCCTCACAGGAGACAATAGGAGAGCGGGGACCATGCTAAGCCATTGACATGCTCATCCCTAAGCACTAACAGGGTTATTCAATAAAAGTTCTTATCATTAAAAATGGTGCTAATTTTGCCCCAACCAATCAGATCTTAGCTTTCAAATGTTAAATAATATCTAATTGGTTGGGGCAAAATTAGCACAATTTTTAACTATTAGAACTTTTATTGAATCTCCCTGTAAATCCCTTTTGGTGGTTACACACCATACAATCCTTCCTCCTGACCGACCATTCGGCACTTCTGAGTGGTGTGCACAATAAATGCACATTTGTTTATAGCCTGTGGGGTTGTCTGAGTTTTTGGTTGCTCTATACTACATACTTTTATTTTGAATTTATGTCCAGGAACAGACATCTGGGCAACCAAAGTCTATAGGAGATGTGGTGAGCTGAATTGCATTTACATTCGGCACTTCTGACCAGTCGGCTAGGAGGAAGCACTGTCGGTCGCAGCAAAAGTAGCCGCCTCTGACGGTTAGCCACAACTATTTGTGTGGTACATAGTGGACCACACGTTCGGTTGTGATTTTCCAACACGTCCGATTTGAACGAACGGTCAGGCATCAGTCGTGTCTGGCTGCAAAACACATCCAATAATTCGGCCCGACCGACTGAAACACTGCAATGTCGGGCCGAATTATTGTATGATGGGTACGTAGCTTTACAGTGCACCGACTTTGACTGATAACCGTGGAAAACAAAATGGAGGTGGCCATTGGTGAGGAGCTTGATTTATGGTGCTTTTGTGTTGGGGCAGAATCGCTGCAAATCACTTTGGACTTTTAGAGGAAATCTAGGTTAGGATCTGAAGTAGAATATTCTGTTTGTAACGAATTGTATTCCTGCTGTGAGGTGACTTTCTTGAAGACTAAATACAACTAATGGTTGAATCTCCATATCCGTTCATTAACATTTGGTGGGACATTCTTCTTTAAACAGATTTGCCTATGCGCCGTGTTCTCTTCTCTTCAGTCACAAACATATAACCCAGGCACGCTAATAATATGTGTAGGTGCAAACCTCCAACTATTGGCCACTAAGTAGGCCTCATTGATTCGCCGTGTTGACTGAGCAGCCATACACTAAGCAATAGTCAGCCATTTTGAAACAACCATTCGGAATATGTTCATGCTTTGTCTATCAGGCTCGCAAAGCTTAACTTAGTGAACTTGCACCGCCCAATTACCACACCCACCCAACCCACACCTCCACTTAATCAAGGGTATTTATCATTTTACATTATTCCATCATATAATAAGCTCTTGAGAGTGAATACATAACATATTAATAAATGTGCAATACAATATTGTCCAGTATTTCACAGGGAAGGAAATGTATTTATATCAGTAGGAATTACTGGGCCCCCAGCAAAACTATGATGGGGCCCCTATCCGTGCTTCATCCACAGTGGTTTTGTAGGGAGAGGATTTAGATCTGTCATAGGGGAGGTAACAAGATGAGGGAGGGGGCGCTTGGCACCTGGGCCAGCTGCAGTTGCAGGGTCTGCTCCCCTGGTAGTAATATCCCTGCTTTATATCCCAAAGCAAAGAAAATGTTTTTGGGGATTAAATCAAAGTAGAGACATTTTGGATATATAATAATACATTTTATTGGCTAACTAAAATGATAGAAAATGCAAGCTTTCCAAGCACTTAGGCTTCTTCCTCAGGCATGATACAATCATGCTTGGATAGCTTGCATTTGCAATCATTTTAGTCAGCCAATAAAAGTTATTATTTTATATCCAAGATGTCTCTACTTTCATCATGGTACAATTCTCTACTACTACTGGGATTATATCAAAAAAGTCCACCAGGTGGCAGTATTGCAAATCCATTTCCAGCATTCTGCACCAGATTTGACATCACTGCATGGACTAAAATGGACTAACAAAAATATATATACATATATATATATTTTTTTTTTCTTTCAGGTTCTTCATGGGAAGAAGAAGGGGCCAGAATAGCCATTGTGGGGGGCTGTCTTTTAGTTATACTCCTGGCCATTGGAATATTTCGCCGTGTTAAGAAAAGAAACAACTCTACCATGTAAAATAATAAACAAGAATAAATCCATTTGCCATAGATTCCATTTTATCATCCACACATATTACTTCTTCTGTAGCTCTCGCCCATATCCAGGCTGGGACTTTACTGAAAGAATTAAAGGGTTAAATTACTGACAGCCCTAGACCTGTAATCACGGAGCGTGCCTTCCCATTGGTTGGAATGATGCTGAAAGTTCAAGCGTTATTTTACAACAAAAGGTTGGACATGCCCTTTAAGGATAATTATTGTCCCCATTCTGGCAAAGTAAACTGTCACCTCCCTCCATTCAGTCAATCAAGGCTGAGAACCCTGAGATGACTGACAACTAATGACTGACTGCTCTTTCACCTGCTGCCTCCTTTGCACATGCTCAAACTTATAAAAAGCTCTTTGAGCAGAGGGAGGAGGAAGATACCTTTGCCAGAAAGGAATAGAACTTTAATTATCTGGTTATAAATACATGTAATAAACTGGTAAAATAGCAGTTTGGGGTCGCCAGTTTTATGTTTTAAGGGTGGACATGTCCTTTAAAATCTGATTGTTTTAATATTGCAGAAACCTATCCTGCTAATACTGTAGCTCTATTTTTTTAAAGGTCAATTATACTTGTACGATCCATACTATATGATCCAGTCCCTACTAGAAATCTCCCTCGGCGCTCCGGTCAGATTTCTTCCCACTGGCACTGTCAGTGATAGCCAACGAGGCAACCAGTTTCACTCACATTGGCAGAGAATAAGATCGGACTGGAGGGCCGAGGGAGATTTCTAGTAAGTATTGCAGGACTTCTGTAAAGTACCCAGAGGTAAGGACTTAGCATTTTAGGTCCTTACCCTGGGTAAGATGCAGTGGAGGAAGAAGAACAAGTGGGAGGTGAGTAAAATGGTCCTTTAAGGTAGCTATACAGGGAATGATATTGTTTGTATGATCTTGCACAATGAATTTCAGTACCAGGAACATTTCCCAGCATGTCAAGTATAAAAATGGACCCATTTGCCTTTAGATAAAAAAAATCAGCATATCCTGACTGATTGGTGGTATATGGAGTTCCTTTTAATCAGCTGGGGCTAATGTTACCCATTAGTTACACCTCAGACATTCCAGAATATTGTCAAAGCCATTGATCGCAAAGCATTATCCACAAGCTAAGGGCTAGGCCACACTGCTGCACGCATCACACTTGCAATCCATTAGCGCGTGGATGCAAGTGCCAATCCTTTTTTGGGTATTGGATGCAATACGACGGCGGACTATTGCACAGATAACTGCGCAAACAGATGGTGACACACAGTGTGGCCTCAGACATTGGTACCTAGCACGACATTCCTAGAGTTTCAACATTTTGGTTGGATCGAAGCTTTAAATTGATGTAATGTTGGGTCTTCTATTTATAAACAAAGTCAAACTTCTGTGTGTTGTTAGTTTTCTTGTGTGTGTGTGTGTGTTTATTAGTAGTGCTTTAAGATGGAAGTTGGAAAGCTATATCTAGCAGGGGTTTAAAGGACATCAATACTGAAAAAAGTTTTTTGAATTAACTATTACTAGAAACTATAATTCAGAAAGATATAATTCTTCCCAACCATTACTGTATAATTTTTGTGTAGCTCTGCCTCCTATTTCTTTAGAAATAACTTGCATGTCAACTGTCATAAGTGCCTTATTATCAGAAACTCTTCTGTTGAGTGCAATTTTCTGTAAATGGAATGGTGACAGCGGGAATGTGTGAATTGCATGGTTTGAAATTTCCCCTCCCAGTGCTGACTCATAGTGATTACTGATCATGCTTGACTTCTCAGAAAGTCATGTCAGATGGAAGTCAATTAAGAATGAGAGGGGAATACTTAAGATGAGTACTGGAGTAACAAGTACTGGATTAAAGTCATGCAGCAACACACACCTCAAAGTAAGGGTTACTTAAATTTATTTTATGGATTAAGATGAGTCAAGGTAATTGTTTCAACATAGTTTCCCTTTACATTGGTAGGGTCTTTTCTGACCAATTATTATTCAGTGGGTGGGGGTTAATTACTTGCACCTGAACAGATAGTACACCATTGTTGTGGGGTTTTTATTTAATCTGAGTGCCAGGTATCTTTCTGAAATCCTTTAATGCATTGATTAAGGACTGGGAGGTTAAGGAGCGATGCCTTACCTTCCGTTCTTTAATCAATCAACCAGGAGATGGGAACGAAGGTGATTATATTTACCTTGCACACGATCCACCGCTGGCTCCATTGACAAGTCCCGACCACTTCCGAAAAGCTGAAATGGCCGGTTGGGCCAAATTATTGTATGGTGTGTAGCCAGCTTAAGACATTTAAAAACAGATGAAACAACACTATCACAGAGAAGGAGCTGGTGAAGCTTTATAAAAGATGCCAAGAACAGGTATCAACAGATGTGCCAACATGGCCTATTGGGTGTCCAAAATTGGAGTGACTGTTATCCCAGATTCAAGCAAGGTCAATAAATGAAAAGAGAAAAGGTGATGGGATTCTGCTCAATGCTTGTTGTCCAGGCTGGGTGGTCCCAATGTAGTTAAAGGTATAGAGACCCCTATGTATTTAGCAGCTCTTTTGCCCTGTGAATGTCCCTCATAGCTAGGACACACTATCGCACTTTTTGATGCGCACTCGCATGCAATTTCGTATCTCAAAAAGAGAAATCGCATGCGCAAACACAACTGAATCGCACATGCAATTGCGCAGCGTGGCCGTGCCCTCATGGAGAATTTACACAAGAGAAGAAAGTTACACAGTGGTAAATATTTCATGGACCTCAGCATATCCTTCACCATGTGGCAAGACCTCTGAGAACTTTGAAAACCTGATCTGCAGGATATTGTTCATTTGCCAGATGTCCAACCCTCCAACAATCTTTTAACCATACTTACAGGACCCCCTCCAACATCTTCTGTGTGCAGGCTGTCAGTCAAGTTTTACATACAGATGCAGGACCCTGCCAAACCTTCCTACATTTTACCTACAAGACCCGGTCCCTTGCTATTCTGCTGCGTTCTCCTCTCTGCTCCTCTCAGCCATCACGGC
This sequence comes from Hymenochirus boettgeri, assembly GCA_019447015.1. Taxonomy (NCBI): domain Eukaryota; kingdom Metazoa; phylum Chordata; class Amphibia; order Anura; family Pipidae; genus Hymenochirus; species Hymenochirus boettgeri. Next base: position 49,127,373 of record CM033470.1, on the reverse strand, counting down.
CGTTGACGTCACTCCCGCCTCACTGCTGCTGTTCTTGCTTGAAATGAGCTTGCCACAGCAGCAGGGGGGTGGTACCCAGGTGGCGAGGGACTGGGGCTTGTAAGTTTATTTAACTGCATCTTTGAAAGAGGTAAGAAAAACGAAACTAGGGTTTAGGGGTCGCTGCATCTGTATGTGAAGTTTGGATTTCTGAGTTCCCTTTAAATGTAAACCTTTTATTGTGTGTAGTGGTTATGGACTTTGTACTGTAGCTGACACAATAAAGGTTAATGTAGTTATATATACAGGATTGTTATATATACAAGACATTCAGATTAGCAACTACTCAGCTAAAATATACATTAGCCTTACAGAACATAGCGATAGCCAGACCCTGCCCTATGTGACGTCTAAACGAAGTCATACTTGCAAATAAACAAAACCTAGATAAACTAACAAAAGATTTACAGACATTCTTCAAGGAAAACTCCACTGATGATGTACAGAATAGCAGGCTTTGGGCCGCACACACGGCAGTCATGAGAGGACATTTTATACAAAAGGCAGTCAGAGAGAAAAGACAGAGAGAGACTAGGATCAAGGCGCTAACGGAACAATCAGGATATGGGACAAACAGCGAATTAATTAAAAGCATTAACCCATAATGAACTGAGCCTCCTTTTCACATCCAAAGCGGAAAAAGCATTGAGATTCTCAATTATCAAACTTTACTGCAACAGCAATAAACCCGACACAATGATGGCTAAAAAAACGTAACCAGAGAATGATGCAGAAAAGATTTCTCCATTACGATATCAACATTGATTTGGAACTCTCCAAAATATGGACTTCCCATCATTGAGCCAAGAACAGGCACGAACATTCCAGAAGGAGATCTCAGAAGAGGAGATAAACACTGGGTTTATTGCTTTCTATTATAAAAAAAAATTCTGCACCATTTTAAATCCATATATCAAAATTTTATGTAATAATTTGCTCACAGGTTCCTCACAATAACCTTCCGAGGCCCATATCGTAGTTATCCCCAAGCCAGAGGCACAACCCAACCCTCCAACTATGCCCAGTATCCTAAATCAACACAGATGTTAACATAATTGCCCAAAAATTTAGCAAACCAACAAAACCACCTACTACCAAAATGTATTCATTACCAACAAACATTATTTGTCTCTGGTGGGCAAAGACTGACAACATACGAAAAGCAATCTTAGTAATGCAGTATACTACTAACCACCCCATCTATATTCCTCTCATTAGGGCCATATTTATAAACCGGTTAGTTAATATACAATCGCAGTCGTAATTCGTAAAGTAAACTACCGCAATGGCATTCTATGGGGATCGTAAATCTACGATTTCGTTATCGAAGATTTATGTTATCGGTAATTTACGATCGTTAGCATAAATTAATGATAATGATCGTAAATTAACGATGGATAAAGCGATCGGAAATTAACGATTGGTTAAACAATCAATTTAACAATCGTTAAAGGGGAGGTATCACTAATAAAAGCATTCGATAAGAGTAGATTGGATATTTTTACAGAGAGTGTTCATTTGGAATACCAACCCCCTATATATCAGAGACTTTTAGACTGTACAATAATCCACAAGCCACAGTATGTAATGGGTAACCCCTCTGAAAAAAATCAACTAATGCATGCTGGGAGTTGTAGTTTCCAAACATCTGGAGTGCAAAGGAATTGGGGGTTACTGTATAGGATTACTGTCCATTAAAAGGTCAACTAATGCCTCAAAACAATGCAGAATCAGGAGGATTGTATCTATTGTTAAAAATATTGCCTTTTGATTCTGATAACCATAATGGATTTGGCTATTACTGTATGGGACTACTGTATAGCAATTCTGCTGTCCATTTAAAGGGCAACTAAAGTCTTAAAACAGAATCAGAAGGCAGTAGTGATCATAATTTCAACACTCGCCTTATGCTCGAGTCAATTATGTTTTGTATGTATGTATATATTTATTTATATAGCGCCACTAGGGGACACAGCACTGTACAATGTAGAATACAAAAAGTAATACAAGGGTGTAAATAAATACATACATATATAAATAAGTATGAGCATCACTAAATATACAAGTGCTTAAAACATGTAACATGAGGAAAGAGGTCCCTGCCCCTTAGAGCTTACAATCTACTTAGGTGGGTAACATACAGATACATAGAAAAGGGTGGAAGTGCTAAAGTAATAACTGGTGCAGTATCAACAGTCCTATGTTGTGCTGTGCTCAGAGAGATAGGATGAGAGGGTAGATTCAAACTTGTTTATTGAGGTTTCTTGACGAAGAGCGAGGGGAATAGAATTCCAGAGGATGGGAGCCAAAAGAGAAAAAGGTTTAAGGCTAGAGGAGGCAGTGTGGGTGGGGGGTCTGTATAAGAGATGATTCTATGATGAGTGGAGGGTACAGGCAGGAACAAATGGGGACACAAGAGAAGAAATATAAGAAGGAGCAGAAAAGTGAAGGGATTTAAATGAATAAAGAGAAGGATTTTGTAAATAATGCGTTGTTTAATGGGGAGCCAGGTAGATGTGCGGCCGAGAGGAGATTTAATATCCCAATTGTTAGAGAGTGAGACAATGCGTGTATGGACTGAAGAGGAGAAAGATGGGAAGCAGGAAGACCAGAAAGCAGAAGGTTACAATAGTACAGATGTGATAGGATGAGAGCATGGATAATCTTCGCAGTAGTTGGAAGAGAAAGGAATCTACGGATCTTCGCAATGTTTTGCGAAAAAAGTGACAGGTTTTAGCAACATAGTTAATGTGATTGGAAAAGGAGAGAGCGGAGTCAATAATAACCCCTAAGCAACGTGCTGACTGAATAGGGTAAATGGGGGTGTTGTCCACAGAAATGGAAAAAGGTGGGATAGGACCAGGTTTAGGTCGGAAAATTATTAGTTTGGTTTTAATCAGGTTAAGTTTGAGGCATCGGTGCACCATCCTTAAGGAGACAGTTGGAGATTCGTGATTGTGTGTCAGGACTAAGTGTGGGGGTGGAAAAATATATTTGCGTATCATCGGCGTACAGATGGTAGTTAAAACTAAATGAGCTGATGATTTCTCCCAGGGAAATGGTATAGAGGGGGAACAGCAGGGGTCCAAGAACAGAGCCCTGCGGGATGCCAACACTAAGGGGATCCAGAGAGGATGTTTTATTATCATATGGCACAGAGTAGGTTCTGTTGGAGATGTAGGATCGTAGCCAGGATGCCTTTCATTACGGGTGCCCAAGGAGTGAATAATTTGCATTAGGAGGAAACGATCAACTGTATCAAAAGCACAGTCAAGAAGGATAAGAATAGAAAAGTGGCCTTTGGCTTTGGCAGCCTGGAGGTCATTCACAACTCTGCACAGGGCCGTCTCAGTGGAGTGCCCAGGACAAAACCCTGATTGCAAGGGGTCCAGTAAGGTATAAAAATTAGGATAATTAGCGATACTGGAAAAGACACGACGTTCCAGTGGCTTGGAGGCAATTGGTAGAAGAGGGGTGACTCTGATAACAGTGCTTCAGTTGGAAAGAGGGCATGGGATCGAGGGGACATGTAGTGAGTGGGCATGACCGAAGCAGAGATGAGAAGGGGGTGCGGGTAAAAGAATCTGAGAGCTATGGTGAGGGTTAGGTGAGGGTTAGGAATCTGCGTACAGATGAACTCAGCAAAGTCTTAGGGGGGGGGGGGGTTGAGAGAGAGGAGAGTCAGTGGGCGAGGGACAGAGAAAAGAGGGAAAGAGGGAGGACAGGTGTCGTGGGTTTGATTTGTTATTATTTATAAGTGTCTCATAGTATTTTTGTTTTGCTCCAGAAAGTGCAGTGTTGAGGCATTGCAGCATAAACTTGTAATGGAGAAAGTCAGCCTGGGTGCGAAACATATCTCCATATCCATATCCACTCAGCAGCACGTGTGCACCTACGTATAAAATGGGTTGTGGGACTGAGCCAGGGGCGAGGATTCAAGAGACATCGATTGCGGGATTGCCAAGGGGCAAGTAAATCAATAGCATCAGTCAACACAGAGTTATAGGAGTTAAGAAGCAAGTCAGAGTCGCACATAAGGGTAGAGAGACTAGAGGAGAGAGAAGAAGCCAGCAGCTGCAGATCTATGGCCTGGGTATTACGGACATACACACAGGAGGGAGGGTAAAGAGAAACAGGAGATCTGATCAGAAAGCGGGTAGGGGTTACTTTCAAAAGATGAGAGAGAGATTTTTAGTGAAGACAAGATCCAAGGAGTGGCCATCTTTATGCGTACTGGTAGTTGTCCACTGGGATGAAGATCAAAAGAGGATGTTAAGTGAAGGAAACGGAGGGCCAGGATAGAGCAGAGTTGTCAATGTGACAGTTGAAGTCACCCAGAATTAGAACAGGACCGTCAGTAGAGAGGAAGAAGGTAAGGCAGGGTCTCAAAGTCTGAGAGGAATGTAGCTAGGGAGAGTCACGGATGGGGGCCTGTATACCACAGCTACACGGAGCGACAGAAATTTGTACAGTTTTCCTAATTTTTCAGGCAAAATACGTACTCTGCTTATGCTTGGGTTGTCTTATACTCGAGTATTTAGGGATGGTACCCTTATACGAACGTAGTTAAGCAATTAGAACAATGGACCTCCTATCCTCTCGCTTTGGGAGGGAGAAATGGCCGCACTCCCTACAATATTTACCTGTTTCGCCACTGCCATTCTCTGCTAGACAAGCCGATTTAAAGAGACTACAAAGCGGAATCAGGAGATTTATATGGCAAGGGAAAAGAGCACGTATAAAATCTGAAACCTAGCTAGACATAAAAACAAAGGTGGATTCTCTATACCAATCCTTTCCCACTATTTTAAAGCAGAATGGATATGCCAATTAGTACAAGCAGCGGGCAGCTCAGGTAGACACCTTAGCCCCACTTCATTTATCTTCTTTACTATGGCTTCCTCATGAAGACCGACTCAAACACAATAACAATCTCTCACAAGTAATCCAATCATCATTACAAATATGGGAAGCTTGATACAAACAGCACCTCCTAATCCCACTTAATTCAGTTAGAACCCCTATTTTACACTCCCCTTTCTCCCGTGTGTCCCCCTCGGAAACCAACATAACCACCTAGAAATTCTCTTCACGGACAGAAGCCTCAAAAAACCACAAAATAACTCCTATATTATGGTTCTCCAAGCAAGAGACCTTATAGTGGCAACCTGGAAAAAACAACCTCCCACTAGAAAGGAATTAATAAATAAAATATGGCCGATATAGACCGACGGATATCTAGGCCATCTATTACAGAATAGCTTGAAAACTGGTCCAAAATACGGATTTTTTGGGAACTGGAGATGGTAGAATTTATAATTCCGATATACAATGTTGTGAATATCAAATGTCTGGATGGATTTTTTTTTTGTAAATAAATTGCAAAATAAATAACCAACTTACCTTGTTATATAAAGTTTATGCTTGAATACTCCAATTTAACAACAAAACAAAATGTACATTAATCATTATTGTGTATTATGCACAATCAGAGAGGTGCAATATCCAGTGCTAATGGGAAAAATAAGTGCAACACCCATGGTAAATGATGTAATATCGGGATAGTGTCTGGTACAGACTATATAAAGCTCTCCTCCACGCTCGGCAAAGACACCTGCCCTTGCTTTCTGCACACGGATCACAGGATCCGTGTGTGAGAAGTTGCATAGTAGATGATGCAGCTGGTTGTACAAGTTCCTGGGTGGCTCCTCTCTCGCATTATCAGCACTATCTTCTGTACGGGTATACACCTGCTGTATCAGTTGCATAATCAGTTGCATAATCGCGTAAGTGTAGCTGACTTGTGCTTTGGGGGGCCTGCATCTAAAGCTAAGTTTTACTTTAGGATAGTTGAACTTTATTACCCATTCTGTATTATACCCATATTAATATGCTGTACAATAAGCTTTCTGGTGCATTTTTCACTAATAGGGCAAATCAGAGGACACGTGGACATCCTTTAAGATTAGAAGAAATGAAGACTCTTCTTCAGGTTAGGAAAAGTTTCTTTACAGTGAGAACGGTGAAACTGTGGAACTGTCTTCCAGCAGAAGTGGTAATGGCAGCACGGTGGCTCAGTGGTTAGCACTGATGCCTTGCAGCGCTGAAGTCTTGAGTTCGATTCCACCCTGGACACATCTGCAAGGAGTTTGTATGATCTCCCTGTGTTTGCGTGGGTTTCCTCCGAGCATTCCAGGTCCCCCCACAATCATAAAGACTGATAAGTTGGATGCGTCAAATAAATGTGCTTAGATTGTAAGCTCTTCAGGGAAGGGCCTAATGTGAATGTATACATGTAATCGTAAAGCGCTACGGAAGATGTTGGCGATATATAAATCCACAATAATAATAATCTTTATAGCATGGAAAAGTCACTTTATTACAAACTTTTTTTAATGCATCTTTGCAAACCTAAGTCTTGCTGCTGTGTTCTTTTCAGAGAGAAGAGGCTTTCTCCTGGTAGTAACCCTGTTAAACAAGCCATACTTGTCCAGTCTTTCTAATTGTAAAGTCATGAACATTGTAAATACTAAGACCTGTAAAGCCTGAAGAAAAAACACTTTGGAGTAGGCAGCACACGAAAATCCATAAAAATTGATAACTTTATTATATCATCCAAATATAAAACCAACAAATGCCAATATGACTAGGCGGGACGGTATCAACACAGGTAGTGCCTGAGGCTTTCATGACATAAAGTCATTTCATCAGAGACAAGAACGTTGACATTGTAAATACTAACTAAGACCTGCAGAGCCTGAAATGTAATTCTTGGGGTTTTACAATTTCTCTGAGCACTTTGTGGACTGACCTTTGAACCATCTCTTATACAGACCCCCCACCCACACAGCCTCCTCTCGCCTTAAACCTTTCTCTCTTGTGGCTCCCGCCCTCTGAAATTCTATTCTCCTCTCTCTACGCCAAGAAACCTCAATAAGTTTGAATCTAACCTGTCATCCTATCTCTCTGAGCACAGCACAGCACAGGACTGTCGATACTGCACCAGTTATTACTTTAGCATTTTCACCCTTTCCTATGTATCTGTATGTTACCCACCTAAGTAGATTGTAAGCTCTATGGGGCAGGGACCTCTTTCCTCATGTTACATGTTTTAAGCACTTGTATATTTAGTGATGCTCATACTTATTTATATATGTATGTATTTATTTACTGTCCCCCTTGTATGACTTTTTTGTATTATATATTGTACAGTGCTGTGTCCCATATATAAATAAACATATACATACATACATTAGCAAGGACATCCACTGCTGGGTAGATTGGTAACTGGAGAGGTTAAAAGTTTTACATTTGTTTATAATCTTTCTTATTGTAGAATTATGGAAAGGGGTTTATAACTCATCCTAGATTGATGGGCAGCAATCACTGCTTGTCTACGATCATAGCTGAGGTCTTTCCTATTTGGCATTGTGTTAACAAACACCCGAATAGCCAATTAAAATATTGTGCGTTATCTATGTTTAAAGATACATGTGGTTTTAAAGTACCAAAATATCAATCAATTTGCCCCTTGTGTTTAGTTAATGTAATATGAAGATAAAAGGTTTAGGCTTCCTGTCTTTAGTAGCTTAAAGGGGAACTGTGGTCTCCAAACAAGTTGAGTTTAAATTAAGGCCAGTTTCCTACCTTTAAAACGAGCCATTCACCACCTCTCTACGTGCTCCACAGCCCAAGAGTGGAAGGCTGACATGTGACATTCCTGAGGCTGCACAGTGCCGCCGGCGAGCACAGCCTCAGACTCCCGCGAGTGGGCGGGGCCACGGCACCCGTGAGTGGGTGGGGCCACATGGGGCTGTAAGGGAATGGGCAAAGGGGGGCCTGCAACTGGAGGGACCATGGGGTCCATGAGTGGGAGGGACCAGTGGGGCTGCAAAGGGGAGGAGACACAGGGCAGATTGACTGACAAGGTTTTAGAGCAGGAAGCAGGAAGTGCAGGGGACCTGGTGATGCTGCTGCCATATCACACACAAAAATGTAAATATCTTCAAAACTAAAAAAAATAAACAATGGAAATACATTGCAAAAACTCTCAGGAGAGCAATTCCTATCAATTTACCCAAAGTCATTTTTGGACCACGGTTCCTCTTTAATAGTACCATGACAGCACAAGTCTAATGATTACCTGAATAACCTTATAATGGGCCATAAATAAAAACACCACAAGCCACATATTGTTGGAAAAGACAGGCCACAGCCATCGACAAAACACTAACCCAATAGCATTTATGGGCAGTTTTCGGTACATTGGCCAGCTTCTATTGCTGCAGAAGCAGCAGAAGGGACCAGACCGCTAGCCATGTCAGTGATTGGCAGAGGAGTCTCAGCTAATCACTGATGGGGCTGCTGGTTCGGCCCCTTCTAGGTATGGATTACAGGCAGGATCCTCTTTTTGAGGAGGTAGGGGTGGACATGCCCTGTAAGCAAATCTATTCTTTCTTTTAGGTCAGTAAATGAATGAGTAAACCATTACCGACACTGAGAACTGAGAGGAACCTAGGAAAGAGGAAACATTAAGTGGAAAAACTATGAGCGTGCATAGGGAACATATATAATGACCTACTCTCCACAAGGTCTTATCAGGCCAGATAAATGATTGAAATCTGATTCCCATCTGCCTACAGCTCTCATGGCCTCCTCGGGCAAGCTCCATCCTATCGATGAGATAGGAGCCATCCCTATGAATGAGGTAGGAGCCATCCGTATGCACGAGGTAGGAGCCATCCCTATGGACGAGGTAGGAGCCATCCCTATGGACGAGGTAGGAGCCATTCCTATTGATGAGGTAGAAGCCATCCCTATGGATGAGGTAGGAGCTATCCCTATGGATGAGATAGGAGCCATCCCTATGGATGAGGTAGGAGCCATCCCTATGGATGAGGTAGGAGCCATTCCTATGGATGAGGTAGAAGCCATCCCTATTGATGAGGTAGAAGCCATCCCTATGGATGAGGTAGGAGCCATCCCTATTGTTTAGGTAGGAGCCATCCCTATGGATGAGGTAGGAGCCATCCCTATGGATGAGGTAGAAGACATCCCTATAGATGAGGTAGGAGCCATCACTTTGGATGAGGTAGGAGCCATCACTATGGATGAGGTAGGAGCCATCCCTATGGATGAGGTAGGAGCCATCCCGATGGATGATGTAGGAAGCCATCACTTATTGATGAGGTCCAAGCCATCCCTATGGATGAGGTAGGAGCCATCACTATGGATGAGGTAGGAGCCATCTCCCGGCGATGTAAGGGTCTTTTACTGGCATCAGGGTCCGGCGTGGCTAGTGCAGGATATTTATTCTAACAACATTCTCAACAGTAGGAGCCATCCCTATGGATGAGGTAGGAGCCATCCCTATGGATGAGGTAGGAGCCATCCCTATGGATGAGTAGGAGCCATCCCTATGGATGAGGTAGGACCATAACTATGGATGAGGTAAAAGCCATCCCTATGGATATGGTGGGAGCCATCTCTATGGATGAGGTAGGAGCCATTCCTATGGATGAGGTAGACCATCCCTATGGATGAGGTAGAAGCCATCGCTATGGATGAGATAGGAGCCAACCCTATGGATGAGGTAGAGCCATCCTATGGATGAGGTAGAATCCATCCCTATGGATGAGGTAGGAGCCATCCCTATGGATGAGGTAGGAGCCATCCCTATGGATGAGGTAGGAGCCTCCATATGGATACGTAGGAGCCATCCCTATAAATGAGGTAGGAGCCATCCCTATAGATGAGTAGGAGCGATCCCTATGGATAGGTAGGAGCGATCCTATGGATGAGTAGGAGCCATCCCTATGGGTGGAGTAGGAGCTAGCCCTATGGATAGGTAGAAGCCATCCCTATGGATGAGGTAGGAGACATTCCTATGGATGAGGTAGGACCATCTCTATGTGAGGTAAAGCCATCCCTATGGATGAGGATGAACCAACCCATGGATGAGGTAGGAGCCATCCCTATGGATGAGTAGAAGCCATCCTTATGGATGAGGTAGAGCCATTCCTATGGATGAGGTAGGACCATTCCTATGGATGGTAGAAGCCATCCCTATGGATGAGGTAGGACCCATCCCTATGGATTAGGTAGGACCATTCCATGGATAAGGTAGAGCCATTCCTATGATGATGTAGAAGCCACCCCTATGGATGAGGTAGGAGCCACCCCTATGGATGAGGTGAAGCCACCCCTATGGATAAGGTAGGAGCCATCCCTAAGGATGAGGTAGGAGCCATCCCTATGGACGAGGTAGGTGTTAGGTTTTTTATATAATCACATAAAACACTTAGCCTAATAGCAGCCATCTTATTTCTATCCGCTATTTTGTCTTATATTCTTGTCGTGTATGCAAATGTTCTTTCTCATTTCATGATATTGATACACTTGAGCTTCCCAGTGAGCTCAAGGTCTTTTGCCTCCCACATTGTGTGTCAACCTGACTCTATCCTGCATTCCAATGAATGTTTTACCTCATCTGTAGACACGAATTCTGGCAATGCCCTCTTTTCTGGTTTGTTATATTCCAATGTACAAAATAAATAAACCGAGAAAGAGAATTCTGCTACATCTGATGTGTGGTGCAATTCTTTCTCCCAGCAATGTAAGGGTCTTTTACTGGGTCTAAGACAGGCATCAGGGTCCGGCTTGGCTAGTGCAGGATATTTATTCTAACCACATTCTAACAGTAGGAGCCATCCCTATGGATGAGGTAGGAGCCATTTCTATGCATGAGGTAGAAGCCATCCCTAAAGATGAGGTAGAAGCCATCCCTATGGATGAGGTGGAGCCATCCCTATGGACGAGGTAGGAGCCATTCCTATGGATGAGGTAGAAGCCATCCCTATGGATGAGGTAGAAGCCATCCCTATTGTTTAGGTAGGAGCCTCCCTATGGATGAGGTAGGAGCCATCCCTATGGATGAGGTAGAAGACATCCCTATAGATGAGGTAGAAGCCATCCCATGGATGAAGTAGGAGCCCTCTCTATGGATGAGGTAGGAGCCATTCCTATGGATGAGGTAGGAGCCATCCCTATGTATGAGGTAGAGCCAACACTATGGATGAGGTAGGAGCCATCCCTATGGATGAGGTAAAGCCATCCCTATGGATGAGGTAGGAGCCATCCCTATGGATAAGGTAGGAGCCATTCCTATGGAGGAGGTAGAAGCCATCCCTATGGATGAGGTAGGAGCCATCCCTATGGATGAGGTAGGAGCCATCCCTATGATGGGTAGAGCCATCCCATGGATAGGTGGAGCCATTCCCATGGTGAGGTAGGAGACATTCCTATGGATGAGGTAGAAGCCACCCTATGGATGAGGTAGGAGCCACCTATGGTGAGGTAGAAGCCACCCCTATGGATAAGGTAGGAGCCATCCCTAAGGATGAGGTAAAGCCATCCCTATGGATGAGGTAGAGAACATTCCTATGGATGAGGTAGGAGCCATCTCTATGGATGAGGTGAAGCCATCCCTATGGATGAGGTAGGAACCAACCCTATGGATGAGGTAGGAGCCATCCCTATGGTGAGGTAGAAGCCATCCCTATGGATGAGGTAGGAGCCATTCCTATGGATGAGTAGAGAGCCATTCCTATGGATGAGGTAGAAGCCACCCCTATGGATGAGGTAGGAGCCACCCTATGGATGAGGTAGGAGCCAACCCTATGATGAGGTAGGAGCCATCCTATGGTGAGGTAGAAGCCATCCCTATGGATAGGTAGGAGCCATTCCTATGGATGAGGTAGGAGCCATTCCTATGGATGAGGTGAAGCCACCCCTATGGATGAGGTAGGAGCCACCCCTATGGATGAGGTGGAGCCATCCCTATGATGAGGTAGACCATCCTATGGTGAGGTAGGGCCTCCTATGGATGAGGTAGGAGCCATTCCTATGGATAAGGTAGAAGCCACCCTATGGATGAGGTAGGACCCCCCCTATGGATGAGGTAGAAGCCACCCCTTATGATAAGGTAGGGACCCATCCCTAAGGTGAGGTAGGAGCCATCCCTATGGACAAGGTAGGTGTTAGGTTTTTTATATAATCACTAAAAACACTTAGCCTAATAGCAGCTATCTTATATCTATCCGCCATTTTGTCTTATATTCTGGTCGGTGTTATTGCAGATGTTTTGTTTCCAAATGTTCTTTCTCATTTCATGATATTGATAACACTTGAGCTTCCCAGTGAGCTCAAGGTCTTTTGCCTCCCACATTGGTGTGTCAACCTGACTCTATCCTTGCATTCCAATGAATGTTTTACCTCATCTGTAGACACGAAGTCTGGCAATGCCCTCTTTTCTGGTTTGTTATATTCCAATGTACAAAATAATAAACCGAGAAAGAGAATTCTGCTACATCTGATGTGTGGTGCACATTCTTTCTCCCGGCAATGTAAGGGTCTTTTACTGGGTCTAAGACAGGCATCAGGGTCCGGTGTGGCTAGTCAATACAAACAAGGGGACCCAAGTTCCCAAAGTACACTTTATCAGGGCACAGGCACTGTTAAACAGCTACGTGAAAATTTTATTTTTCATATACCATACACAATACACAGTAACATAATATACTCAATAAACCTTATGACATCCGATACACTATACAGGGCATCCCCCGAACCAACATTAAATTCTAAAAACATGGAATCTCCTTCCCGATTCCCGATTCCCAGCCATTCTGGTTGGGATCCTCAATTTTATCCCAGAGTGTCGCCGAAGTGTGTGCAAAGCTTGCTGTGAAGCAGTCACGCAAAAAACGTGGAGCGTCTGGGACCAGCAAATAACATTTGGTCTAATAGTGAATGACTGAATAGTGCATGTGGAATAGTGAATGATGGAGTAGTGATGATGGAATAGTGAATTAGTGAATGATGAAATAGTGAATAAATGATGGAATATAATGATGGAATAAGAATGATGATGGAGAATATGAATGGATGGAATGATGGAATAGTGAATGATGGAATGGGATTTAGTGATGATGAATAGTGAATGAATGTATGGAGTGAATTTTGAATGATGGAATGTGAATGCTGATGGATGTGAATGAGAATCGTAATGATGGAATATGGAATGAAGAAGGATAGTAATGATGGATGATGATGGAATAGTGATGATGGATGAATGATGGACTAGTGAACAACGGATAGTGAATGATAGATAGTGAATGAATGATGGAATAGTGATGGGGAATTAGTGAATAATGATAGATAGTGAATGATGGAATGTGATAATGATGGATTAGTGATGTGAATGTGAATTGTGAATGATGAATAGTATTAGGTGTAATTAGTGAATGATGGATAGTGAATTATGAATGATGGCATAGTGAACATAGATAGTGATACGAATGTGAAAGTGAATGAATGATGGAATAGTACGAATGATGGAATAGTGATGATGATGATAGTGACTGATGGAATAGTGAATTGAATGATGAATAGTGAATTAGTGAATGATGGAATAGTGCAATTAGTGAATGATGGAATAGTGAATAGCGAATGATGGAATAGTGAACAAATGATGGATAGTGAACGATGATGATAGGATGTGGCTGCACTTCTGCCTTCTGATGTAACACTCTTCCTTGCATATGCACAGATATTGAGCACCCTAACAGGTATAGTTTACATAATAGGTGAGGCGGGCTGCTGATATACATATGGGTTTCATCCACCATCCAGGGGATATTCCAATCGTCCCCTTATATATCTATAGGCCAAACATAGAGGATATGGGAAACCAAACTAAAGCACAGGCGTGCTGTGAAAAACTTGTGTTTATTTCTCACAGATATCCACACGACATGTTTCGAGCGACATCGCGCCTTTATCAGTGCAACAAAAATGAACATTCTGTGCTTATATAGTGATCAAAACAGGAAATGGATTACGAAAATTAATTGCAGACCATCCCATCTAACTTCCTCTGGAACAAAGGTCAGTAGTCCATAATAGTGAAATAAAACATCCATATTACATACTTGTGAAGGTTCTCATTCATCCAGGCCATGGTATATCTGTTGCATTCAATTAGATCAACTGGACTTGAAGTTTAGTTCTTGAAGACGTTTCGCTAGTCATCCGACTGGCTTTCTCAATTCAGAATGACTTGTACAAGAATCTGTGGCAATTAGTACCCTGGAAATCCCAATTGCATATCACAGCCAGGTTGTTAAGGGTGTGATTAGATAGTGGCTAAGAGTGTTATAGGAACGCCCGAGTAAGGTGTCAAAACAGCATTGTACACGGCAGACACAGATTCTTGTACAAGTCGTTCTGAATTGAGAAAGCCAGTCGGATGACTAGCGAAACGTCTTCAAGAACTAAACTTCAAGTCCTATTGATCTAATTGAATACAACAGATATACCATGGCCTGGATGAATGAGAACCTTCACAAGCATATTTCAAATCATTTTGGGGAGAAAACCCTCAAACTTGTACGGCAATATGAAAGACAGAAAGGAAATTGGCAACTACAGAAACCACCTGCGATTTACACCTCCGATGCAGACAACAAAGGATGTACCATGCAGCATACGTCTGGATTCCACAGCTAAAGGCATCAGAGCCAAACAGATACTGCAAAAGCTCAAAAACAGCTCCTAAATGAACGGGTACGACAGACACATTTTACAGTCGATGCTTTATTGCACAACATTAGTCAACTAGAACAGAACCTGGCCTCACAGCCACCTGTGGCCATCTGGGAAAGAGCGATGGGTTCACCAAACAAGCACAGCTTTCACAGCACTGTAAGGGCAACAAAGGCAACAGACAAGTTCTCTATTCTGTCATCCCAGAACACCCCCAAGGAGAACAACTACCTTGGATCAAAAGGAGGAAGTGTCACTTCATCAACAAGGAGGAATGGGTGAAAACTTGTCTAACAGGACCCTGACCCAGCCAGAAATGGAAGTCCTTGCTAGGGCTTGAATTTTGCCATAACTCCTAAGCCATCCCTGTGGTGGATATTATAGCAAGCACAGAAGCCTCAATCCACATAACAAGGTACCACAGAGTGAGGCAGAACAACTTCACCTTAAGGTATCTGCAGCCTTAGCCAGTGCAAAAACTCCTTCATCTAACCTGACCACACAGCAAAGAAGAGCCTTAACATCTCTCAAGAAAGATTCTAGTATCACCATTCTACCGGCAGACAAGGGAAGATGCACAGTGGTACTTAACACCTCAGACTACCATGATAAGGTGACCATGCTCCTGGCCGATAACAACACATATGATCCCACCAGCTGGTACAAGAAAACGTCATAGACTTACTACAACAGCTGCAAAAGGATAAAGCCATTGATCGAGCAATGTCGGCACATCCATGCATATATGGACTCCCAAAGATACATAAGGATGGGGCACCACTAAGACCTATAGTCAGCAGCATCAACTCTGTACATCCAAGGTGGCAAAATACCTAGCCACAATCTTAGGACCATTGGTGGGAAGTTTTAAGAACTCTCAGGATTTCACCAGCAAGATTGAAGATATAGTACTCGGTGCAGAGGAAACTATGGTGTCCTATGATGTGACATCTCTCTTCACCTGTATACCCACCAAGGAGGCTGTTGTCATGGTGAGAAACCGGCTAGACCAAGACAGCACTCTCACCACACAACTGATCTCAACCCAGAACAAGTGTGTTTCCTTACTGGACTTGTGCCTGAATACCACCTATTTCAAATACAGGGATAAGTTCTATAAGCAAAAACACGGATATGCTATGGCTATGGGATCTCCAGTTTCACCCATTGTGGCCACCTTTACATGAGGAGGTAGAAAAACTGGCGCTTAATACCTTTAAGGGCATAGCACCCATCCACTGGTTCAGATATGTGGATGACACCTGGGTTAAAATTCACCAGAAGGAAGTACAAGCTTTCACAGAACACATTAATGCGGTAGACCAAAAATCAAATTTACAAGGGAAGAGGTACAAAACAACAAACTGGCTTTCTTGGACTGCTTGGTAGAAGTCAGGGAGAATGTTAAACTGGAAGTAGAGGTTTACAGAAAACCAACACACACAGATCAGTATTTGGTGTTTGACTCCCACCACCCTTTAGATCACAAGCTGGGGGTCATCAGAACCCTGCAACACAGAGCTGAGAACATCCCCACTTGCACAGAGGCAGAAGGCTAAGAAATTAAACATCTCAGAGGAGCCCTTAAAACTTGTGGATTCCACTGGGCCTTTGTAAAAAGAAGCAGAAGAAAGAAAGAACACGAATACCACATTGAAGATGAAAGCAAGACAGGAGAAAGACATGGCCATCCCATATGTAGCAGGGTCTCTGAGAAACTAAGAAGAGTTTTCAAAAACACCGTATCCCTGTCTGCTTTAAACCGAACAACACGCTGAGGCAGCAATTGGTACATCCGAAAGACCCAATACCGAAACACAAGAAAAGCGACATCATATACGCAGTGCAGTGCAGTGAAGAATGCTCTGATTTGTATGTGGGGGAGACCAAACAACAACTGCATTAACGTATGGCCCGCACAGAAGAGCCAATTCCTCGGGTCAGGATTCAGCCGTTACCTGCATCTTAAGGATAAAGGACATACCTTTGAAGTTGTAATGTTAACATATTGGCAAAGGAACGTGACTGGTTCAAGAGAGGTGTTAAGGAGGCCATTATGTAAAATAAAGAAACCAAGCCTAAATAGAGGTGGGGGGGGGGGGGGGGTTAGACACCAACTGTCTGCCATGTACAATGCTGTTTATACACCTTACTCTGGGCGTTCCTATAACACCTCTTAGCCACTATCCAATCACGCCCTTAACACTTGGCTGTGATATGCTATTTGGGATTTTCCAGGGTACATAATTACCACAGATTCTTGTACAAGTCATTCTGAATTGAGAAAACCAGTCGGATGACTAGCGAAACGTCTTCAAGAACTAAACTTCAAGTCCAGTTGATCCATTATACAACAGATTACCATATTACATATCCAAAACTATTTGACTATACAATTCTGTTGCTTCATAAATAACACTCATTAATTAAATATAATAGTTTCATTCTGTGTTAAATAAAACTCATTGATATGGCAATCAACTCGTCCTGTGTCATACTTCCAAGTGTAAAAAACATACTTCTAAGTGTTAAGTTATTATGTGGTTAAAAGGTTATAGATAAAAGTGAATTCCAAGTTGTCCATAAATTTAAAGTCCATTCCAAGAGTCCGTGTACATTAGTGTAAAATAATAAATAGATTCCTTGATTTTAAAAATAGGGTTTATCCTTATTATTCCTACAGTTGACTCTAATCTCCTATACTATTAAAGTGACTCCAGTGCTTATCCTATAATATAAAAGAATCATCCATGTTCCTATTACCACATATGGGTGATGAAAATCCAATTTGTGACGAATAACCATCTATAAAAAAACACATAAAAATAGAATTGTCAATAATATTACAAAAGGTGTCGTATCATTTAAACCTCATCGCTAAGGGTACATGTCCTTAGGTTCTCTGTATACATTGTTCCAGTAGATCACTGCCTACATAAGGCCTATCTACTGTGTATAAAAATTAATAAATGGGCATGTCTACCATAACATGCCTGGTTATAACTATTATCATATGTTACCTTGTTATATACTTACTTACTAAAGGTGTACCTAGATACAAATTACCTTATCTTGTAGCTATTCTCATATTTGCGACATATACTCAGAGATACCTATTCTTTCTGGTGTGTATTCATGCAGGCTCTTAGTCAATACTATATCTATAAAAGAAAAAGCAAGTAAAGGTTAATCGGGTTATAAAAAACATCCGATATTACATGATCATTAAGCCCTTTAGGTTGAACCGTGTCCATTTTTTTAATCCATATATTTCCTTTTGTAACATGTCCCTTTTTAAATTGCCACCTCTTGTCTGTTTGTCCACCTTCTCCAATACCATCCATTGAGTTGATTTTGATTTGATTGTTCTCAGAAAAATGTCTGGATACGGTTGTATCTGTGATGTATGTTTCTTTTATCCTTTCCTCAATAGGTCGGGAAGTCTGCCCCCACATACCCCTACCACAGGGGCATTTCAAAAGGTAAACTACCTGTGTTGTATTGCATGAGGAGCAATGTTTTATTGGGATTGCATTTCCGTTAGCAGGGTGGTTTACATGATCTCTTTAATATAGTATTACAACAGATACAGGATAAGCATGGGAAGGTACCTTTTTTCTTTGTTTGTGATCCACTTTTCCACTTCATTGGTAAGATATCCGATGGGCATAATTTATCTTTTAAACTATTCCCTCTTTTATAACAAAAAATAGGGTATTGTTCCGTGAGTTTGCCCAGTTCCCTCTCCACACTGTATAATAGGCCAATACTTTTTTATAATTCTGTTGACCATGTGACTCCGTCTACAGTATGTACTTACAAATGGTATCCTTTCCTTTTTGACTCCTTTTTGTGTACTTTAAGGTGTCTTCCGTTTGTAGTTCTGCAACATCTTTTTTAACACCTGTTTAATGTCTCTGCGTTTATACCTCTTATCAATAAATTTTTTCTTCTAGAGGTTGGCCGCCTCATCATATGCCTCCTTTGTAAAGGACACCCTTTTTGCCCTAATGAATTGTCCCTTAGGGATTGCTTTCTTTATATGTGGGCTATGGAAACTACTTGCTAACAGAATTATTCTATCAGGGGGTTTATTATACAAATTGGTGTGTATTGTATGATTACTTATAGAGATTTCCATGTCCAAAAAATGGATATGATCTTTTTTAATTTCATATGTGAATTTCATAGTGGGATGTTTCCCATTAGCTTCTTCCACCATCTCTATAAGGTAATTCCTCTCCTTTCCATAATATGAGGATTCATCCACATACCTCCAATAATGTAATTTTGCCATTATACACACTGTTTTAGAAAAATTGTAATTCCATTTATGTCCATTTATGTACAAAAATGTTAGCAAATGCCGGTGCCATGGCCGCACCATTGAGGTACCCTGGAGTTGCATATAATAGTCTTCATTGCGAGCAGGATTATCCACAAGCAACCCTAGGCAACTGCCTAGGGCCCAGGAAACTTCTGGGGGCCCAGATTCAAAAGCAGTAACATTATAGTCTATACAATATATTTAATAAAAAGGGGCCCTAAATTATGGCCCTGCCTAGGCCCCCTGATATTAATCCTCTCTGCTTCATTGAACCTGAAGTATTTCTTCCTTAAAACTATGGACAAACAATCCAAAAGAAGTAATAATGCATGTTCCAGAGCAGTATCCAATAGGGCCTCCTCAATACAATCATCCTTCCTGTTGAGGGATTGATGTGTATAAACTTTCCACATCAATACTACATAGTTACATTGTCCGGTATATGTAATGTGGTGAACTTTTGCAATAATTCGTGCTGTCTTTTCACACGTAAAAGCGATACATAACGACTTGATTTGGTTTGTGGAAAGGTACGCAACAGGAAGCGATTTCAGTTTGTCCTCGACTAAACAAGTTGGACACGCCCTAAAATTATACCCCTATGGATGAGGTAGGAGCCATCCCTATGGATGAGGTAGGAGCCATCACTATGGATGAGGTAAAAGCCATCCCTATGGATGAGGTAGGAGCCATCACTATGGATGAGGTAGGAGCCATCTCCCGGCGATGTAAGGGTCTTTTACTGGCATCAGGGTCCGGCGTGGCTAGTGCAGGATATTTATTCTAACAACATTCTAACAGTAGGAGCCATCCCTATGGATGAGGTAGGAGCCATCCCTATGGATGAAGGTAGGAGCCAATCCCTATGGATGAGGTAGGAGCCATCCCATGGATGAGGTAGGAGCCATAACTATGGATGTAGGTAAAAGCCATCCCTATGGATATGGTAGGAGCCATCTCTATGGATGAGGTAGGAGCCATTCCTATGGATGAGGTAGAGCCATCCCTATGGATGAGGTAGAAGCCATCGCTATGGATGAGATAGGAGCCAACCCATGGATGATGTAGGAGCCATCCCTATGGATGAGGTAGAATCCATCCCTATGGATGAGGTAGAGCCATCCCTATGGATGAGGTAGGGAGCCATCCCTATGGATGAGGTAGGAGCCATCCATATGGATACGATAGAGAGCCATCCTATAAATGAGTAGGAGCCATCCCTATAGATGAGGTGGAGCGATCCCTATGGATGAGTAGTAGGGACTTGGATGAGGTGGAGCCTCACTATGGGTGAGGTAGGAGCTAGCCCTATGGATGAGGTAGAAGCCATCCCTATGAGTGAGGTAAGACATTCCTATGGATGAGGTAGGACCATCTCTATGGATGAGGTAAAGCCATCCCTATGGATGAGGTAGGAACCAACCCTAGGATGAGGTAGGAGCCTCCCTATGGATGATGTAGAAGCCATCCTTATGGATGAGGTAGGAGCCTTCCTATGGATGAGGTAGGAGCCATTCCTATGGATGAGGTAAAGCCATCCCTATGGATGAGGTAGGAGCCATCCCTATGGATTAGGTAGGAGCCATTCCTATGTATAGGTAGAGCCATTCCTATGGATGATGTAAAGCCACCCCTATGGATGAGGTAGGAGCCACCCCTATGGTGAGGTAGAGCCACCCCTAGGATAAGGTAGGAGCCATCCCTAAGGATGAGGTAGAGCCATCCCTATGGACGAGGTAGGTGTTAGGTTTTTTATATAATCACTAAAAACACTAGCCTAATAGCAGCCACCTTATTTCTATCCGCTATTTTGTCTTTATTCTTGTCGTGTTATGCAAATGTTCTTTCTCATTTCATGATATTGATAACACTTGAGCTTCCCAGTGAGCTCAGGTCTTGGCCTCCCACATTGTGTGTCAACCTGACTCTATCCTTGCATTCCAATGAATGTTTTACCTCACTGTAGACACGAAGTCTGGCAATGCCTCTTTTCTGGTTTTTTATATTCCAATGTACAAATAAATAAACCGAGAAAGAGAATTCTGCTACATCTGATGTGTGGTGCAATTCTTTCTCCCAGCAATGTAAGGGTCTTTTACTGGGTCTAAGACAGGCATCAGGGTCCGGCTGGCTAGTGCAGGATATTTATTCTAACAACATTCTAACAGTAGGAGCCATCCCTATGGATGAGTAGGAGCCATTTCTATGCATGAGGTAGAAGCCATCCCTAAAGATGAGGTAGAAGCCATCCCTATGTGAGGTAGGAGCTCCCCTATGGACGAGGTAGGAGCCATTCCTATGGATGAGGTAGAAGCCATCCCTATGGATGAGGTAGAAGCCATCCCTATGTTTAGGTAGGAGCCATCCCTATGATGAGGTAGGACCATCCTATGAGATGAGGGTGAAGACATCCCTATAGATGAGGTAGAAGCCATCCCTATGGATGAAGTAGGAGCCCTCTCTATGGATGAGGTAGAGCCATTCCTATGGATGAGGTAGGAGCCATCCCTATGTATGAGGTAGGAGCCAACACTATGGATGAGGTAGGAGCCATCCCTATGGATGAGGTAGAAGCCATCCCTATGGATGAGGTAGGAGCCATCCCTATGGATAAGGTAGGAGCCATTCCTATGATGGCCTATGGATGAGGTAGGAGCCATCCCTATGGATGAGGTAGGAGCCATAACTATGGATGAGGTAAAAGCCATCCCTATGGATATGGTAGGAGCCATCTCTATGGATGAGGTAGGAGCCATTCCTATGGATGAGGTAGGAGCCATCCCTATGGATGAGGTAGAAGCCATCGCTATGGATGAGATAGGAGCCAACCCTATGGATGAGGTAGGAGCCATCCCTATGGATGAGGTAGAATCCATCCCTATGGATGAGGTAGGAGCCATCCCTATGGATGAGGTAGGAGCCATCCCTATGGATGAGGTAGGAGCCATCCATATGGATACGATAGGAGCCATCCCTATAAATGAGGTAGGAGCCATCCCTATAGATGAGGTAGGAGCGATCCCTATGGATGAGGTAGGAGCGATCCCTATGGATGAGGTAGGAGCCATCACTATGGGTGAGGTAGGAGCTAGCCCTATGGATGAGGTAGAAGCCATCCCTATGGATGAGGTAGGAGACATTCCTATGGATGAGGTAGGAGCCATCTCTATGGATGAGGTAAAGCCATCCCTATGGATGAGGTAGGAACCAACCCTATGGATGAGGTAGGAGCCATCCCTATGGATGAGGTAGAAGCCATCCTTATGGATGAGGTAGGAGCCATTCCTATGGATGAGGTAGGAGCCATTCCTATGGATGAGGTAGAAGCCATCCCTATGGATGAGGTAGGAGCCATCCCTATGGATTAGGTAGGAGCCATTCCTATGGATAAGGTAGGAGCCATTCCTATGGATGATGTAGAAGCCACCCCTATGGATGAGGTAGGAGCCACCCCTATGGATGA
>CM033470.1:48807150-49104813 GCA_019447015.1 Hymenochirus boettgeri | reverse complement strand
GTATCAGCCACCCTATGGATAAGTAGGAGCCATCCCTAAGGATGAGTAGGAGCCATCCCTATGGACGAGGTAGTGTTAGGTTTTTTATATAATCACTAAAACACTTAGCCTAATAGCAGCCATCTTATTTCTATCCGCTATTTTGTCTTATATTCTTGTCGTGTATTGCAATTTCTTTCTCATTTCATGATATTGATAACACTTGAGCTTCCCAGTGAGCTCAAGGTCTTTTGCCTCCCACATTGTGTGTCAACCTGACTCTATCCTTGCATCCCATGAATGTTTTAACCTCATCTGTAGACACAAGTCTGGCAATGCCCTCTTTTCTGGTTTGTTATATTCCAATGTACAAAATAAATAAACCGAGAAAGAGAATTCTGCTACATCTGATGTGTGGTGCAATTCTTTCTCCCAGCATGTAAGGGTCTTTTACTGGGTCTAAGACAGGCATCAGGGTCCGGCGTGGCTAGTGCAGGATATTTATTCTAACAACATTCTAACAGTAGGAGCCATCCCTATGGATGAGGTAGGAGCCTTCTATGCATGAGGTGAAAGCCATCCCTAAAGATGAGGTAGAAGCCATCCCTAGGATGAGGTAGGAGCCATCCCTATGGACGAGTGTAGGAGCCATTCCTATGGATGAGGTAGAAGCCATCCCTATGGATGAGGTAGAAGCCATCCCTATTGTTTAGGTAGGAGCCATCCCTATGGATGAGGTAGGAGCCATCCCTATGGATGAGGTAGAAGACATCCCTATAGATGAGGTAGACACCATCCTATGGATGAAGTAGGAGCCCTCTCTATGGATGAGGTAGGAGCCATTCCTATGGATGAGGTAGGAGCCACCCTATTATGAGGAGGAGCCAACACTATGTGGAGGTAGGAGCCATCCCTATGGTTGAGGTAGAAGCCATCCCTATGGATGAGGTAGGAGCCATCCCTATGGATAAGGTAGGACCCATTCCTATGGAGGAGGTAGAAGCCATCCCTATGGATGAGGTAGGAGCCATCCCTATGGATGAGGTAGGAGCCATCCCTATGATGAGTAGGAGCCTCTATGATGAGGAGGAGCCATCCCATGGATAGGTAGGAGACATTCCTATGGATGAGGTAGAAGCCACCCTATGGATGAGGTAGGAGCCACCCCTATGGATGAGGTAGAAGCCACCCCTATGGATAAGGTAGGAGCCATCCCTAAGGATGAGGTAGAAGCCATCCCTATGGATGAGTAGGAGACATTCCTATGGATGAGGTAGGAGCCATCTCTATGGATGAGGTGAGCCATCCCTATGGATGAGGTAGGAACCAACCCTATGGATGAGGTAGAGCCATCCTATGGATGAGGTAGAAGCCATCCCTATGGATGAGGTAGGAGCCATTCCTATGGATGAGGTAGGAGCCATTCCTATGGATGAGGTAGAAGCCACCCCTATGGATGAGGTAGGAGCCACCCCTATGGATGAGGTAGGAGCCAACCCTATGGATGAGGTAGGAGCCATCCCTGGGATGAGTAGAGCCATCCCTATGGATGAGGTAGGAGCCATTCCTATGGATGAGGTAGGAGCCATTCCTATGGATGAGTTAGAAGCCACCCCTATGGATGAGTAGACACCCCTATGGATGAGGTAGGAGCCATCCCTATGGATGAGGTAGAAGCCATCCCTAGGGATGAGGTAGGAGCCATTCCTATGGATAGGTAGGAGCCATTCCTATGGATAAGGTAGAAGCCACCCTATGGAGAGGTAGGAGCCACCCCTATGGATGAGGTAAAGCCACCCCTATGGATAGTAGGAGCCATCCCTAAGGATGAGGTAGGAGCCATCCCTATGGACAAGGTAGTGTTTAGGTTTTTTATATAATCACAAAAACACTTAGCCTAATAGCAGCTATCTTATATCTATCCGCCATTTTGTCTTATATTCTTGTCGTGTTATTGCAGATGTTTTGTTTCCAAATGTTCTTTCTCATTTCATGATATTGATAACACTTGAGCTTCCCAGTGAGCTCAAGGTCTTTTGCCTCCCACATTGGGTGTCAACCTGACTCTATCCTTGCATTCCAATGAATGTTTTACTCATCTGTGACACGAAGTCTGGCAATGCCCTCTTTTTCTGGTTTGTTATATTCCAATGTACAAAATAAATAAACCGAGAAAGAGAATTCTGCTACATCTGATGTGTGGTGCAATTCTTTCTCCCGGCAATGTAAGGGTCTTTTACTGGGTCTAAGACAGGCATCAGGCCGGTGTGGCTAGTCAATACAAACAAGGGGACCCAAGTTCCCCAAAGTACACTTTATCAGGCACAGGCACTGTTAAACAGCTACGTGAAAATTTTTATTTATTCATATACATACACAATACACAGTACACATAATATACTCAATAAACCATTATGACATCCGATACACTATACAGGGCATCCCCCGAACCAACATTAAATTCTAAAAACATGGAATCTCCTTCCCGATTCCCGATTCCCAGCCATTCCGGTTGGGATCCTCAATTTTATCCCAGTGTCGCCGAAGTGTGGTGCAAAGCTTGCTGTGAAGCAGTACAGCAAAAAACGTGGAGCGTCTGGGACCAGCAATACATTTGGTCTAAATAGTGAATGACTGAATAGTGCATGATGGAATAGTGAATTGATGGAGTAGTGAATGATGAATAGTGATTAGTGAATGATGAAATAGTGAATATGATGGAATGATGATGGAATAATGATGATGGAAATATGAATGATGGATGATGATGGAATGTGAATGCTGGAATCTGGATTTAGTGAATGATGATAGTGAATGCTGTGGTGTGCCTCTTGACTGCTGGCTCTTGCTGCCTGGGTGTGATGTGGTAGTAATGTGGATGTGCTGATGCGATAGTAACTGATGGATGAATATGGAATAGTGTGTGGATGAATGATGGACTAGTGAACGGAAATAGTGAATGATCGAATAGTGGAATATGAATGGAATAGTGAATGGATAGTGAATAGTGAATGATGCATGTAAATAGTGCATGATTGTGTGATGCATGTGGCTTGTGGTGGCTGTGCTAGTGCCTTGTGATGTGTGTTCCGCATGGTGTTGTGTAGTGCTGATGAATAGTGAATTAGTGAATTGAATTGTAGTGAACCAATGTGGAATAGTAGATGGAGACTGTGAATTGATGGCAAGTACGATGATGGAATATGAATTGTTTGTATGTGATATCATGCTTCTGCATATAACTATGACAGATGCAATATAACTTCGAGCACTCTTGACATATGCACAAGATATTGAGCACCCTAACAAAGGTATAGATTTAACATAATAGGTGAGGCGGGCTGCTGATATACATATGGGTTTCATCCACCATCCAGGGGATATTCCAATCGTCCCCTTATATATCTATAGGCCAAACATAGAGGATATGGAGAAACCAAACTAAAGCACAGGCTGTGCTGTGAAAAACTTGTTTATTCTCACAATATCCACACGACATGTTTCGAGCGACATGCCCCTTTATCAAGTGCAACAAAAATGAACATTCTGTGCTTATATAGTGATCAAACAGGAAATTGATTACAGAAAATTAATTGCAGACCATCCCATCACTTCCTCTGGAACAAAGGTCAGTAGTCCATAATAGTGAATATAAAACATCCATATTACATACTTGTGAAGGTTCTCATTCATCCAGGCCATGGTATATCTGTTGCATTCAATTAGATCAACTGGACTTGAAGTTTAGTTCTTGAAGACGTTTCGCTAGTCATCCGACTGGCTTTCTCAATTCAGAATGACTTGTACAAGAATCTGTGGCAATTATGTACCCTGGAAATCCCAATTCATATCACAGCCAGTGTTAAGGGTGTGATTAGATAGTGGCTAAGAGTTGTTATAGGAACGCCCAAGTAAGGTGTCAAAACAGCATTGTACACGGCAGACACAGATTCTTGTACAAGTCGTTCTGAATTGAGAAAGCCAGTCGGATGACTAGCGAAACGTCTTCAAGAACTAAACTTCAAGTCCTATTGATCTAATTGAATACAACAGATATACCATGGCCTGGATGAATGAGAACCTTCCAAGCATATTTCAAATCATTTTGGGGAGAAAACCCTCAAACTTGTACGGCAATATGAAAAGACAGCAAGGAAATTGGCAGACTACAGAAACCACCTGCGATTTAACCTCCGATGCAGACAACAAGGATAGTACCATGCAGCATACGTCTGGATTCCCACAGCTAAAGGCATCAGAGCCAAACAGATACTGCAAAGCTCAAAAACAGCTCCTAAATGAACGGGTACGACAGACACATTTTACAGTCGATGCTTTATTGCACAATTAGTCAACTAGAACAGAACCTGGCCTCACAGCCACCTGTGGCCATCTGGGAAAGAGGCGATGGAGTTCACCAAACAAGCACACTTTCACAGCACTGTAAGGGCAAACAAAGGCAACAGAACAAGTTCTCTATTCTGTCTCCCAGAACACACCCCACAGGAGAACAACTACCTTGGATACAAAGGAGGGAAGTGTCCACTTCATCAAACAAGGAGGAATGGGTGAAAACTTGTCTAACAGGCCCCTGACCCAGCCAAAATGGAAGTCCTTGCTAAGGGCTTGAATTTTGCCATAACTCCTAAAGCCATCCGTGGTGGATATTATAGCAAGCACAGAAGCCTCAATCCACAATAACAAGGTACCACAGAGTGCAGAACAACTTCACCTTAAGGTATCTGCAGCCTTAGCCAGTGCAAAAACTCCTTCATCTAACCTGACCACCACAGCAAAGAAGAGCCTTACATCTCTCAAGAAAGATTCTAGTATCACCATTCTACCGGCAGACAAGGGAAGATGCACAGTGGTACTTAACACCTCAGACTACCATGATAAGGTGACCATGCTCCTGGCCGATAACAACACATATGATCCCACCAGCTGGTACAAGAAAGCGTCATAGACTTACTACAACAGCTGCAAAAGGATAAAGCCATTGATCGAGCAATGTCAGCACACATCCATGCATATATGGACTCCCAAAGATACATAAGGATGGGGCACCACTAGACCTATAGTCAGCAGCATCAACTCTGTAACTACAGGTGGCAAAATACCTAGCCAACATCTTAGGACCATTGGTGGGAAGTTCTAAGAACTCTCAGGATTTCACCAGCAATTGAAGATATAGTACTCGGTGCAGAGGAAACTATGGTGTCCTATGATGTGACATCTCTCTTCACCTGTATACCCACCAAGGAGGCTGTTGTCATGGTGAGAAAACGGCTAGACCAAGACAGCACTCTCACCAGCAAACTGATCTCAACCCAGAACAGTGTGTTTCCTTACTGGCCTTGTGCCTGAATACCACCTATTTCAAATACAGGGATAAGTTCTATAAGCAAAACACGGATATGCTATGGGATCTCCAGTTTCACCCATTGTGGCCAACCTTTACATGAGGAGGTAGAAAAAACTGGCGCTTAATACCTTTAAGGGCATAGCACCCATCCACTGGTTCAGATATGTGGATGACACCTGGTTTAAAATTCACCAGAAGGAAGTACAAGCTTTCACAAGAACACATTAATGCGGTAGACCAAACATCAAATTTACAAGGGAAGAGGTACAAAAACAACAAACTGGCTTTCTTGGACTGCTTGGTAGAAGTCAGGGAGAATGTTAAACTGGAAGTAGAGGTTTACAGAAAACCAACACACACAGATCAGTATTTGGTGTTTGACTCCCACCACCCTTTAGATCACAAGCTGGGGGTCATCAGAACCCTGCAACACAGAGCTGAGAACATCCCCACTTGCACAGAGGCGAAGGCTAAAGAAATTAAACATCTCAGAGGAGCCCTTAAAACTTGTGGATATCCAGACTGGGCCTTTGTAAAAGAAGCAGAAGGAAAGAAAAGAACACGAATACCACATTGAAGATGAAAAGCAAGACAGAAAAGAACATGGTCATCCCATATGTAGCAGGGGTCTCTGAGAAACTAAGAAGAGTTTTCAAAAACACGTATCCCTGTCTGCTTTAAACCGAACAACACGCTGAGGCAGCAATTGGTACATCCGAAAGACCCAATACCGAAACACAAGAAAGCGACATCATATACGCAGTGCAGTGCAGTGAAGAATGCTCTGATTTGTATGTGGGGGAGACCAAACAACAACTGCATTAACGTATGGCCCAGCACAGAAGAGCCAATTCCTCGGGTCAGGATTCAGCCGTGTACCTGCATCTTAAGGATAAAGGACATACCTTTGAAGTTGTAATTTAACATATTGGCAAAGGAACGTGACTGGTTCAAGAGAGGTGTTAAGGAGGCCATTTAATGTAAATAAGGAAGTAGAAGCCACCCCTATGGATGAGGTAGGAGCCACCCCTATGGATGAGGTAGAAGCCACCCCTATGGATAAGGTAGGAGCCATCCCTAAGGATGAGGTAGTATCCCTAGGGGTGGCTTCTACCTCATCCATAGGGGTGGCTCCTACCTCATCCATAGGGGTGGCTTTACATCATCCATAGGAATGGCTCTACCTATCCATAGGAATGGCTCCTACCTAATCCATAGGGATGGCTCTACCTCATCATAGGGATGGCTTTACCTCATCCATAGGAATGGCTCCTACCTCATCCATAGGAATGGCTCCTACCTCATCCATAAGGATGGCTTCTACCATCATCCATAGGGAGGCTCCTACCTCATCCTAGGGTTGGTTCCTACCTCATCCATAGGGATGGCTTTACCTCATCCATAGAGATGGGTCCTACCTCATCCATAGGAATGTCTTACCTCACTCATAGGGATGGCTTCTACCTCATCCATAGGGCTAGCTCCTACCTCACCCATAGTGAGGCTCCACCTCATCCAAGTCGCCTACACTCATCCATAGGGATCGCTCCACCTCATCTATAGGGATGGCTCCTACCTCATTTATAGGGATGGCTCCTATCGTATCCATATGGATGGCTCCTACCTCATCCATAGGGATGGCTCCCTACCTCATCCATAGGGATGGCTCTACCTCATCCATAGGGATGGATTCTACCTCATCCATAGGGATGGCTCCTACATCATCCATGGGTTGGCTCCTATCTCATCCATAGCGATGGCTTCTACCTCATCCATAGGGATGGCTCTACCTCATCCATAGGAATGGCTCCTACCTCATCCATAGAGATGGCTCCTACCATATCCATAGGGATGGCTTTTACCTCATCCATAGTTATGGTCCTACTCATCCATGGATGCTCCTACCTCATCCATAGGGATGGCTCCTACCTCATCCATAGGGATGGCTCCTACCTCATCCATAGGGATGGCTCCTACTGTTAGAATGTTGTTAGAATAAATATCCTGCACTAGCCACGCCGGACCCTGATGCAGTAAAGACCCTACATCGCCGGGAGATGGCTCCTACTCATCCATCCGTGATGGCTCCTACCTCATCCATAGGGATGGCTTTTACCTCATCCATAGTGATGGCTCCTACCTCATCCATAGGGATGGCTCCTACCTCATCCATAGGGATGGCTCCTACCTCATCCATAGTGATGGCTCCTACCTCATCCAAAGTGATGGCTCCTACTCATCTATAGGGATGTTTCTACCTCATCCATAGGGATGGCTCCTACTATCCATAGGGATGGCTCCTACCTAAACAATAGGGATGGTCCTACCTCCTCATAGGGATGGCTCTACCTCATCATAGGGATGGCTTTACCTCATCCATAGGAATGCTCCTACTCATCCATAGGGATGGCTCCTACCTCATCCATAGGGATGGCTCCTACTCATCCATAGGGATAGCTCCTACCTCATCCATAGGGATGGCTTCTACCTCATCAATAGGAATGGCTCCTACCTCGTCCATAGGGATGGCTCCTACCTCGTCCATAGGGATGGCTCCTACCTCGTGCATACGGATGGCTCCTACCTCATTCATAGGGATGGCTCCTATCTCATCGATAGGATGGAGCTTGCCCGAGGAGGCCATGAGAGAGCTGTAGGCAGATGGGAATAGATTTCAATCATTTATCTGGCCTGATAAGACCTTGTGGAGAGTAGGTCATTATATATGTTCCCTATGCACGCTCATAGTTTTTCCACTTAATGTTTCCTCTTTCCTAGGTTCCTCTCAGTTCTCAGTGTCGGTAATGGTTTACTCATCATTTACTGACCTAAAAGAAAGAATAGATTTGCTTACAGGGCATGTCCACCCCTACCTCCTCAAAAAGAGGATCCTGCCTGAATCCATACCTAGAAGGGGCCGAACCAGCAGCCCCATCAGTGATTAGCTGAGACTCCTTGCCAATCACTGACATGGCTAGCGGTCTGGTCCTTCTGCTGCTTCTGCAGCAATAGAAGCTGGCCAATGTACCGAAAACTGCCCATAAATGCTATGGGTTAGTGTTTGTCGATGGCTGTGGCCTGTCTTTCCAACAATATGTGGCTTGTGGTGTTTTATTTATGGCCCATTATAAGGTTATTCAGGTAATCATTAGACTTGTGCTGTCATGGTACTATTAAAGAGGAACGTGGTCCAAAAATGACTTTGGGTAAATTGATAGGAATTGCTCTCTGAGAGTTTTTGCAATGTATTTCCATTGTTTATTTTTTTTAGTTTTGAAGATATTTACATTTTGTGTGTGATATGGCAGCAGCATCACCAGGTCCCCTGCACTTCCTGCTTCTGCTCTAAAACCTGTCAGTCAATCTGCCCTGTGTCTCCTCCCCTTTGCAGCCCCACTGGTCCCTCCCACTCATGGACCCCATGGCTTCAGTTGCAGGCCCCCCTTTGCCCATCCCTTACAGCCCCATGTGGCCCCACCCACTCACGGGTGCCGTGGGCCCGCCCACTGCGGGAGTCTGAGGCTGTGCTCGCCGGCGGCATGTGCAGCCTCAGGAATGTCACATGTCAGCCTTCCACTCTTGGGCTGTGGAGCACGTAGAGAGGTGGTGAATGGCTCGTTTTAAGGTAGGAAACTGGCCTTAATTTAAACTCAACTTGTTTGGAGACCACAGTTCCCCTTTAAGCTACTAAAGACAGGAAGCCTAAACCTTTTATCTTCATATACAATTAACTAAACACAAGGGGCAAATTGATTGATATTTTGGTACTTTAAAACCACATGTATCTTTAAACATAGATAACGCACAATATTTTAATTGGCTATTCGGGTGTTTGTTAACACAATGCCAAATAGGAAAGACCTCAGTATGATCGTAGACAAGCAGTGATTGTGCCCATCAATCTAGGATGAGTTATAAACCCCTTTCCATAATTCTACAATAAGAAAGATTATAAACAAATGTAACTTTTAACTCTCCAGTTACCAATCACCCAGCAGTGGATGTCCTTGCTAATGTATGTATGTATATGTTTATTTATATATGGGACACAGCACTGTACAATATTAATACAAAAAAGTCATACAGGGGGACAGTAAATAAAACATACATATATAAATAAGTATGAGCATCACTAAATATACAAGTGCTTAAAACAGTAACATGAGGAAAGAGGTCCCTGCCCCATAGAGCTTACAATCTATTAGGTGGGTAACATACAGATACATAGGAAAGGGTGAAAATGCTAAAGTAATAACTGGTGCAGTATCGACAGTCCTGTGCTGTGCTGTGCTCAGAGAGATAGGATGACAGGTTAGATTCAAACTTATTGAGGTTTCTTGGCGTAGAGAGGAGAGAATAGAATTTCAGAGGGCGGGAGCCACAAGAGAGAAAGGTTTAAGGCGAGAGGAGGCTGTGTGGGGTGGGGGGTCTGTATAAGAGATGGTTCAAAGGTCAGTCCACAAAGTGCTCAGAGAAATTGTAAAACCCCAAGAATTACATTTCAGGCTCGTGAGGTCTTAGTTAGTATTTACAATGTCAACGTTCTTGTCTTGATGAAATGACTTTATGTCATGAAAGCCTCAGGCACTACCTGTGTGATACCGTCCCGCCTAGTCATATTGGCATTGTGGGTTTATATTTGGATGATATAATAAAGTTATCAATTTTTATGGATTTTCGTGTGCTGCCTACTCCAAAGTGTTTTTTCTTCAGGCTTTACAGGTCTTAGTATTTACAATGTTCATGACTTTACAATTAGAAAGACTGGACAAGTATGGCTTGTTTAACAGGGTTACTACCAGGAGAAAGCCTCTTCTCTCTGAAAAGAACAACAGCAGCAAGACTTAGGTTTGCAAAGATGCATTAAAAAAAGTTTGTAATAAAGTGACTTTTCCATGCTATAAAGATTATTATATTGTGGATTTATATATCGCCAACATCTTCCGTAGCGCTTTACGATTACATGTATACATTCACATTAGGCCCTTCCCTGAAGAGCTTACAATCTAAGCACATTTATTTGACGCATCCAAATTATCAGTCTTTATGATTGTGGGGGGACCTGGAATGCTCGGAGGAAACCCACGCAAACACAGGGAGATCATACAAACTCCTTGCAGATGTGTCCAGGGTGGAATCGAACTCAAGACTTCAGCGCTGCAAGGCATCAGTGCTAACCACTGAGCCACCGTGCTGCCATTACCACTTCTGCTGGAAGACAGTTCCACAGTTTCACACGTTCTCACTGTAAAGAAACTTTTCCTAACCTGAAGGAGAGTCTTCATTTCTTCTAATCTTAAAGGATGTCCACGTGTCCTCTGATTTGCCCTATTGTGAAAAATGCACCAGAAAGCTTATTGTACAGCATATTAATATGGGTATAATACAGAATGGGTAATAAAGTTCAACTATCCTAAAGTAAAACTTAGCTTTAGATGCAGGCCCCCCAAAGCACAAGTCAGCTACACTTACGCGATTATGCAACTGATTATGCAACTGATACAGCAGGTGTATACCCGTACAGAAGATAGTGCTGTAATGCGAGAGAGGAGCCACCCAGGAACTTGTACAACCAGCTGCATCATCTACTATGCAACTTCTCACACACGGATCCTGTGATCCGTGTGCGAGAAAGCAAGGGCAGGTGTCTTTGCCGAGCGTGGAGGAGGAGAGCTTTATATAGTCTGTACCAGACACTATCCCGATATTACATCATTTACCATGGGTGTTGCACTATTTTCCCCTTAGCACTGGATATTGCACCTCTCTGATTGTGCATAATACACAATAATGATTAATGTACATTTTGTTTTGTTGTTAAATTGGGTATTCAAGCATAAACTTTATATAACAAAGGTAAGTTGGTTATTTATTTTGCAATTTATTTACAAAAAAAAAATTCCATCCAGACATTTGATATTCACAACATTGTATATCGGAATTAAAATTCTACCATCTCCAGTTCCCAAAAAATCCGTATTGGACCAGTTTTCAAGCATTCTGGAATAGATGGCCTAGATATCCGTCGGTCTATATCGGCCATATTTTATTTATTAATTCTTCTAGTGGGAGGGTGTTTTTTCCAGGTTGCCACTATAAGGTCTCTTGCTTGGAGAACCATAATATAGGAGTTATTTTGTGGTTTTTTGGGCTTCTGTCCGTGAAGAGAATTTCTAGGTGGTTATGTTGGTTTCCGAGGGGGACACACGGGAGAAAGGGGAGTGTAAAATAGGGGTTCTAACTGAATTAAGTGGGATTAGGAGGTGCTGTTTGATTCAAGCTTCCCATATTTGTAATGATGATTGGATTACTTGTGAGAGATTGTTATTGTGTTTGAGGCGGTCTTCATGAGGAAGCCATAGTAAAGAAGATAAATGAAGTGGGGCTAAGGTGTCTACCTGAGCTGCCCGCTGCTTGTTACTAATTGGGTATCCATTGCTTTAAAATAGTGGGAAAGGATTGGTATAGAGAATCCACCTTTGTTTTTATGTCTAGCTAGGTTTCAGATTTTATACGTGTCTTTTCCCTTGCCATATAAATTCCTGATTCCGCTTTGTAGTCTCTTTAAATCGGCTTGTCTAGCAGAGAATGGCAGTGGCGAAACAGGTATATTGTAGGGAGTGCGGCCATTTCTCCTCCCAAAGCGAGAGGATAGGAGGTCCATTGTTCTAATTGCTTAACTAAGTTAGGTATAAGGGTACCATACCTAAATACTCGAGGATTAAGACAACCCAAGCATAAGCCGAGGTACGTATTTTGCCTGAAAAATTAGGGAAAACTGTACAAATTTCTGTCGCTCCGTTGTAGCTGTGGTATACAGGCCCCCATCCGTGACTCCCCTAGCTACATTCCTCTCAGACTTTGAGACCTGCCTTACTTCTTCCTCTCTACTGACGGTCCTGTTCTAATTCTGGGTGACTTCAACTGTCACATTGACAACTCTGCTCTATCCTGGCCCTCACGTTTCCTTCACTTAACATCCTCTTTTGATCTTCATCAGTGGAAAACTACCAGTACGCATAAAGTGGCCACTCCTTGGATCTTGTCTTCACTAAAAATCTCTCTTATCTTTTGAAAGTAACCCCTACCGCTTTCTGATCAGAATCTCCTGTTTCTCTTACCCCCCTCCTGGTGTATGTCGTAATACCCAGGCCATAGATTGCAGCTGCTGGTTTTCTTCTCCTCTAGTCTCTCTACCCTTATGTGCGACTCTGACTTGCTTCTTAACTCCTATAACTCTGTGTTGACTGATGCTATTGATTTACTTGCCCCTTGCAATCCCGCACCGATGTCTCTTGAATCCTCGCCCCTGGTCCTCCACAACCCATTTTATACGTAGGTGCACACGTGCTGCTGAGTGGATATGGATATGGAGATATGTTTCGCACCCAGGCTGACTTTCTCCATTACAAGTTTATGCTGCAATGCTCAACACTGCATTTCTGGAGCAAAACAAAAAATACTATGAGACACTTATAAATAATAACAAACAAACCCAAACACCGCTCCCTCTTTTCCCTCTTTTCTCTCTCCCTCGCCCACTGATCTCTCTCTCTCAACCCCCCCCCCCCCCAAGACTTTGCTGAGTTCATCTGTAAGCAGATTCCTAACCCTCACCTAACCCTCACCATAGCTCTCAGTTCTTTTACCCGCACCCCCTTCTCATCTCTGCTTCGGTCATGCCCACTCACTCAATGTCCCCTCGTCCCATGCCCTCTTTCCAACTGAAGCACTGTTATCAGAGTCACCCCTCTTCTACCAATTGCTCCAAGCCACTGGAACGTCGTGTCTTTTCCAGTATCGCTAAATCCTAATTTTTATACCTTACTGGACCCCTTGCAATCAGGGTTTGTCTGGGCACTCCACTGAGACGGCCCTGTGCAGCAGTTGTGAATGACCTCCAGGCTGAAGCCAAGAGAACCACTTTTCTATTCTTATCCTTCTTGACTGTGCTTTTGATACCGTTGATCGTTCCTCCTAATGCAATTATTCACTCCTTGGGCACCCGTAATGAAAGGATCCTGGCTACGATCCTACATCTCCAACAGAACCTACTCGTGCCATATGATAATAAAACATCCTCTCTGGACCCCTTAGTGTTGGCATCCCGCAGGGCTCTGTTCTTGGACCCCTGCTGTTCCCCCTCTATACCATTCCCTGGGAGAAAATCATCAGCTCATTTAGTTTTAACTACCATCTGTAGCCGATGATACGCAAATATATTTTTCACCCCCCACACTTAGTCCTGACACACACAATCACGAAATCTCCAACTGTCTCCTTAAGGATGGTGCACACGATGCCTCAAACTTAACTGATTAAAACCAAACTAATAATTTTCCGACCTAAACCTGGTCCTATCCCACCTTTTTCCATTTCTGTGGACAACACCCCATTTACCATATTCAGTCAGCACGTTGCTTAGGGGTTTTATTATTGACTCGCTCTCTCCTTTTCCAATCACATTAACTATGTTGCTAAAACCGTCACTTTTTTCGCAAAACATTGCGGAAGATCCGTAGATTCCTTTCTCTTCCAACTAGCGAAGATTATCCATGCTCTCATCCTATCACATCTGTTACTATTGTAACCTTCTGCTTTGGTCTTCCTGCTTCCCATCTTTCTCCTCTTCAGTCCATACACGCATTGTCTCACTCTCTAACAATGGGATATTAAATCTCCTCGGCCGCACTTATCTGGCTCCCCATTAAACAACGCATTATTTACAAAATCCTTCTCTTTATTCATTTAAATCCCTTCACTTTTCTGCTCCTTCTTATATTTCTTCTCTTGTGTCCCCATTTGTTCCTGCCTGTACCCTCCACTCATCATAGAATCATTCTTAACAGACCCCCCCCCACCACACTGCCTCCTCTAGCCTTAAACCTTTTTCTCTTTTGGCTCATCCTCTGGAATTCTATTCCCTCGCTCTTCGTCAAGAAAACTCAATAAACAAGTTTGAATCTACCTCTATCCTATCTCTCTGAGCACAGCACAACATAGGACTGTTGATACTGCCACAGTTATTACTTAGCACTTCCACCCTTTTCTATGTATCTGTATGTTACCACCTAAGTAGATTGTAAGCTCTAAGGGGCAGGGACCTCTTTCCTCATGTTACATGTTTTAAAGCACTTGTATATTAGTGATGCTCTACTATTTATATTTATGTATTATTTTCACCCTTGTATACTTTTGTATTCTACATTGTACAGTGCTGTGTCCCTAGTGGCGCTATATAAATAAATATATACATACATACAAAACATAATTGACTCGAGCATAAGCGGAGTGTTGAAATTATGATCACTACTGCCTTCTGATTCTGTTTTAAGGCTTTAGTTGCCCTTTAAATGGACACAGCAGAATTGCTATACAGTAGTCCCATACAGTAATAGCCAAATCCATTATGGTTACAGAATCAAAAGGCAATATTTTTAACAATAGATACAATCCTCCTGATTCTGCATTGTTTTGAGGCATTTGTTGACCTTTTAATGGACAGTAATCCTATACAGTAACCCCCAATTCCTTTGCACTCCAGATGTTTGGAAACTACAACTCCCAGCATGCATTAGTGATTTTTTTCAGAGGGGTTACCCATTACATACTGTGGCTTGTGGATTATTGTACAGTCTAAAAGTCTCTGATATATAGGGGGTTGGTATTCCAAATGAACACTCTCTGTAAAAATATCCAATCTACTCTATCGAATGCTTTTATAGTGATACCTCCCCTTTAACGATTGTTAAATTGATTGTTTAACCAATCGTTAATTTCCGATCGCTTTATCCATGTTAATTTACGATCATATCAATTAATTTATGCTAACGATCGTAAATTACCGATAACATAAATCTTCGATAACGAAATCGTAGATTTACGATCCCCATAGAATGCCATTGCGGTAGTTTACTTTACGAATTACGAATCGCAGATTGTATATTAACTAACCGGTTATAAATATGGGCCTAATGAGAGGAATATAGATGGGGGTGTTAGTAGTATACTGCATTACTAGATTGCTTTTCGTATGTTGTCAGTCTTTGCACCAGAGACAAATAATGTTTGTTGGTAATGAATACATTTTGGTAGTAGGTGGTTTGTTGGTTTGCTAAATTTTTGGGCAATTATGTTAACATCTGTGTTGATTTAGGATACTGGGCATAGTTGGAGGGTTGGGTTGTGCCTCTGGCTTGGGGATAACTACGATATGGGCCTCGGAAGGTTATTGTGAGGAACCTGTGAGCAAATTATTACATAAATTATTATGATATGATTTAAAATGGTGCAGAATTTTTTTTTAAATAGAAAGCAATAAACCCAGTGTTTATCTCCTCTTCTGAGATCTCCTCTGGAATGTTCGTGCCTGTTCTTGGCTCAATGATGGGAAGTCCATATTTTGGAGAGTTCCAATCAATGTTGATATCGTAATGGAGAAATCTTTTCTGCATCATTCTCTGGTTACGTTTTTTTAGCCATCATTGTGTCGGGTTTATTGTGTGCAGTAAAGTTTGATAATTGAGAATCTCAATGCTTTTTCCGCTTTGGATGTGAAAAGGAGGCTCAGTTCATTATGGGTTAATGCTTTTAATTAATTCGCTGTTTGTCCCATATCCTGATTGTTCCTTAGCGCCTTGATCCTAGTCTCTCTCTGTCTTTTCTCTCTGACTGCCTTTTGTATAAAATGTCCTCTCATGACTGCCGTGTGTGCGGCCCAAAGCCTGCTATTCTGTACATCATCACGTGGAGTTTTCCTTGAAGAATGTCTGTAAATCTTTTGTTAGTTTATCTAGGTTTTGTTTATTTGCAAGTATGACTTCGTTTAGACGTCACATAGGGCAGGGTCTGGCTATCGCTATGTTCTGTAAGGCTAATGTATATTTTAGCTGAGTAGTTGCTAATCTGAATGTCTTGTAATATAAAACAATCCTGTATATATAACTACAATTAACCTTTATTGTGTCAGCTACAGTACAAAGTCCATAACCACTACACACAATAAAAGGTTTACATTTAAAGGGAAACTCAGAAATCCAAACTTCACTACAGATGCAGCGACCCCTAAACCCTAGTTTCGTTTTTCTACCTCTTTCAAAGATGCAGTTAAAATAACTTACAAGCCCCAGTCCCTCGCCACCTGGGTACCACCCCCTGCTGCTGTGGCAAGCTCATTTCAAGCAGAACAGCAGCAGTGAGGCGGGAGTGACGTCAACGGCCGTGATGGCTGAGAGGAGCAGAGAGGAGGAACGCAGCAGAAAGCAAGGGGCCGGGTCTTGTAGGTAAAATGTAGGAAGGTTTGGCAGGGTCCTGCATCTGTATGTAAAACTTGACTGACAGCCTGCACACAGAAGATGTTGGAGGGGGTCCTGTAAGTATGGTTAAAAGATTGTTGGAGGGTTGGACATCTGGCAAATGAACAATATCCTGCAGATCAGGTTTTAAAGTTCTCAGAGGTCTTGCCACATGGTGAAGGATATGCTGAGGTCCATGAAATATTTACCACTGTGTAACTTTCTTCTCTGTGTAAATTCTCCATGAGGGCACGGCCACGCTGCGCAATTGCATGTGCGATTCAGTTGTGTTTGCGCATGCGATTTCTCTTTTGAGATACGAAATTGCATGCGAGTGCGCATCAAAAAGTGCGATAGTGTGTCCTAGCTATGAGGGACATTCACAGGGCAAAAGAGCTGCTAAATACATAGGGGGTCTCTATACCTTAACTACATTGGGACCACCCAGCCTGGACAACAAGCATTGAGCAGAATCCCATCACCTTTTCTCTTTTCATTATTGACCTTGCTTGAATCTGGGATAACAGTCACTCCAATTTTGGACACCCAATAGGCCATGTTGGCACATCTGTTGATACCTGTTCTTGGCATCTTTTATAAAGCTTCACCAGCTCCTTTCTGTGATAGGTGTTTTCATCTGTTTTTAAATGTCTTAAGCTGGACTACACACCATAACAATAATTTGGCCCAACCGGCCATTTCAGCTTTTCGGAAGTGGTCGGGACTTGTCAATGGAGCCAGCGGTGGATCGTGTGCAAGGTAAATATAATCACCTTCGTTCCCATCTCTGGTTGATTGATTAAAGAACGGAAGTAAGGCATCGCTCCTTAACCTCCCAGTCTTAATCATGCATTAAAGGATTTCAGAAAGATACCTGGCACTCAGATTAAATAAAAAACCCACAACAATGGTTACATCTGTTTAGGTGCAAGTAATTAACCCCCCCACGCACTAATTGGTCAGAAAAGACCCCTACCAATGTAAAGGGAAACTATGTTGAAACAATTACCTTGACTCATCTAATCCATAAATAAATTTAAAGTAACCCTTACTTTGAGGTGGTGTGTGCTGCATGACTTTATCCAGTACTTGTTATCCCAGTACTCATCTTAAGTATTCCCCTCTCTTTTAATTGACTTCCATCTGCACTGACTTTCTGAGAAGTCAAGCATGATCAGTAATCACTAGAGTCAGCATGGGAGGGGAAATTTCAAACCATGCAATTCACACATTCCCGCTGTCACCATTCCATTACAGAAAATTGCACTCAACAGAAGAGTTTCTGATATAAGGCACTTAGAAAGTTGAACTGCAAGTTATTTCTAAAGAAATAGGAGGCAGAGCTACACAAAATTATACAGTAATGGTTGGGAAGATATATCTTCTGAATTAGTTTCTAGTAATAGTTAATTCAAAAAACTTTTTTCAGATTGAGTCCTTTAAACCCCTGCTAGATATAGCTTTCCAACTTCCATCTTAAGAACTACAATAACCACACACAACACACACAAGAAAACTAACAACACACAGAAGTTTGACTTTGTTTAAATAGAAGACCCAACATTACATCAATTTAAAGCTTCGATCCAACCAAATGTGTTGAAACTCTAGGAAGTCGTGCTAGGTACCATGTCTGAGGCCACTGTGTGTCACCATCTGTTTGCGCAGTATTGTGGCAATAGTCCGCCGTCGTATTGCATCAATACCCAAAAAAAGATGGCACTTGCATCCACGCGCTAATGGATTGCAAGTGTGATGCGTGCAGCATGTGGCCTAGCCCTTAGCTTGTGGATAATGCTTTGCGATCAATGGCTTTGACATATTCTGGAATGTCTGAGGTGTAACTATGGGTAACATTACCCCAGCTGATTTAAGGAACTCCATATACCACCATCAGTCAGGATATGCTGATTTTTTTATCTAAAGGCAAAGGGTCCATTTTATACTTGACATGTGGGAAATGTTCCTGGTACTGAAATTCATTGTGCAAGATCATACAAACACAATCATTCCCTGTATAGCTAACTTAAAGGACCATTTTACTCACCTCCCACTTGTTCTTCTTCCTCCACTGCATCTTACCCAGGGTAGGACTATAAATGCTAAGTCCTTACCTCTGGTACTTTACAGAAGTCCTGCAATACTTACTAGAAATCTCCCTCGGCCCTCCAGTCCGATCTTATTCTCTGCCAATGTGAGTGAAACTGGTTGCCTCGTTGGCTATCACTGACAGTGCCAGTGGGAAGAAATCTGACCGGAGGCGAGGGAGATTCTAGTAGGGACTGGATCATATAGTATGGATCGTACAAATATAATGACCTTTAAAAAATTAGAGCTACAGTATTAGCAGGATAGGTTTCTGCAATATTAAAACAATCAGATTTTAAAGGACATGTCCACCCTTAAAACATAAAACTGGCGACCCCAAACTGCTTATTACCAGTTTATTACATGTATTTATAAACCAGATAATTAAAGTTCTATTCCTTTCTGGCAAAGGTATTTCCTCTCCCTCTGCTCAAAGAGCTTTTTATAAGTTTGAGCATGTGCAAAGGAGGCAGCAGGTGAAGAGCAGTCAGTCATTAGTTGTCAGTCATCTAGGGTTCTCAGCCTTGATTGACTGAATGGAGGGAGGTGACAGTTTACTTTGCCAGAATGGGGACAATATTATCCTTTAAGGGCATGTCCAACCTTTGTTGTAAAATAACGCTTGAACTTTCAGAATTCCAACCAATGGGAAGGCACGCTCCGTGATTACGGTCTAGGGCTGTCAGTAATTTAACCCTTTAATTCTTTCAGTAAAGTCCCAGCTGGATATGGGCGAGAGCTACAGAAGAAGTAATATGTGTGGATGATAAAATGGAATCTATGGCAAATGGATTTATTCTTGTTTATTATTACATGGTAGAGTTGTTTCTTTTTCTTAACACGGCGAAATATTCCAATGGCCAGGAGTATAACTAAAAAGACAGCCCCCCACAATGGCTATTCTGGCCCCTTCTTCTTCCCATGAGAACCTGAAAAGAAAAAAATATATATATATGTATATATATTTTTGTTGTCCATTTTAGTCCATGCAGTGATGTCAAATCTGGTGCAGAATGCTGGAAATGGATTTGCAATACTGCCACCTGGTGGACTTTTTGATATAATCCAGTAGTAGTAGAGAATGTACCATGATGAAAGTAGAGACATCTTGGATATAAAATAATAACTTTATTGGCTGACTAAAATGATTGCAAATGCAAGCTACCAAGCAGATTGTATCATGCCTGAGGAAGAAGCCTAAGTGCTTGGAAAGCTTGCATTTTCTATCATTTTAGTTAGCCAATAAAATGTATTATTATATATCCAAAATGTCTTATTTGATTTAATCCCCAAAAACATTTTCTTTGCTTTGGGATATAAAGCAGGATATTACTACCAGGGGAGCAGACCCTGCAACTGCAGTGGCCCAGGTGCCAAGCGCCCCCTCCCTCATCTTGTTACCTCCCCTATGACAGATCTAAATCCTCTCCCTACAAACCACTGTGGATGAAGCACGGATAGGGGCCCCATCATAGTTTTGTGGGGGCCCAGTAATTCCTACTGATATAAATACATTTCTTCCCTGTGAAATACTGGACAATATTGTATTGCACATTTATTATATGTATGTATTCACTCTCAAGAGCTTATTATATGATGGATATGAATAAAATGATAAATCCCTTGATTAAGTGGAGGTGTGGGTTGGGTGGGTGTGGTAATTGGGCGGTTGCAAGTTCACTAAGTTAAGCTTTGCGAGCCTGATAGACAAAGCATGAACATATTCCGAATGGTTGTTTCAAAATGGCTGACTATTGCTTAGTGTATGGCTGCTCAGTCAAACAGGCGAATCAATGAGGCCTACTTAGTGGCCAATAGTTGAGGGTTTGCACCTACACATATTATTAGCGTGCCTGGGTTATATGTTTGTGACTGAAGAGAAGAGAACACGGCGCATAGGCAAATCTGTTTAAAGAAGAATGTCCCACCAAATGTTAATGAACGGATATGGAGATTCAACCATTAGTTGTATTTAGTCTTCAAGAAAGTCACCTCACAGCAGGAATACAATTCGTTACAAACAGAATATTCTATTCAGATCCAACCTAGATTTCCTCTAAAAGTCCAAAGTGATTTGCAGCGATTCTGCCCCAACACAAAAGCACCATAAATCAAGCTCCTCACCAATGGCCACCTCATTTGTTTTCCACGGTTATCAGTCAAAGTCGGTGCACTGTAAAGCTACGTACCCATCATCAATAATTCGGCCCGACATTGCAGTGTTTCAGTCGGTCGGGCCGAATTATTGGATGTGTTTTGCAGCCAGACACGACTGATGTGACCGTTCGTTCAAATCGGACGTGTTGGAAAATCACAACCGAACGTGTGGTTCCACTATGTAACCACAAATAGTTGTGGCTAACCGTCAGAGGCGGCTACTTTTGTGCGACCGACAGTGCTTTCTCTAGCCGACTGGTCAGAAGTGCCGAATGTAAATGCAATTCAGCTCACCACATCTCCTAAGACTTTGGTTGCCCAGATGTCTGTTCTCTGGACATAATTCAAAATAAAGTATGTAGTATAGAGCAACCAAAAACTCAGACAACCCCACAGGCTATAAACAAATGTGCATTTATTGTGCACACCACTCAGAAGTGCCGATGGTCGGTCAGGAGGAAGGATTGTATGGTGGTGTAACCACCAAAAGGGATTTACAGGGAGATTCAATAAAAGTTCTAATAGTTAAAAATTGTGCTAATTTTGCCCCAACCAATTAGATATTATTTAACATTTGAAAGCTAAGATCTGATTGGTTGGGGCAAAATTAGCACCATTTTTAATGATAAGAACTTTATTGATAAACCTGTTAGTGCTTAGGGATGAGCATGTCAATGGTTAGCATGGTCCCGCTCTCCTATTGTCTCTGTGAGGGGGCAGACCAGGTCTGCAGGCAGTGACAAAGAAAAAAAGGACCAGAGCTTCTCTTGAAAAACCAAAGGACTTTAACTAATAATTGGAAGGCCCTTTAAGGGGAAATTCTAAAACAGCATTATATGCAGAGTCAGGGTGAGGCCAAACTACAAAGGACTCCCATACACATGGAAGCGTGCGCGAATGTCATGCATGTTGCGATCGCCCAATATTGCGCACATTGATTGGGCCACACTAGTGTGCGCTTAAAAGTGTGATCGGATCACAGTCATGATTGGATCGGGCTTAAAAGTGCATCAGTGTGGCCTAGCCCTCTATCACCAGATGTCCTCCCTCAGTCACAATTTGTACAATTCCTGCACCTTGCACATAAAGCTATTTTTGAAATTCTAATACTACATAGGTGGATTCTACATA
This sequence comes from Hymenochirus boettgeri, assembly GCA_019447015.1. NCBI lineage: Eukaryota > Metazoa > Chordata > Amphibia > Anura > Pipidae > Hymenochirus > Hymenochirus boettgeri. The sequence continues at coordinate 49,082,799 of CM033470.1, read as the reverse complement.
TTCCGAATTAAATTATTTTTGCAAAATATTCTCCATCTATTGTCCCCCCTGCAGGGATACATTAATAGGTTTCAGTTCAATAAAATGGTGTGGCCAATTCAATATAATAAAGTACCACATTAACAAAGGAAGGAGGACAGGAAAATTAATACCTGCAGAGGTGCCAGCTGGGGGAAGACCACGTGTTTGGAGGATAAAATCTTGGTACCATTGGGATCATTATCAGATTTTCCTTTGACACAGGCATGAAAAAATGATAATAAAATGCAATTATCCACTGATATAATCTGTGCTACAGAGTAAATTCATTTTGAATGGGGGTAAAAGATATTCATAGATAACGAAGCATTTTTTTTAAGATGAATTAGAACAAATATGTTTTTTGCACCTTCTCTCCCAGTCAGTCGCTGCATAACTTCTATGTTGCCCTGTTTGTCGGCTCTATGGCTCACTAGCTCACTCGAGATAGGTACAGGTGCACAGAGCACGCAAAGCACCCAGCTGGGTCGGATAATCAACAATAACTGACCAACGCACATACACAAAACAGATGGTTGGACGAAATGGCCATTCATTATGTATCGTCAGGGGCGTAACTACCAGGGGAGCAACTTCAAGGGGGCCTGGGAGCCAAGAAGCCCCCCCATCTTCTTACCTTCCTATGACAGATATAGCCTCCTCCCAGAAAAGCACAGTGGATGAAGCTCAGATAGGGCCCCATCATAGTTTTGTCCATCTGTACCTGGCATTGGAGCTCACAAAGTCGTAACAGAAGCAGAAGAGAGCAGCGAGGAGTTCAAGGTAAGAATCTGGTAAGTACGACAGTGTATGTGTGCCCCCTACTTTTATTTTATTGTGAATTTATATAGTGCCAAAACTTTCGGCGGCGCTTTACATACATGTATACATCCACATCAGACCCTACCCCGATGAGCTTACAATCTAAGCACATATGACACATACAACCAGTAGGTCTTAGGATTGTGGGGGAAACCGGAATGCCCAGAGGAAACCCACGCAAGCACGGGGAGAATAAAACAAAACTCCTTGTAAATGTGTCCAAAGGTGGATTTGAAATCAGAACTTGCAATGCATCAGTGTTAACCAAGAGCCACCATGTGCCTTACTCTAAAGCTTCATACACATGTACGATCGCGGGGGCCAACCCATGATGTGTATGCATGGCCGTTTCTCCCAATAATTGTGCCATTTATGGAGATTGTTATGGAATTGTTCTGATTTTGTGTCTCACTTTTTATCTGTTGTTTCATCCCATATGGTAAGAAGCTAGCTACAAAGGCGTAGAGATATTGCCCCCACTTTTATACTCCAAGGATATAACACAGTGCTGAGTCCCATATACTGCCATGCGCTCTATGATGACTCATCTTACAATCCTCTTCATTAACTCCCCCTTCAGGGTTAGTCAGGATGTTGGAAGTTGGAAGGGTTGGTCCCTGGCTTTGTGCGTCTCTCCAGACCAAGCTGAAGATCCATCACCCACTATGGTGGAACCCCTCTGGAGCAAACTCTTATAATCCTTGTAGGTAGGGACAGCAAAATAGACATTTAGGGGGGATGTGGAAGGAGAACATATCACATATACTACAGCTTAAGTTTTAGTGTCAATTACTGAAAAATGTTATTTTACTGTCTCATTACTATATTTTGGTTGTTATTATTCTAACCTTGATGATTCAATATCAGATGATATTCTCAGATAAACAGATATCATACGCTAGCTCTGCTAGATGATGTACAAGAGGAATCTCTCCACAAGGACGCTCTGCATATGACTCCTGGAGAAGAAGCATTTTTGCATACTGAACAGCTTGTGTCAGTGTGGTTCTTTCTAGTTTCTTCTCGGCCTAGGCTGCTCTATCAATGGATAAATAATTAGGAAGGGAACAGATAATTTCGGACCCCTTCGGTCCATATCACTACCACATCTTCAACCAAACGGCCGCTTTCTACCAACAAAGAGCCCATACACGGCCGACGATTATAGGCTGAAACAGCCGTGCATACACATCATGTGTAGAGGGTCGGCACCCACGATCACAACTTATGTATGAACCTTGTTACCCCTAAACATGCGTTCCATAACGAGTAGTGCAATCATCACTAGACGCGAGTCGTCCACCAGAAGCTATTGTATAATGGGCAGATGAGGCTTGTTTGTGTTCCACTATATAGACACCAATTATTAATTTGGCTTGAAAAAGCCAAATTACTGTTCTTTCTATCTTCTTCTGCTTTTTTGGACCATATCTCCTCCCACAGTTTTTGAGCTAGAGACATGAAATTCAGTGACAGACGTGGGGCATATAGGAGAAGTGTGCCATCTTCTAGCTAAGGAATCCGCGGAAGAGTTACCGGCAAATTTCCGGACATTTTTCCCCTAGACTATAATGGTAACAATCCTCAAATGTGGATATTTCAAAACTGTTTTTTTCATGGTCATAAATACAAATGGTGATACCCCCAACCCACACAGACCCAGGTACACCCACCTACTGACCTACCTTTCCATTCCCATGGAAGCCGTATTTAAAGGGTAACTAAAGTCAAAAAAACTAATTTAGATTTATCCTCAATAAAGTAGTTTTATGGTTGTAAACACAAAAAAAAGACATACCCTTTAACCAGACCCAGGTACACACACCTACTGATCTACTTATCCATTACTGTAGCAGCTATACTTAAAGGGTATCTAAAGTCAAAAAAACTAATTTAGATATCCTCAATAAAAGATAGTTTTATGGTTGTAAACACAAAAAAGACAATACCCCCTTAACCAGACCAGGTACACACACCTACTTATCCATTACTTTGGAAGCCATACTTTAAAGGTGAACTAAAGTCAAAAAAGCAAATTATGATAATCAAAAAAACTGTTTTTTAACCCCAACGTGATACAGGTATACACAGCTACGACCTACCCCTCATTACGGTTGCAGCCATACTTAAGGGTACACTAAAGTCAAAAAAACTAATTGACACAATCATCAAAAAAGTGTTTTTTTTAACTCTCAAACCGACACGGATACACACACCTACTGATCTACTTACATTACTATGGCAGCCATATGTAAAGGGTAACTAAAGTAAAAAAAAAAACTCATTTTGACCAATCATCAAAAAAGTTAGTATTTTATCCCCCAACCTGATATGAAACACAAACACCAACTGACCTACCTTTAATGCATGTAACATATTTAAAGGGTAAGTAAAAACAACAATGTCCTCTTCATTGACATTATTGAGTTTTAAAATCTGCAGCACAAACACAAATTCCCTTCCAAAATGCAGCCCTTCAGCTAAATTCAAAGTTTATACTTAAACTTCCCTTTTAGTTTCAATTGCTATCATATAATTTCTACAGCTAACGATCAAAATGGATCCATTCTCTGACTTAAGTGGGTACACTTAGTACATTGAACTCTAGCAATCAGGTAGATGTTTAGATGACTAAAGAAAGTTTGCGTAGAAGTGAATGAACTGAACAAAACTTTTTGCAGACGCATTTGTTCTATTTTCAAAAAATCTAAATGTTTGTGTGAACAATTTGGGAATGTTAATGGAATGTGTCCACTTGTATATCCAGAATGCCAGATTTAAACCTACCTTCCTCATGGGAGGATCTGCTTGTACAACAAACTGTTCACCTTTAGCAATCCTCATTTCCAATTCCAATCCAACCGACGTAAAGTTATCGGCAGGGAGGAGGGTGGGATTTTTTGGTGGGGGACTTAACATGGCATTAACATGCAACCTAAGCAAAGGAGATAAGAATGGTAGATGGGTAAATATTTTAGTACGGTTACACTATCATCACCAGGAAAATATTTGGTCAACTGTTCTTTTTTGGGGGGGGGGGTGTTGCAATCAAGATTATTTGTTATATGTAAATGTTATTTACAAAGCCCGAGTTTAATGGTTTTGCTCTGGGTGTTAAATATGTAGAATAGCATTGAGAATTACATTGAGAATAAGTTAATGGTGACCATACACTGACCGGCATTATGCTCTTGCCAATTGCCATTTGTTAAGTCACGAATATCGAACTGATCACATTGTCCTGTTGAAGTGACTACCTGCGGACGTTGCGCACATCATCCTGTTTAGATGAATGGGGCCTGGCAGTATATTGGTATGCTGCAGGAGCATTGGATGGGTAAACACAACGTATGGGCATCCAATCGGATGTTATCTAACTGCAGTAGAGAGGACCAGTAAACAGCCACATCTGATTGGTTGCTGCAGATAAATGCACTAGCAAAATGCTGAACCTTTTTCCTAAATAATCTCCAGAACAATGAAGGTTTAGCCAACAGCCAATGGTACACATTTCACTTTCCTTGCACAATTGGAAGGCAGTTAAATAAACTACTGAATTCTTTGTAAGGGTCACATCTCCTGGCCTCACAGCTGTGTCCATACGCACAATCAGTTGTTCTCATAGAGTTGCTTGTTTCTGGTCTCCTATATTACGTGTATGAGATATATATGGATATTCAGTGCTATTACAGAGTCGGGCCCATTTTCTGTCTGTCCTATCCTAGCATTGGTTAGGAGCACAGACAATATAATTAAGAGTCTCACTTACACGAGTGGTTGTAGCACAAGATGAAGGAGGAAACTGGAAGAGCACAAAGCTGGACGTCTTTATTACAGGTTTACACGCGGCACCTTGGCCTTTCATTAAATGGGCCGAGTCTATGTCGAGCTGCGGCAGGGTGAGGGTCTTTAGACAAAGCACAGAGAGCTGCCGTCTATACCTGCACTGTACGGTCACTAAATATAAACAGAGTCACGTAAACATGGCATGTTCACTCCTCAAATCAAAAATGATATATTAGGCAAGTCACCTCCCAAACCCCCGATGAGGTTAGAATGCAGACGAATGTAGGACTAACCTGTTAAGTTGGACATTAGGCGTGTGTACCAGGTGAGATGCGCGAAACTGTCAAGTTTCGTTCCATTTTCGATAAATTTGAAAGTTTTGTCCATTTTGAGGGACTAATAGTAGGTTACCGTACATGACACAGAGACTGGGGAATGGTCTGGGGAACCCGTAAATAGAACCAAAACTTATTTTAAAACTATCTTTTTCACGATCTGGCTGTTTGAGTTCCACATTCCATTTAAGAGTTACCGAAATCGATCGCTACTTTCGAGGGTTATTTTGATGGTCTATCAATAAAAATCAAAAATTCGGAAAATCCGGGAGTTCTGAAAGTTGTGTGGGGACTTCGAAACCCTCAGATTCGATTCGAACCCACATACATCTCTAGTACCAGGCTCTTTCATATTACCAAACTACAGATCAATAAACAATTGGTTGCCTGGCAGTCAGAAGAAAAGAGACCACAGTTGACGTTTCATCCAAATTATGTTGTGTCTGATTGAATTTTTGGGGGCATTCTTTCAATGTTTTAGAATCGCCCCTGATTGGGTCAAATATAAATTGTGTGTACTGGGCAGAGAAAGGCAGCTACAGGTGGGTCTGTCTGGTGGGCAGAGCTTGGGCAGTTAAATTGGCTACACACAAGGTGATTTTTTGGGCAAACCAACTGTATTCATATATTGGTCAGTTTCCCCCCCCCCCCCCCCCCCAAAAAAAACACACTGGCGTGTGCCACCCCGTGACCGATGTTTGTCCCCCATATCGGTTGTGGTGAATCGCCCTGCCTATAGTCCCTTGTGGAAACAAAAAATCACCCATGTGTACCAGCATTAGGGAGCGGGGCCAAGGAAGTGGCCCTCTGATCTAGGGGAGAGTAGGTCAGTCATTGACCGTGATGTCAACTGTTACATCTATGGCTGACAAAAGAACCAGGAAGCAGAATGAGAGATAACATCGGGCAGCATTTAGTTAAGCTTACATCTCTCAGATTTCTAATTCTCTCAGTTTTTTGGGGAGGGAGTGGTTACCTTTATACAATTTTCATTTTAAGGGGTGGACTTGTTAAGATATATATGTGTGTGTGTGTGTGAGTGTTGATACCTTTGCTTCCATAAAAACACTGCAGATTGCCTTCACTTGAATCAAAGCAGCATCCTGTTTCTGACAGGCATCTTGGGTAATAGGAAAGTGAAGTTGGCACAGGGAACCCTCTCCTCTTTCAGTACCGTGGAACAGTGTTCAGTGCTCAGAGGATGAAGATCTGAAATCAGTAAAGCCAAGATAATAAGTCAGGCAGTGATGAACAGATTTCTGTGCAATGATAGGACTAGTACAACCTTCAACATTAGTGTATTTAAGGTCAGAAACTTCTTCCCCACCTGTATATTCATGAGGGCCTGGAGGTTTAGTTACAGGGTTACATTTCCTCCCTGTCATATTTAGCCATTGACAGGAAGCAGAAATGTTAAATTGTAAAGTAGGTAAAAAGTTTTTACCTAATTCCCCTTAATAATACTTTAGCTGTGCAAATTATTACTTGTACATCTGTAACAATGTCCTGGTTTACTGGATAATTATCATGCAATGCTGGTAAAATATTTATGGGTTAGGGCTGATGCAATAAAAAAGTGGCAACATTTGCCCAGGCTTCAATTTGCAGCAACCAACCAGATATTCATGTTTACTAGGTTATTGCAGTTAGAAAACATCTGATTGCTGCACATTATTAGCTCCTTTTATTACTTCAGGCCTTAAAGGTGGGAACACACTGCACCAGGTATCCCACCCCTCCCGGATCCTCAGGGAGTCTCCCTGCATTGGGGGTCTCCCGTGTGACCACTCTCCTGCATGGAGAGGAGTTCTAAATCTAACTGTTATGCCCCTTTTTCTGCCATGCCTCCATAACGCTCATAGCCCCGCCCTCTCCCACGCGTGCATGCCCCGTCCACTGCATGATGTCAGTGTCATTATGCAGCATCACCCGCCCCTCGAATACCCCCTCCACACCTGCCCGGTAACACAAAGTGGCATGGTGGGATGTCTGCTGCGACAAGCTTTAAAGATGACAGACAGAACCTGCAAGATCTGGAATTATTACACATGTACCTACAGTAGCCATTATAATCTTCCTACAGCATAGACAACCTTACCATTCAAGTGGGACATCTCAGTTCTTCACCTTGGGGGAGGCCCATTTTCCAGGTGAATACTCCCTTTCGATTGAGATGGTCATTACATGATCAGAGTCCTGAGAAAGTAAATGAAAATGAATCAGTGTTTACACAATGTGCTATGTTGCAATTCCAGGAGAGTGTTAAGTGGGGCTTGTCAGTTTGAGGGGGGAATGGGGGGGCGGAGAGGACTTATCCACCTCCACAATACAGTACGCCCATAGCAATTACATTCTATGTAATTCCAGTCCCACCCTATATTAATGTTCACCCACCCCAACTGAAATTTGCTCCAGTGATGGCTGGTTCAGATTTGGAATTTGGGAAAATATACCTAGTGGAGCTTTGTGTTCTGGGGCATTGCAATACTATTTTATGGGGGGATGGAGAACACTATTATTACACCTTTCCCAAAGCTAGTTCACACTACGTAGCACATTAACGCATTATTGCATAGCGATACATACTAGTCACTTCTATGAGCAAAGCGTTGTGGTGCAATTTAAAAGGAATATGCATTAATATCCATTCCCCGTGGATGAGACTGTAACAATCACGCCTCTTGTATGTAACATCACCATAGGCAGCATGGAGAGAAACTGAACCCTTGTATTTGTTCCGAGCCAAATCCCACATTCACTGCTATGGACAACTGCACTGGTTTTCCTTTATGGTCTATGGAAAAGGGGAAACCTTATGGATTAAGTAAAAAAACAAAACACAATGAACTTATTAATAGACGAGCCATGTGAACATACATGCAAATTCAATGTATAACAGAATAGTCTTCTCTGTTGTGACGTGTGCCATGACCTGGCATGCACAATATTATTAGTATGTGGAACTGCAGACAGGGTTACAGGTCATTGTAGGTGTGGCCAGGCTGAATCAGAATGAATGAGTTTACATGAAACTCTGGTAATTAGATTTAATTGGGGTATATGTCTGTCTTAAAGGGAAACGTTAGGGGGCATAGTTTCCTTAACCGGTTGCCACGGTTATCACAGCCATTTTCAGTGATAACCGGCAGCAAAAAGTCATTACAGCCACCATGGTAAATGCCCCTGTATTTATAAAGTGGCAGTGTTTTCTTGCGTTAATTTCACCCATTTTCAAATGCCATATCGAAGGTGGTGAAAACGCATTGTGCCCATATATGTACCTGCCAGTGGGACCTTGGAAGTGGTCAGTACATTGTGGAGGGTTTCTCAACACCAATAAAGGGTCCGAGGGGTGTTATTTTTCGATCAGCAATCAAGATTGCAGCCATTTCTATTTTTGCCGCAATGAATACAGTGATGTCGCACACTTGGCCGATACTACCACCACACACATCCCATGGCATACTTTCCCTGGCACAAACGATTGGCTTTAGAAAATTGCCCCTAGGTGAGTTTATAGAATATATAAATAATACACTCACCCAGAGCTCTCAGTCTACTGAAAACACCTTTGGTAGACGAGTAGGATATTGTATTGAAGACTCTGTTTTCACAATTCAATCCTGGTTGGTTAACAGGACTAATACTCAGACTGCTCTGTCGATACAAGTGACACTGCCACTGAACAAGACAATAACTACCAGCCTTATTACAAAACCCCATAACATCCATTACCTCATTTACAGAGGGTTTAGTTGTACACAATCTTCTGACACACAATGCAAAATACCCACTTCAATAAAGGTGAACCACCTATTAACCGTCATTAATATCACCTGAGAACCTGTTGATTGGACACATACCCATGCAACCTGGTTTTGCCTCTTGGTAGTTGCTGTAAGACTACATCTTCAACCCAAAAAAGGGCCAACATAGCAGCTCTCCCTCTTATTAATCCAAATATGAACAGCTGTGTGTTAATTAATCCAAATATGCAGTTAGCATGTATGGAAACATGGATTGTCTGATTAGAACAAAATTAGAAATGTAAAAAACATGAATGCTACAGTTAGGTTGAAGTTTTAGCACAGCCCTGTGCAATGTATTTCTCAATAGTGTACCGATTTAAAGGGAATGTTGGAGGGTGGCGTAAGGCTATATATGAAACAACCAATGTTCATTTCAACTGTAATTGACTGTGTGTACCCATCTTGTAGATGTAAAATTAAACCGTGCACTTCAGCAGTACATATATTCTGTGCCCATAGGTTTAATGAGATTTGTGTACACAGCTTTGAGTGAACAGTGGGAAACACCCCTTTAAGTGATATTAGAGACCCGTAAAAACACATGCAGCATGACTGAGTTAGAATGAATGTTATTTAATTGCAGTCTATGCAATCAGTGCAGCCCTGATAATTACTTTAATTAAGTTCGCTCCTCAGGAAACCCAGGCCCTAAACTACCAATAGGAGAACAGGTGAATCTCATTAGCAAAGTCTATGATGGCATGTTGGTAGAGCCCCATGTAGTGGTGGGTTGTTCATAGACTGAAGTCCAGTTGATGACAAGTTTGTGTCAGAATAGTGCAGGAATGTGACTACAGAGATTTATCCCTAGGGTGAACTGTCCAGTTACAGTTATATTCAGCAACATTTTTAATCAGGACTAAAAGTATAATAAGTTGCTTGGTTCAAATGCTGTGTGATCTCTGCCCCCTATATGTCAGCGAGCCTCGGGTTGTTGTTTTATTCATCTGAACAAAATGGCTGCACTCTGGATCAGTGGATATTTTTGGAACTCTGTCCTGCTGGGGTGCTTGGTTATCATTTCTCTTGCACAGGATTAACTACAACCGATAATTCTTTCTATGATGATCCAGACCTGATTTGTGGGGATGATAGCTTGGAATACAGTATTTTCCCTGCACAGAGCGGTAACATTTCTCTAAGGATTTTAGCTCAAGGTAGGTTTCCATAACTGTGTAAATGAATGAAGAAAAACAATTCTAACTCTCCCCATTCCAGGTAAGATTTACCAACCACTAAGGTTATCCGATCAGTAAAATTAGGGGAAGCCTATTGAAACACCCTTAAATGTAGTCAGTGCAGCCCTGCCAGTTCCATTATTTGGAACCTCTTACAATTCACAGAGGATCTGGTACCTTGGTCCCTTTAAATACAAACATGAATCCATTCTGTTTGGTTTGATGTACCAGTTAATGAAATCGATACAGCCCCATCATGCATCTCCTATAAAGAGGTAGAAAACCTTTGCCAGATACCACAAAATGTTTGTAAACCTATTCAATGTTCTATATATTTCACAATGAAATTGGATGCTCAACATTCATGAACTGATCAGAACTGCCCTTTAACTTGGAACTTGGAAAACCTCTTAAATAGATAACCAATAAAAAAATGGTCCTATTTCCGATTTGGATGAAAATTTTTTGTTATTCAGAGATTGAATCCTGTATGGGCCCCTTTAGAGCCATCACCCTTTTCACAAGGTATTTGGTTTATGGTATGCAGTGGTGTAACTCTGAATGGCCCCCAAGCAAAACTATGATAGGGTCCCTATCTGAGCTTCATCCACAGTGGTTTTTCTGGGAGGAGGCTATATCTGCCATAGGAAAAATAAGATGGGGGGGCCCCTTGGCCCCCTGCGGTTGCTCCCCCTGGAAGTTACACTCCTGATAGTATTGGTAGTAGCTCTTGTATGTGCAATTAATTTGTTTTAAGGGGAATGTTGCTTTTTTAGGGCATACCTACCAGGGTAGCAACCGCAGGGGGGCCCTAGAGCCAAGGGGGCCACATCTTATTTTTCCTATGATAGATATTAGCCTCCTCCAGAACCACACTGAGGATGAAACACGGATAGGGGCCCTATAATAGTTTTGGGGGGCCCAGTGATTCCTAGTTACCCACTGGCTTGTATACTCTGTTAGATTCACATATATTAAAAATGTTCCATAATTTTGCATTCAATAAAATTCAATCTGTTGTTTATTTTTATAGGTGTCCCCAGTTTTAACAGCAGTAATCCTCATATAATATATGCTATTATTGTGCCAGCCGTGTGCAATATCTCTGATTCATTGCTACAGGAATTTCCATTCTGCAAGGCCCATACGACCATTAAAATCCAATGCAAACGTATATACAGCAACAGTGGATTGATCCATACAAAATAGTATAGTAATTTGAGTATAGTAAGCAGATTTCCTTTTCATTAATAATGTGTGTTCTCCTACATTTTCCCATTTAAGACACGTGATGGAAACTGAAAATCCTTACAAATGATCCCAATGTGGGATATGGCTTGAAACAGTTCTAATAACGCCATGGAGATCGAGGCTAGTTATGATGGTGTTACATCATCAAGAAGTAAAATTGACCATGAACTGTTTGTGTGTATCTGAGGATACTCTAAAAGAATGTTTGATTTCAGCTTACTCTTTATAACTGTAGCCTATATACTTTGTATCAAATTGGGTTTGGGTCCACCAATGCAATAAAGCTCTAGGGACAGTCTTTTGTAGGTAGGAGCCATCCCTAAGGATGAGGTAGGAGCCATCCCTATGGACGAGGTAGGTGTTAGGTTTTTTATATAATCACTAAAAACACTTAGCCTAATAGCAGCCATCTTATTTCTATCCGCTATTTTGTCTTATATTCTTGTCGTGTTATTGCAAATGTTCTTTCTCATTTCATGATATTGATAACACTTGAGCTTCCCAGTGAGCTCAAGGTCTTTTGCCTCCCACATTGTGTGTCAACCTGACTCTATCCTTGCATTCCAATGAATGTTTTACCTCATCTGTAGACACGAAGTCTGGCAATGCCCTCTTTTCTGGTTTGTTATATTCCAATGTACAAAATAAATAAACCGAGAAAGAGAATTCTGCTACATCTGATGTGTGGTGCAATTCTTTCTCCCAGCAATGTAAGGGTCTTTTACTGGGTCTAAGACAGGCATCAGGGTCCGGCGTGGCTAGTGCAGGATATTTATTCTAACAACATTCTAACAGTAGGAGCCATCCCTATGGATGAGGTAGGAGCCATTTCTATGCATGAGGTAGAAGCCATCCCTAAAGATGAGGTAGAAGCCATCCCTATGGATGAGGTAGGAGCCATCCCTATGGACGAGGTAGGAGCCATTCCTATGGATGAGGTAGAAGCCATCCCTATGGATGAGGTAGAAGCCATCCCTATTGTTTAGGTAGGAGCCATCCCTATGGATGAGGTAGGAGCCATCCCTATGGATGAGGTAGAAGACATCCCTATAGATGAGGTAGAAGCCATCCCTATGGATGAAGTAGGAGCCCTCTCTATGGATGAGGTAGGAGCCATTCCTATGGATGAGGTAGGAGCCATCCCTATGTATGAGGTAGGAGCCAACACTATGGATGAGGTAGGAGCCATCCCTATGGATGAGGTAGAAGCCATCCCTATGGATGAGGTAGGAGCCATCCCTATGGATAAGGTAGGAGCCATTCCTATGGAGGAGGTAGAAGCCATCCCTATGGATGAGGTAGGAGCCATCCCTATGGATGAGGTAGGAGCCATCCCTATGGATGAGGTAGGAGCCATCCCTATGGATGAGGTAGGAGCCATTCCCATGGATGAGGTAGGAGACATTCCTATGGATGAGGTAGAAGCCACCCCTATGGATGAGGTAGGAGCCACCCCTATGGATGAGGTAGGAGCCATCCCTAAGGATGAGGTAGAAGCCATCCCTATGGATGAGGTAGGAGACATTCCTATGGATGAGGTAGGAGCCATCTCTATGGATGAGGTGAAGCCATCCCTATGGATGAGGTAGGAACCAACCCTATGGATGAGGTAGGAGCCATCCCTATGGATGAGGTAGAAGCCATCCCTATGGATGAGGTAGGAGCCATTCCTATGGATGAGGTAGGAGCCATTCCTATGGATGAGGTAGAAGCCACCCCTATGGATGAGGTAGGAGCCCTTATCCATAGGGGTGGCTTCTACCCTCATCCATAGGGGTGGCTCCTACCTCATCCTAGGGGTGGCTTCTACCTTATCCATAGGAATGGCCTCCTTATCCAGAGATGGCTCCTACCTCATCCATAGGGATGGCTTCTACCTCATCCATAGGGAGGCTCCATACCTCATCCATAGGGGTGGCTCCTACCTCATCCATAGGGGTGGCTTCTACCCATCACCATAGGAATGGCTCCTACCTCAATTCCATAGGATGGCTCCTACCTCATCCATAGGGATGCTCGTCTACCTATCATCCTGGGATGGCCCTACCTCATCCATAGGTTGGCTCCTACCACTCATCCATAGGGTTGCTCCTACCATCATCCATGGGGTGGCTTCTACCTCTACTCTCCATAGGAATGGCTCCTAACCTCATCCTAGGAATGGCTCCTACCTCATCCATAGGGATGGCTTCTACCTCATCCATAGGGATGGCTCCTACCTCATCCATAGGGTTGGTTCCTACCTCATCCATAGGGATGGCTTCACCCTCATCCATAGAGATGGTCCTACCTCATCCATAGGAATGTCTCCTACCTCATCCATAGGGATGGCTTCTACCTCATCCTTAGGATGGCTCCTACCTTATCCATAGGGGTGGCTTCTACTCATCCATAGGGGTGGCTCCTACCTCATCCATAGGGGTGGCTTCTACCTCATCCATAGGAATGTCTCCTACCTCATCCATGGAATGGCTCCTACCTCTCCATAGGGATGGCTCCTACCTCACCATAGGGATGGCTCCTACCTCATCCATAGGGATGGCTCCTCCTCATCCATAGGGATGGCTTCTACCTCCTCCATGGTGGCTCTACCTTATCCTAGGGATGGCTCCTACCTCATCCAGGATGGCTTCTACCTCATCCATAGGGATGGCTCCTACTCATCCATAGTGTTGGCTCCTACCTCAACATAGGGATGGCTCCTACCTCATCCATAGGAATGGCTCCTACCTCATCTAGAGAGGGCTCCTACTTCATCCATAGGGAGCTTCTACCCTATCTATAGGATGTCTTCTACCTATCTCACCTCATCATAGGGATGGCTCCTACCTCATCCATAGGGATGCTCCTACCTAACAATAGGGATGGCTTCTACCTCATCCAGGATGGCTTCTACCTCATCCATAGGAATGGCTCTCCTACCTCGTCCATAGGGATGGCTCCTACCTCACCATAGGGATGGCTTTTACCATCATCTTAGGGATGGCTTCTACCTCATGCATAGAAATGGCTCCTACCTCATCCATAGGATGGCTCCTACTGTTAGAATGTTGTTAGAATAAATATCCTGCACTAGCCACGCCGGACCCTGATGCCTGTCTTAGACCCAGTAAAAGACCCTTACATTGCTGGGAGAAAGAATTGCACCACACATCAGATGTAGCAGAATTCTCTTTCTCGGTTTATTTATTTTGTACATTGGAATATAACAAACCAGAAAAGAGGGCATTGCCAGACTTCGTGTCTACAGATGAGGTAAAACATTCATTGGAATGCAAGGATAGAGTCAGGTTGACACAAATGTGGGAGGCAAAAGACCTTGAGCTCACTGGGAAGCTCAAGTGTTATCAATATCATGAAATGAGAAAGAACATTTGCATAACACGACAAGAATATAAGACAAAATAGCGGATAGAAATAAGATGGCTGCTATTAGGCTAAGTGTTTTTAGTGATTATATAAAAAACCTAACACCTACCTCGTCCATAGGGATGGCTCCTACCTCATCCTTAGGGATGGCTCCTACTTATCCATAGGGGTGGCTTCTACCTCATCCATAGGGTGGCTCCTACCTCATCCATAGGGTGGCTTCTACATCATCCATAGGAATGGCTCCTACCTTATCATAGGAATGGCCCTACCTAATCCATAGGGATGGCTCCTACCTCATCCTATGTGGCTTCTCCTCTCCATAGGAATGGCTCTACCTCTCCATAGGAATGGCTCCTACCTCATCCATAAGGATGGCTTCTACCTCATCCATAGGGATGGCCCACCTCATCCATAGGGTTGGTTCCTACCTCATCCATAGGGATGGCTTTACCTCATCCATAGAGATGGCTCCTACCTCATCCATAGGAAGGTCTCCTACCTCATCCATAGGGATGGCTTCTACCTCATCCATAGGGCTAGCTCCTACCTCACCCAAGTGTGATGGCTCCTACCTCATCCATAGGGATCGCTCCTACCTCATCCATAGGGATCGCTCCTACCTCATCTATAGGGATGGCTCCTACCTCATTTATAGGATGGCTCCTATCGTATCCATATGGATGGCTCCTACCTCATCCATAGGGATGCTCCTACCTCATCCATAGGGATGGCTCCTACCTCATCCATAGGGATGGATTCTACCTCATCCTAGGGATGGCTCCTACCTCATCCATGGGTTGGTCCTATCTCATCCATAGCGATGGCTTCTACCTCATATAGGGATGGCTCCTACCTCATCCATAGGAATGGCTCCTACCTCATCCATAGAGATGGCTCTACCCATATCCATAGGGATGGCTTTTACCTCATCCATAGTTATGGCTCCTACCTCATCCATGGGATGGCTCCTACCTCTCCATAGGGATGGCTCCTACCTCATCCATAGGGATGGCTCCACCTCATCCATAGGGATGGCTCCTACTGTTAGAATGTTGTTAGAATAAATATCCTGCACTAGCCACGCCGGACCCTGATGCCAGTAAAGACCCTTACATACTCGCCGGGAGATGGCTCCTACCTCATCCATAGTGATGGCTCCTACCTCATCCATAGGGATGGCTTTTACCTCATCCATAGTGATGGCTCCTACCTCATCCATAGGGATGGCTCCTACCTCATCCATAGGGATGGCTCCTACCTCATCCATAGTGATGGCTCCTACCTCATCCAAAGTGATGGCTCCTACCTCATCTATAGGATGTCTTCTACCTCATCCATAGGGATGGCTCCTACCTCATCCATAGGGATGGCTCCTACCTAACAATAGGGATGGCTCCTACCTCATCCTAGGATGGCTTCTACCCTCATCAATAGGAATGGCTTCTACCTCATCCATAGGAATGGCTCCTACCTATCCATAGGGATGGCTCCTACCTCATCCATAGGGATGGCTCCTATCTCATCCATAGGGATAGCTCCTACCTCATCCATAGGGATGGCTTCTACCTCACTCATCAATAGGAATGGCTCCTACCTCGTCCATAGGGATGGCTCCTACCATCGTCCTAGGGATGGCTCCTACCTCGTGCATACGGATGGCTCCTACCTCATTCATGGGATGGCTCCTATCTCATCGATAGGATGGACTTGCCCGAGGAGGCCATGAGAGCTGTAGGCAGATGGGAATCAGATTTCAATCATTTATCTGGCCTGATAAGACCTTGTGGAGAGTAGGTCATTATATATGTTCCCTATGCACGCTCATAGTTTTTCCACTTAATGTTCCTCTTTCTAGGTTCCTCTCAGTTCTCAGTGTCGGTAATGGTTTACTCATTCATTTACTGACCAAAAGAAAGAATAGATTTGCTTACAGGGCATGTCCACCCCTACCTCCTCAAAAAGAGGATCCTGCCTGTAATCCATACCTAGAAGGGCCGAACCAGCAGCCCCATCAGTGATTAGCTGAGACTCCTCTGCCAATCACTGACATGCTAGCGGTCTGGTCCCTTCTGCTGCTTCTGCAGCAATAGAACTGGCCAATGTACCGAAAACTGCCCATAAATGCTATTGGGTTAGTGTTTTTCGATGGCTGTGGCCTGTCTTTTCCAACAATATGTGGCTTGTGGTGTTTTTATTTATGCCCATTATAAGGTTTTCAGGTATCATAGACTTGTGCTGTCATGGTACTATTAAAGAGGAACCGTGGTCCAAAAATGACTTTGGGTAAATTGATAGGAATTGCTCTCCTGAGAGTTTTTGCAATTATTTCCATTGTTTATTTTTTTTAGTTTGAAGATATTTACATTTTTGTGTGTGATATGGCAGCAGCATCACCAGGTCCCCTGCACTTCCTGCTTCCTGCTCTAAAACCTTGTCAGTCAATCTGCCCTGTGTCTCCCCCCTTTGCAGCCCCACTGGTCCCTCCCACTCATGGACCCCATGGTCCCCTCCGTTGCAGGCCCCCTTTGCCCATTCCCTTACAGCCCCATGTGGCCCACCCACTCACGGGTGCCGTGGCCCCGCCCACTCGCGGGAGTCTGAGGCTGTGCTCGCCGGCGGCACTGTGCAGCCTCAGGAATGTCACATGTCAGCCTTCCACTCTTGGGCTGTGGAGCACGTAGAGAGGTGGTGAATGGCTCGTTTTAAAGGTAGGAAACTGGCCTTAATTTAAACTCAACTTGTTTGGAGACCACAGTTCCCCTTTAACTACTAAAGACAGGAAGCCTAAACCTTTTATCTTCATATTACATTAACTAAACACAAGGGGCAAATTGATTGATATTTTGGTACTTTAAAACCACATGTATCTTTAAACAAGATAACGCACAATTTTTAATTGGCTATTCGGGTGTTTTGTTAACACAATGCCAAATAGGAAAGACCTCAGCTATGATCGTAGACAAGCAGTGATTGCTGCCCATCAATCTAGGATGAGTTATAAACCCCTTTCCATAATTCTACAATAAGAAAGATTATAAAACAAATGTAAAACTTTTAACCTCTCCAGTTACCAACTACCCAGCAGTGGATGTCCTTGCTAATGTATGTATGTATATGTTTATTTATATATGGGACACAGCCTGTACAATATTAATACAAAAAATCATACAAGGGGGACAGTAAATAAATACATACATATATAAATAAGTATGAGCATCACTAAATATACAAGTGCTTAAAACATGTAACATGAGGAAAGAGTCCCTGCCCCATAGAGCTTACAATCTACTTAGGTGGGTAACATACAGATACATAGGAAAGGGTGAAAATGCTAAAGTAATAACTGGTGCAGTATCGACAGCCTGTGCTGTGCTGTGCTCAGAGAGATAGGATGACAGGTTAGATTCAAACTATTGAGGTTTCTTGGCGTAGAGGAGGAGAATAGAATTTCAGAGGGCGGGAGCCACAGAGAGAAAGGTTAAGAGGCAGAGAGCTGTGTGGGTGGGGGGTCTGTATAAGAGATGGTTCAAAGTCAGTCCACAAAGTGCTCAGAGAAATTGTAAAACCCCAGAATTACATTTCAGGCTCTGCAGGTCTTAGTTAGTATTTACAATGTCAACGTTCTTGTCTCTGATGAAATGACTTTATGTCATGAAGCCTCAGGCACTACCTTGTTGATACCGTCCCCCTAGTCATATTGGCATTTGTTGGTTTATTTTGGATGATATAATAAAGTTATCAATTTTTATGGATTTTCGTGTGCTGCCTACTCCAAAGTGTTTTTCTTCAGGCTTTACAGGTCTTAGTATTTACAATGTTCATGACTTTACAATTAGAAAGACTGGACAGTATGGCTTGTTTACACGGGTTACTACCAGGAGAAAGCCTCTTCTCTCTGAAAGAAAGAACAAGCAGCAGACTTAGGTTTGCAAAGATGCATTAAAAAAAGTTTGTAATAAAGTGACTTTTCCATGCTATAAAGATTATTATTATTGTGGATTTATATAGCCAACATCCCGTAGCGCTTTACGATTACATGTATACATTCACATTAGGCCCTTCCCTGAAGAGCTTACAATCTAAGCACATTTATTTGACGCATCCAACTTATCAGTCTTTATGATTGTGGGGGGACCTGGAATGCTCGGAGGAAACCCACGCAAACACAGGGAGATCATACAAACTCCTTGCAGATGTGTCCAGGGTGGAATCGAACTCAAGACTTCAGCGCTGCAAGGCATCAGTGCTAACCACTGAGCCACCGTGCTGCCATTACCACTTCTGCTGGAAGAACAGTTCCACAGTTTCACACGTTCTCACTGTAAAGAAACTTTTCCTAACTGAAGAAGAGTCTTCTTTTCTTCTAATCTTAAAGGATGTCCACGTGTCCTCTGATTTGCCCTATTAGTGAAAAATGCACCAGAAAGCTTATTGTACAGCATTTAATATGGGTATAATACAGAATGGTAATAAAGTTCAACTATCCTAAAGTAAAACTTAGCTTTAGATGCAGGCCCCCCAAAGCACAAGTCACTACTACACTTACGCGATTATGCAACTGATTATGCAACTGATACAGCAGGTGTATACCCGTACAGAAGATAGTGCTGATAATGCGAGAGAGGAGCCACCCAGGAACTTGTACAACCAGCTGCATCATCTACTATGCAACTTCTCACACACGGATCCTGTGATCCGTGTGGCAGAAGCAAGGGCAGGTGTCTTTGCCGAGCGTGGAGGAGAGCTTTATATAGTCTGTACCAGACACTATCCCGATATTACATCATTTACCATGGGTGTTGCACTTATTTTTCCCATTAGCACTGGATATTGCACCTCTCTGATTGTGCATAATACACAATAATGATTAATGTACATTTTGTTTTGTTGTTAAATTGGAGTATTCAAGCATAAACTTTATATAACAAAGGTAAGTTGGTTATTTATTTTGCAATTTATTTACAAAAAAAAAATTCCATCCAGACATTTGATATTCACAACATTGTATATCGGAATTATAAATTCTACCATCTCCAGTTCCCAAAAAATCCGTTATTTGGACCAGTTTTCAAGCTATTCTGTAATAGATGGCCTAGATATCCGTCGTCTATATCGGCCATATTTTATTTATTATTCCTTTCTAGTGGGAGGTTGTTTTTTCCAGGTTGCCACTATAAGGTCTCTTGCTTGGAGAACCATAATATAGGAGTTATTTTGTGGTTTTTTAGGCTTCTGTCCGTGAAGAGAATTTCTAGGTGGTTAGTGTGGTTTCCGAGGGGGACACACGGGAGAGGGGTGTAAAATAGGGGTTCTAACTGAATTAAGTGGGATTAGGAGGTGCTGTTTTATCAAGCTTCCATATTTGTAATGATGATTGGATTACTTGTGAGAGATTGTTATTGTGTTTGAGTCGGTCTTCATGAGGAAGCCATAGTAAAGAAGATAAATGAAGTGGGGCTAAGGTGTCTACCTGAGCTGCCCGCTGTTGTACTATTGGCATATCCATTCTGCTTTAAAATAGTGGAAAGGATGGTATAGAGAATCCACCTTTGTTTTTTAGTCTAGCTAGGTTTCAGATTTTATACGTGCTCTTTTCCCTTGCCATATAAATCTCCTGATTCCGCTTTGTAGTCTCTTTAAATCGGCTTGTCTAGCGAGAATGGCAGTGGCGAAAAGTAATATGTAGGGAGTGCGGCCATTTTCCCTCCCAAAGCGCAGAGATAGGAGGTCCATTGTTCTAATTGCTTAACTAAGTTAGGTATAAGGGTACCATACCCTAAATACTCGAGTATAAAGACAACCCAAGCATAAGCCGAGGTACGTATTTTGCCTGAAAAATTAGGAAAACTGTACAAATTTCTGTCGCTCCGTGTAGCTGTGGTATACAGGCCCCCATCCGTGACTCCCCTAGCTACATTCCTCTCAGACTTTGAGACCTGCCTTACCTTCTTCCTCTCTACTGACGGTCCTGTTCTAATTCTGGGTGACTTCAACTGTCCATTGACAACTCTGCTCTATCCTGGCCCTCACGTTTCCTTCACTTAACATCCTCTTTTGATCTTCATCAGTGGACACTACCAGTACGCATAAAGATGGCCACTCCTTGGATCTTGTCTTCACTAAAAATCCTCTCTCATCTTTTGAAAGTAACCCACCCGCTTTCTGATCAGATCTCCTGTTTCTCTTTACCCTCCCTCCTGTGTGTATGTCCGTAATACCCAGGCCATAGATCTGCAGCTGCTGGCTTCTTCTCTCTCCTCTACTTCTCTCTACCCTTATGTGCGACTCTGACTTGCTTCTTAACTCCTATAACTCTGTGTTGACTGATGCTATTGATTTACTTGCCCCTTGGCAATCCCGCAATCGATGTCTCTTGAATCCTCGCCCCTGGCTCAGCCCAACAACCCTTTTATACGTAGGTGCACACGTGCTGCTGAGTGGATATGGATATGGAGATATGTTTCGCACCCAGGCTGACTTTCTCCATTACAAGTTTATGCTGCAATGCCTCAACACTGCACTTTCTGGAGCAAAACAAAAATACTATGAGACACTTATAAATAATAACAATCAAACCCACGACACCTGTCCTCCCTCTTTCCCTCTTTTCTCTGTCCCTCGCCCACTGCTCTCCTCTCTCTCACCCCACCCCCCCCCCCCTAAGACTTTGCTGAGTTCATCTGTAGCAATTCCTAACCCTCACCTAACCCTCACCATAGCTCTCAGATTCTTTTACCCGCACCCCCTCTCATCTCTGCTTCGGTCTGCCCACTCACACATGTCCCCTCGATCCCATGCCCTCTTTCCAACTGAAGCACTGTTATCAGAGTCACCCCTCTTCTACCAATTGCCTCCAAGCCACTGGAACGTCGTGTCTTTTCCAGTATCGCTAATTATCCTAATTTTTTACCTTACGGACCCCTTGCAATCAGGTTTTGTCCTGGGCACTCCACTGAGACGGCCCTGTGCAGAGTTGTGAATGACCTCCAGGCTGCCAAAGCCAAAGGCCCTTTTCTATTCTTATCCTTCTTGACTGTGCTTTGATACAGTTGATCGTTTCCTCCTAATGCAAATTACACTCCTTGGGCACCCGTAATGAAAGGCATCCTGGCTACGATCCTACATCTCCAACAGAACCTACTCTGTGCCATATGATAATAAAACATCCTCTCTGGATCCCCTTAGTGTTGGCATCCCCGCAGGGCTCTGTTCTTGGACCCCTGCTGTCCCCCTCTATACCATTTCCCTGGGAGAAATCATCAGCTCATTTAGTTTTAACTACCACTGTACGCCATGATACCTATTTTTCCACCCCACACACTTAGTCCTGACACACAATCACGAATCTCCAACTGTCTCCTTAAGGATGGTGCACCGATGCCTCAAACTTAACCTGATTAAAACCAAACTAATAATTTTCGACCTAAACCTGGTCCTATCCCACCTTTTCCATTTCTGTGGACAACACCCCCATTTACCCATTCAGTCAGCACGTTGCTTAGGGGTTATTATTGACTCCGCTCTCTCCTTTTCCAATCACATTAACTATGTTGTCTAACACTGTCACTTTTTTCGCAAAACATGCGAAGATCCGTAGTTCCTTTCTCTTCCAACTACTGCGAAGATTATCCATGCTCTCATCCTATCACTCTGTTACTATTGTAACCTTCTGCTTTCTGGTCTTCCGCTTCCCATCTTCTCCTCTTCAGTCCATACACGCATTGTCTCACTCTCTAACAATTGGGATTTAAATCTCCCTCGGCCGCACATCTAACCTGGCTCCCCATTAACAACGCATTATTTACAAAATCCTCTCTTATTCATTTAAATCCCTTCACTTTTCTGCTCCTTCTTATATTCTTCTCTTGTGTCCCCATTGTTCCTGCCTGTACCCTCCACTCATCATAGAATCATCTCTTATACAGACCCCCCACCCACACTGCCTCCTCTAGCCTTAAACCTTTTTCTCTTTTGGCTCCCATCCTCTGGAATTCTATTCCCCTCGCTCTTCCAAGAAACCTCAATAAACAAGTTTGAATCTACCCTCTCATCCTATCTCTCTGAGCACACACAACATAGGACTGTTGATACTGCACCAGTTATTACTTTAGCACTTCCACCCTTTTCTATGTATCTGTATGTTACCCACCTAGTAGATTGTAAGCTCTAAGGGGCAGGACCTCTTTCCTCATGTTCATGTTTTAAAGCACTTGTATATTTAGTGATGCTCATACTTATTTATATATTATGTATTTTATTTACACCCTTGTATTACTTTTTGTATCTACATTGTACAGTGCTGTGTCCCCTAGTGGCGCTATATAAATAAATTATACAATACAAAACATAATTGACTCGAGCATAAGGCGAGTGTTGAATATGATCACTACTGCCTTCTGATCTGTTTTAAGACTTTAGTTGCCCTTTAAATGGACAGCAGAATTGCTATACAGTAGTCCCATACAGTAATAGCCAAATCCATTATGGTTATCAGAATCAAAGGCAATATTTTTAACAATAGATACAATCCTCCTGATTCTGCATTGTTTTGAGGCATTAGTTGACCTTTTAATGGACAGTAATCCTATACAGTAACCCCCAATTCCTTTGCACTCCAGATGTTTGAAACTAACAACTCCCAGCATCATTAGTTGATTTTTTTCAGAGGGGTTACCCATTACATACTGTGGCTTGTGGATTATGTACAGTCTAAAAGTCTCTGATATATAGGGGGTTGGTATTCCAAATGAACACTCTCTGTAAAAATATCCAATCTACTCTTATCGAATGCTTTTATTAGTGATACCTCCCCTTTAACGATTGTTAAATTGATTGTTTAACCAATCGTTAATTTCCGATCGCTTATATCCATCGTTAATTTACGATCATTATCATTAATTTATGCTAACGATCGTAATTACCGATAACATAAATCTTCGATAACGAAATCGTAGATTTACGATCCCCATAGAATGCCATTGCGGTAGTTTACTTTACGATTACGACTGCGATTGTATATTAACTAACCGGTTTAAAATATGGCCCTAATGAGAGGAATAGATGGGGTGGTTATAGTATATACTGCATTACTAAGATTGTCTTCGTATGTTGTCAGTCTTTGCCCACCAGAGACAAATAATGTTTGTTGGTAATGAATACATTTTGGTAGTAGGTGGTTTGTTGTTTGCTAAATTTTGGGCAATTATGTTAACATCTGTGTTGATTTAGGATACTGGGCATAGTTGGAGGGTTGGGTTTGTGCCTCTGCTTGGGGATAACTACGATATGGGCCTCGGAAGGTTATTGTGAGGAACCTGTGAGCAAATTTACATAAAATTTTGATATATGGATTTAAAATGGTGCAGAATTTTTTTTATAATAAGAAAGCAATAAACCCAGTGTTTATCTCCTCTTCTGAGATCTCCTTCTGGAATGTTCGTGCCTGTTCTTGGCTCAATGATGGGAAGTCCATTTTGGAGAGTTCCAAATCAATGTTGATACGTAATGGAGAAATCTTTTGCATCATTCTCTGGTTACGTTTTTTTAGCCATCATTGTGTCGGGTTTTTGCTGTTGCAGTAAAGTTTGATAATTGAGAATCTCAATGCTTTTTCCGCTTTGGATGTGAAAAGGAGGCTCAGTTCATTATGGGTTAATGCTTTAATTAATTCGCTGTTTGTCCCATATCCTGATTGTTCCGTTAGCGCCTTGATCCTAGTCTCTCTCTGTCTTTTCTCTCTGACTGCCTTTTGTATAAAATGTCCTCTCATGACTGCCGTGTGTGCGGCCCAAAGCCTGCTATTCTGTACATCATCAGTGGAGTTTTCCTTGAAGAATGTCTGTAAATTCTTTGTTAGTTTATCTAGGTTTTGTTTATTTGCAAGTATGACTTCGTTTAGACGTCACATAGGGCAGGTCTGGCTATCGCTATGTCTGTAAGGCTAATGTATATTTTAGCTGAGTAGTTGCTAATCTGAATGTCTTGTATATATAACAATCCTGTATATATAACTACATTAACCTTTATGTGTCAGCTACAGTACAAAGTCCATAACCACTACACACAATAAAAGGTTTACATTTAAAGGGAACTCAGAAATCCAAACTTCACATACAGATGCAGCGACCCCTAAACCCTAGTTTCGTTTTTCTTACCTCTTTCAAAGATCAGTTAAATAAACTACAAGCCCCAGTCCCTCGCCACCTGGGTACCACCCCCCGCTGCTGTGGCAAGCTCATTTCAAGCAAGAACAGCAGGCATGAGGCGGGAGTGACGTCAACGGCCGTGATGGCTGAGAGGAGCAGAGAGGAGAACGCAGCAGAATAGCAAGGGACCGGGTCTTGTAGGTAAAATGTAGGAAGGTTTGGCAGGGTCCTGCATCTGTATGTAAAACTCTTGACTGACAGCCTGCACCACAGAAGATGTTGGAGGGGGTCCTGTAAGTATGGTTAAAAGATTGTTGGAGGGTTGGACATCTGGCAATGAACAATATCCTGCAGATCAGGTTTTCAAAGTTCTCAGAGGTCTTTGCCACATGGTGAAGGATATGCTGAGGTCCATGAAATATTTACCACTGTGTAACTTTCTTCTCTTGTGTAAATTCTCCATGAGGGCACGGCCACGCTGCGCAATTGCATGTGCGATTCAGTTGTGTTTGCGCATGCGATTTCTCTTTTTGAGATACGAAATTGCATGCGAGTGCGCATCAAAAAGTGCGATAGTGTGTCCTAGCTATGAGGGACATTCACAGGGCAAAAGAGCTGCTAAATACATAGGGGTCTCTATACCTTTAACTACATTGGGACCACCCAGCCTGGACAACAAGCATTGAGCAAATCCCATCACCTTTTCTCTTTTCATTTATTGACCTTGCTTGAATCTGGGATAACTCACTCAATTTTGGGACACCCAATAGGCCATGTTGGCACATCTGTTGATACCTGTTCTTGGCATCTTTTATAAAGCTTCACCCAGCTCCTTCTCTGTATAGTGTTGTTTCATCTGTTTTTAAATGTCTTAAGCTGGCTACACACCATACAATAATTTGGCCCAACCGGCCATTTCAGCTTTTCGGAAGTGGTCGGGACTTGTCAATGGAGCCAGCGGTGGATCTGTGCAAGGTAAATATAATCCCTTCGTTCCCATCTCTGGTTGATTGATTAAGAACGGAAGGTAAGGCATCGCCCTTACCTCCCATCTTAATCAATGCATTAAAGGATTTCAGAAAGATACCTGGCACTCAGATTAATAAAAACCCCACAACAATGGTGTACTATCTGTTCAGGTGCAAGTAATTAACCCCCACCCCCACTGAATAATAATTGGTCAGAAAAGACCCACCAATGTAAAGGGAAACTATGTTTAACACATTAACCTTGACTCATCTTAACCATAAAATAAATTTAAGTAACCCTTACTTTGAGGTGTGTGTTGCTGCATGACTTTAATCCAGTACTTGTTACTCCAGTACTCATCTTAAGTATTCCCCTCTCATTCTTAATTGACTTCCATCTGACATGACTTTCTGAGAAGTCAAGCATGATCAGTAATCACTATGAGTCAGCACTGGGAGGGGAAATTTCAAAACCATCAATTCACACATTCCCGCTGTCACCACCATTCAGAAAATTGCACTCAACAGAAGAGTTTCTGATAATAAGGCACTTATGACAGTTGAACTTGCAAGTTATTTCTAAAGAAATAGGAGGCAGAGCTACACAAAAATTATACAGTAATGGTTGGGAGAATTATATCTTTCTGAATTAAGTTTCTAGTAATAGTTAATTCAAAAAACTTTTTCAGTATTGATGTCCTTAAACCCCTGCTAGATATAGCTTTCCAACTTCCATCTTAAAGCACTACTAATAAACACACACACACACACAAGAAAACTAACAACACACAGAAGTTGACTTTGTTTATAAATAGAAGACCCAACATTACATCAATTTAAAGCTTCGATCCAACCAAATGTTAAACTCTAGGAATTCGTGCTAGGTAACATGTCTGAGGCCACACTGTGTGTCACCATCTGTTTGCGCAGTTATCTGTGCAATAGTCCGCCTTCGTATTGCATCCAATACCCAAAAAAGGATTGGCACTGCATCCACGCGCTAATGGATTGCAAGTGTGATGCGTGCAGCAGTGTGGCCTAGCCCTTAGCTTGTGGATAATGCTTTGCGATCAATGGCTTTGACAATATTCTGGAATGTCTGAGGTGTAACTAATGGGTAACATTAGCCCCAGCTGATTAAAAGGAACTCCATATACCACCAATCAGTCAGGATATGCTGATTTTTTTTTCTAAAGGCAAATGGGTCCATTTTTATACTTGACATGCTGGGAAATGTTCCTGGTACTGAAATTCATTGTGCAAGATCATACAAACAATATCATTCCCTGTATACACTACCTTAAAGGACCATTTTACTCACCTCCCACTGTTTTCTTCTTCCTCCACTGCATCTTACCCAGGGTAAGGACCTAAAATGCTAAGTCCTTACCTCTGGGTACTTTACAGAAGTCCTGCAATACTTACTAGAAATCTCCCTCGGCCCTCCAGTCCGATCTTATTCTCTGCCAATGTGAGTGAAAACTGGTTGCCTCGTTGGCTATCACTGACAGTGCCAGTGGGAAGAAAATCTGACGGAGCGCCGAGGGGATTTCTAGTAGGGACTGGATCATATAGTATGGATCGTACAAGTATAGTACCTTTAAAAAATAGAGCTACAGTATTAGCAGGATAGGTTTCTGCAATATTAAAACAATCAGATTTTAAAGGACATGTCCACCCTTAAACATAAAACTGGCGACCCAAACTGCTATTTTAACCAGTTTATTACATGTATTTAAAACCAGATAATTAAAGTTCTATTCCTTTCTGGCAAGTATCTTCCTCCTCCCTCTGCTCAAAGAGCTTTTATAAGTTTGAGCATGTGCAAAGGAGGCAGCAGGTGAAAGAAGCAGTCAGTCATTAGTTGTCAGTCATCTAGGGTTCTCACCGCCTTGATTGACTGAATGGAGGGAGGTGACAGTTTACTTTGCCAGAATGGGTGACAATAATTATCCAAGGGCATGTCCAACCTTTTGTTTTAAAATAACGCTTGAACTTTCAGCATCATTCCAACCAATGGGAAGGCACGCTCCGTGATTACAGGTCTAGGGCTGTCAGTAATTTAACCCTTTAATTCTTTCAGTAAAGTCCCAGCCTGGATATGGGCGAGAGCTACAGAAGAAGTAATATGTGTGGATGATAAAATGGAATCTTGGCAAATGGATTTATTCTTGTTTATTATTTTACATGGTGAGTTGTTTCTTTTCTTAACACGGCGAAATTTCCAATGGCCAGGAGTATAACTAAAAGACAGCCACCCCCCACAATGCTATTCGGCCCCTCTTCTTCCCCATGAAGAACCTGAAAGAAAAAAAAATATATATATGTATATATATTTTGTTTCCATTTTAGTCCATGCAGTGATGTCAAATCTGGTGCAGAATGCTGGAAATGGATTTGCAATACTGCCACCTGGTGGACTTTTTGATATAATCCCAGTAGTAGTAAGAATTGTACCATGATGAAAGTAGAGACTCTTGGATATAAAATAATAACTTTTATTGGCTGACTAAAATGATTGCAAATGCAAGCTATCCAAGCATGATTGTATCATGCCTGAGGAAGAAGCCTAAGTGCTTGGAAAGCTTGCATTTTCTATCATTTTAGTTAGCCAATAAAATGTATTATTATATATCCAAAAGTCTCACTTTGATTTAATCCCCAAAAACTTTTTCTTTGCTTTGGGATAAAAGCAGGATATTACTACCAGGGGAGCAGACCCTGCAACTGCAGCTGGCCCAGGTGCCAAGCGCCCCTCCCTCATCTTGTTACCTCCCCTATGACAGATCTAAATCCTCTCCCTACAACACCACTGTGGATGAAGCACGGATAGGGGCCCCATCATAGTTTTTGCTGGGGGCCCAGTAATTCCTACTGATATAAATACATTTCCTTCCCTGTGAAATACTGGACAATATTGTATTGCCATTTATTAAATGTTATGTATTCACTCTCAAGAGCTTATTATATGATGGAATAATGTAAAATGATAAATACCCTTGATTAAGTGGAGTGTGGGTTGGGTGGGTGTGGTAATTGGGCGGTGCAAGTTCACTAAGTTAAGCTTTGCGAGCCTGATAGACAAAGCATGAACATATTCCGAATGGTTTGTTTCAAAATGGCTGACTATTGCTTAGTGTATGGCTGCTCAGTCAACACGGCGAATCAATGAGGCCTACTTGTGGCCAATAGTTGGAGGTTTGCACCTACACATATTATTAGCGTGCCTGGGTTATTTTTGTGACTGAAGAGAAGAGAACACGGCGCATAGGCAAATCTGTTTAAAGAAGAATGTCCCACCAAATGTTAATGAACGGATATGGAGATTCAACCATTAGTTTGTATTTAGTCTTCAAGAAGTCACCTCACAGCAGGAATACAATTCGTTACAAACAAATATTCACTCAGATCCTAACCTAGATTCCTCTAAAAAGTCCAAAGTGATTTGCAGCGATTCTGCCCCAACACAAAAGCACCATAATCAAGCTCCTCACCAATGGCCACCTCCATTTTGTTTTCCACGGTTATCAGTCAATTCGGTGCACTGTAAAGCTACGTACCCATCATACAATAATTCGGCCCGACATTGCAGTGTTTCAGTCGGTCGGGCCGAATTATGTGATGTGTTTTGCAGCCAGACACGACTGATGCCTGACCGTTCGTTCAAATCGGACGTGTTGGAAAATCACAACCGAACGTGTGGTCCACTATGTACCACACAATAGTTGTGGCTAACCGTCAGAGGCGGCTACTTTTGCTGCGACCGACAGTGCTTCCTCCTAGCCGACTGGTCAGAAGTGCCGAATGTAAATGCAATTCAGCTCACCACATCTCCTATAGACTTTGGTTGCCCAGATGTTCTGTTCCTGGACATAAATTCAAATAAAGTATGTAGTATAGAGCAAACCAAAAACTCAGACAACCCCACAGGCTATAAACAAATGTGCATTTATTGTGCACACCACTCAGAAGTGCCGAATGGTCGGTCAGGAGGAAGGATTGTATGGTGTGTAACCACCAAAAGGGATTTACGGGAGATTCAATAAAAGTTCTAATAGTTAAAATTGTGCTAATTTTGCCCCAACCAATTAGATATTATTTAACATTTGAAAGCTAAGATCTGATTGGTTGGGGCAAAATTAGCACCATTTTTAATGATAAGAACTTTTATTGATAACCCTGTTAGTGCTTAGGGATGAGCATGTCAATGGCTAGCATGGTCCCCGCTCTCCTATTGTCTCCTGTGAGGGGGCAGACCAGGTCTGCAGGCAGTGACAAGAAAAAAGGACCAGAGCTTCTCTTGAAAAACCAAAGGACTTTAACTAATAATTGGAAGGCCCTTTAAGGGAAATTCTAAACAGCATTATAATGCAGAGTCAGGGTGAGGCCAACTACAAAGGACTCCCATACACATGGAAGCGTGCGCGAATGTCATGCATGTTCGATCGCCCAATATTGCGCACATGATTGGGCCCACTAGTGTGCGCTTAAAAGTTTGATCGGATCACAGTCATGATTGGATCGGGCTTAAAAGTGCATCAGTGTGGCCTAGCCCTCTATCACCAGATGTCCTCCTCAGTCACAATTTGTACAATTCCTGCACCTTGCACTAAAGCTATTTTGTGAAATTCTAATACTACATAGGTGGATTCTACATATTCCGAAATTAAATTATTTTTGCAAAATATTCTCCATCGTTCCCCCTGCAGGGATACATTAATAAGGTTTCAGTTCAATAAAATGTGTGTGGCCAATTCAATAAATAAGTACCACATTACAAAAGGAAGGAGGACAGGAAATTAATACCTGCAGAGGTGCCAGCTGGGAGGAAGACCACGTGTTTGGAGGATAAAATCTTGTACCATTGGGATCATTATCAGATTTTCCTTCTGACCAGGCCATGAAAAATTATAAAATGCAATTATCCACTGATATAATCTGTGCTACAGAGTAAATTCATTTGAATGGGGGGAAAAGATATTCATAGATAACGAAGCATTTTTATTTTAAGATGAATTAGAACAAATATGTTTTTGCACCTTTCTTCCCAGTCAGTCGCTGCATAACTTCTATGTTGCCCTGTTTGTCGGCTCTATGGCTGCACTAGCTCACTCGAGATAGGTACAGGTGCACAGAGCACGCAAAGCACCCGCTGGGTCGGATAATCAACAATAACTGACGCCGAACGCACATACACAAACAGATGGTTGGACGAAATGGCCATTCATTATGTACTCGTCAGGGGCGTAACTACCAGGGGAGCAACTTCAAGGGGGCCTGGGGCCAAGAACCCCCCATCTTCTTACCTTTCCTATGACAGATATAGCCTCCTCCCAAGAAAGCACAGGGATGAAGCTCAGATAGGGCCCCCATCATATTTTGTCCATCTGTACCTGGCATTGGAGCTCACAAAGTCGTAACAGAAGCAGAAGAGAGCAGCGAGGAGTTCAAGGTAAGATATCTGGTAAGTACGACAGTGTATGTGTGCCCCCCTACTTTTTATTATTATTGTGAATTTATATGTGCCAAACTTTCGGCGGCGCTTTACCATTACATGTATACATCCACATCAGACCCTACCACCACGATGAGCTTACAATCTAAGCACATAGGACACATACAACCAGTAGGTCTTAGGATTGTGGGGGAAACCGGAATGCCCAGAGGAAACCCACGCAAGCACGGGGAGAATAAACAAACTCCTTGTAAATGTGTCCAAAGGTGGATTTGAACTCAGAACTTGCAATGCATCATGTTAACCACAGAGCCCCCATGTTGCCTTACTCTAAAGCTTCATACACATGTACGATCGCGGGGGCCAACCCATGATGTGTATGCATGGCGGCGTTTCTCCCAATAATTGTGCCATTTTGGAGATTGTTAGGGAATTGTTCTGATTTTTGTCTCACTTTTTATCTGTTGTTTCATCCCATATGGTAAGAGCTAGCTACAAAGGCCGTAGAGATATCTGCCCCCACTTTTATACTCCAAGAATATAACACAGTGCCTGAGTCCCCATATACTGCCATGCGCTCTACTGATGACTCATCTTACAATCCTCTTCATTAACTCCCCTCTTCAGGGTTAGTCAGGATGTTGGAAGTTGGAAGGGTTGGTCCCTGGCTTTGTGCAGGTCTCTCCAGACCAAGCTGAAGATCCATACCCACCCCTATGGTGGAACCCCTCTGGAGCAACTCTTATAATCCTTGCTAGGTAGGGACAGCAAAATAGACATTTAGGGGGGATTGTGAAGGAGACATATCACATATATCACAGCTTTAAGTTTTAGTGTCAATTACATGAAAATGTTATTTTACTTTCTCATTACTATATTTTTGTTTTTATTCTTCTAACCTTGATGATTCAATATCAGATGATATTCTCAGATAAACAGATATCATACGCTTAGCTCTGCTAGATGAAATGTACAAGAGGAATCTCTCCACAAGGACGCTCTGCATATGACTCCTGGAGAAGAAGCATTTTTGCATACTGAACAGCTTGTGTCAGTGTGGTTCTTTAGAGTTTCTTCTCGGCCTAGGCTGCCTATCAATGGATAACTAATTAGGAAGGGAACAGATAATTTTCGGACCCCTTTCGGTCCATATCACTACCACATCTTCAACCAAACGGCGCGTTTCTACCAACAAAGAGCCCATACACGGCACGATTATAGGCTGAAACAGCCGTGCATACACATCATGTGTAGAGGGTCGGCACCCACGATCACACTTATGTATGAACCTTGTTACCCTAAACATGCGTTCCATAACGAGTAGTGCAATCATCACTAGACGCGAGTCGTCCACCAGAAGCCTATTGTATAATGGGCAGATGAGGCTTGTTCTGTGTTCCACTATATAGACACCAATTATTAATTTGGCTTGAAAAAGCCAAATACTGTCTTTCTATTTCTTCTTCTGCTTTTTTGTGACCATTTCTCCTCCCACAGTTTTTGAGCTAGAGACATGAATTCACGGTCGCGGGGGCGGGCATATGGAGAAGTGTGCCATCTCTAGCTAAGGAATCGCGGAAGAGTTACCGGCAAATTTCCGGACATTTTTTCCCATAGACTATAATGGTAACAATCCTCAAATGTGGATATTTCAAAACTGTTTTTTTTCATGGTCAAATACAAATGGTGATCCCCCCACCCCCAACAGACCCAGGTACACCCACCTCTGACCTACCTTTCCATTCCCATGGAAGCCGTATTTAAGGGTAACTAAAGTCAAAAAAACTAATTTAATTTATCCTCAATAAAAGATAGTTTTATGGTTGTAAACACAAAAAAAAGACATACCCTTTAACCAGACCCAGGTACACACACCTACTGATTCTACTTATCCATTACTGTAGCAGCTATACTTAAAGGGTATCTAAAGTCAAAAAAACTAATTTAGATTTACCCTCAATAAAAGATAGTTTTATGGTTGTAAACACAAAAAAGACAATACCCCCTTAACCAGACCAGGTACACACACCTACTTATCCATTACTTTGGAAGCCATACTTTAAAGGGTAACTAAGTCAAAAAAGCAAATTATGATCAATCAAAAAAAAACTGTTTTTTAACCCCAACGTGATCCAGGTATACACAGCTACTGACCTACCCCTCCATTACGGTTGCAGCCATACTTAAGGGTAACTAAAGTCAAAAAAACTAATTTTGACCAATCATCAAAAAAGTGTTTTTTTAACTCTCAACCCACACGGATACCACACACTACTGATCTACTTATCCATTACTA
The DNA here is from genome assembly GCA_019447015.1 of Hymenochirus boettgeri. Lineage (NCBI taxonomy): Eukaryota > Metazoa > Chordata > Amphibia > Anura > Pipidae > Hymenochirus > Hymenochirus boettgeri. The sequence continues at coordinate 49,049,364 of CM033470.1, read as the reverse complement.
TGGCAGCCATATGTAAAGGGTAACTAAATAAAAAAAAAAACTCATTTTGACCAATCATCAAAAAAGTTAGTATTTTTATCCCCCAACCTGATATGAAACACACACCACTGACCTCCTTTAATGCATATACATATTTAAAGGGTAAGTAAAACAACAATTTCCTCTTCATTGACATTTTGAGTTTTAAAATCTGCAGCACAAACCAAATTCCCTTCCAAATGCAGCCCTTCAGCTAAATTCAAGTTTATACTTAAACTTTCCCTTTCTAGTTTCAATTGCTTCATATAAATTTCTACAGCTAACGATCAAATGGATCCATTCTCTGACTTAAGCTGGGTACACTTAGTACATTGAACTCTAGCAATCAGGTAGATGTTTAATGACTAAAGAAAGTTGCGTAGAAGTGAATGAACTGAACAAAACTTTTTGCAGACCATTTGTTCTATTTTCAAAAAAATCTAAATTTTTTGTGTGAACAATTTGGGAATGTTAATGGAATGTGGTCCACTTGTTATCCGAATGCCAATTTAAACCTACCTTCCTCATGGGAGGATCTGCTTGTACAACAAATGTTTCACCTTTAGCAATCCTCATTTCCAATTCCAATCCAACGACGTAAAGTTATCGGCAGGGAGGAGGTGGATTTTTTGGTGGGGACTTAACATGGCATTTAACTGCAACCTAAGCAAAGGGATAAGAATGGTTAGATGGGTAATATTTTAGTACGGTTACACTATCATCACCAAGAATATTTGGTCAACTGTTCTTTTTTGGGGGGGGGGGTTTGCAATCAAGATTATTTGTTATATGTAAATGTTATTACAAAGCCCGTTTAATGGTTTTGCTCTGGGTGTAAATATGTAGAAATAGCTTGAGAATTACATTGAGATAAGTTAATGGTGGACCATACACTGACCGCGCATTATGCTTCTTTGCCAATTGCCATTTGTTAAGTCACGAATATCGAACTGATCACATTGTCCTGTGAGTACTTACCGGCTGACGTTCGCACATCTCTCCCTGTTTAGATGAATGGGGCCTGGCAGTATATTGGTATGCTGCAGGACATTGGGAGGTAACAACACAACGTATGGGCATCCAATCGGATGTTATCTAACTGCAGTAGAGAGGACCAGTAAACAGCCTACATCTGATTGGTTGCTGCAGATAAATTGCACTACAAAATGCTGAACCTTTTTCCTAAATAATCTCCAGAACAATGAATGGTTTAGCCACAGCAATGGTAACATTTCACTTTCCTTGCACAATTGGAAGGCAGTAAATAAACTTACCTGACCTCTTGTAAGGGTCACCTCTCTGTGCCTCACAGCTGTGTCCATACGCACAATCAGATTGTTCTCTAGATTGCTTGTTTTTCTGGTCTCCTATATTACGTTATGAGATATATATGGATATTCAGTGCTATTACAGAGTCGGGCCCACTTTTCTGTCTGTCCTATCCTAGCATTGGTTAGGAGCACAGACAATAATAATTAAGAGTCTCACTTACACGAGTGGTTGTAGCACAAGATGAAGGAGGAAACTGGAAGAGCACAAGCTGGACGTCTTTATTCCAGGTTTACACGCGGCACCTTGGCCTTTCATTAAATGGGCCGAGTCTATTCGAGCTGCGGCAGGGTGAGGTCTTTAGACAAAGCACAGAGAGCTGCCGTCTATACCTGCACTGTACGGTCACTAAATTAAACAGAGTCACGTAAACATGGCATGTTCACTCCTCATCAAAAATGATATATTAGGCAAGTCACCTCCCAAACCCCCGATGAGTTAGAATGCAGACGATGTAGGACTACCTGTTAAGTTGGACATTAGGCTGTGTGTACCAGGTAGATGCGGCGAAACTGTCAGTTTCGTTCCATTTTCGAATAAATTTGAAAGTTTGTCCATTTTGAGGGACTAATAGTAGGTTACCGTACATGACACAGAGACCTGGGAATGGTCTGGGGAACCGTAAATAGAACCAAAACTTATTTTAAAACTATCTTCTTCACGATCTGGCTGTTTTGAGCTCCCCATTCCATTTTCAAGAGTTACCGAAATCGATCGCTACTTTCGAGGGTTATTTGATGGTCTATTTTCAATAAAATCAAAATTCGGAAATCCGGGAGTTCTGAAAGTTGTGTGGGGACTTCGAAACCCTCAGATTCGTTTCGAACCCACATTACCATCTCTAGTACCAGGCCCTTTCATATTACCAAACTACAGATCAATAACACATTGGTTGCCTGGCAGTCAGAGAAAGAGACCACAGTACGTTGCGTTTCATCCAAATTTATTGTTGTGTCTGATTGAACTTTTTGGGGGCATCTTTTCAATGTTTAGATCGCCCCTGATTGGGTCAAAATATCAAATTGTGTGTACTGGGCAGAGAAGGCAGCTACAGGTGGGTCTCTGGTGGGCAGAGCTTGGGCAGTTAATTGGCTACACACAAGGTGATTTTTTGGGCAAACCAACTGATATTTTCATATATTGGTCAGTTTCCCCCCCCCCCCCCCAAAAAAAACACACTGGCGTGTGCCACCCCGTGACCGATGTTTGTCCCCCTATCGGTTGTGGTGAATCGCCCCTGCCTATCAGTCCCTTGTGGCAAACGAAAAATTCACCCATGTGTCCCAGCATTAGGGAGCGGGGCCAAGGAAGTGGCCCTCTGATCTAGGGAGTAGGTCAGTCATTGACCTTGATGTCAACTGTTACATCTATGGCTGACAAAAGAACCAGGAAGCAGAATGAGAGATAACATCGGGCAGAGCTTTAGTTAAGCTTACATCTCTCAGATTTCTAATTCTCTCAGTTTTTTGGGGAGGGAGTGGTTACCTTTATACAATTTCATTTTAAGGGGTGACTTGTAAGATATATATGTGTGTGTGTTGTGAGTGTGATACCTTGCTTTCCATAAAAACACTGCAGATTGCCTTCACTTGAATCAAAGCAGCATCCTGTTTCTGACAGGCATCTTGGGTAATAGGAAAGTTGCACAGGGAACCCTCTCCTCTTTCAGTACCGTGGACAGTGTTCAGTGCTCAGAGGATGAAGATCTGAAATCAGTAAAGCCAAGATAATAAGTCAGGCCAGTGAACAGATTTCTGTGCATGATAGGACTAGTACAAACCTTCAACATTAGTGTATTTAAGGTCAGAAACTTCTCCCCACCTGTATATCATGAGGAGCCTGGCAGGTTTAGTTACAGGGTTACATTTTCCTCCCTGTCATATTTAGCCATTGACAGGACAGAAATGTTAAAATTGTAAAGTAGGTAAAAAGTTTTTACCTAATTCCCCTTTAATTACTTTAGCTGTGCAAATTATTACTTGTCATCTGTAACAATGTCCTGGTTTCTGGATAATTATCATGCATGCTGGTAAATACTTTATGGGTTAGGGCTGATGCAATAAAAAGGTGGCAACATTTTGCCCAGCTATCCATTTGCAGCAACCAACCAGATATTCATGTTTACTAGGTTATTGCGTTAGAAAACATCTGATTGCTGGCACTTATTAGCTCCTTTTATTACTTCAGGCCTTAAAGGTGGGAACACACTGCCCAGTATCCCACCCCTCCCGGATCCTCAGGGAGTCTCCCTGCAATTGGGGTGGTCCCCGTGTGACCATCTCCTGCAATGGAGAGGAGTTCTAAATCTAACTGTTTATGCCCCCTTTTTCTGCCATGCCTCATAACGCTCATAGCCCCCGCCTCTCCCACGCGTGCATGCCCCGTCCACTGCATGATGTCAGTGTCATTATGCAGCATCACCACGCCCCCCTCGACATACCCCCTCTCCCACCCTGCCCGGTACACACAAGTGGCATGGTGATGTCTGCTGCGACAAGCTATTAAAGATGACAGACAGAACCTGCAAGATCCTGGAATTATTACACAATGTACCTACAGTAGCCATTATAATTCTTCCTACAGCATAGACAACCTTACCATTCAACGTGGGACATCTCAGTTCTTCACACTTGGGGGAGGCCCATTTTCCAGGTGAATACTCCTTTCGATTGAGATGGTCATTACATGATCAGGTCCTGAGAAAGTTAAATGAAAATGAATCAGTGTTTACCCAATGTGCTATGTTGGCAATTCCAGGAGAGTGTTAAGTGGGGCTTGTCAGTTTGAGGGGGGAATGGGGGGGCGGAGAGGACTATCCACCTCCCATCACAGTACGCCCATAGCAATTACATTCTATGTAATTCCAGTCCACCCTATATTAATGTTCACCCACCCCAACTGAATTTGCTCCAGTGATTGCTGGTTCAGATTTGGATTTGGGAAAATATACCTAGTGAGCTTTGTGTTCTGGGGCATTGCAATACTATTTTATGGGGGGATGGAGAACACTATTAGTACACACTTTCCCAAAGCTTACGTTCACACTACGTAGCACATTAACGCATTATTGCATAGCGATACAATACTAGTCACTTCTATGACAAAGCGTTGTGGTGCAATTTAAAAGGAATATGCATTAATATCCATTCCCCCGTGGATGAGACCTGTAACAATCACCTGCTCTTGTATGTAACATCCACCATAGCAGCATGGAGAGAAACTGAACCCTCTGTATTTGTTCCGAGCCAAATCCCACTTCACTGCTATTGCAACTGCACTGTGTTTTTCCTTTATGGTTCTATGAAAAGGGAAACCTTTATGGATTAAGTAAAAAAACAAAACACAATGAACTTATTAATAGACAGGCCATGTGAAACATACTGCAAATTCAATGTATTAACAGAATAGTCTTCTCTGTTGTGCCGTGTGCCATGACCTGGCATGCACAATATTATTATTATGTGGAACTGCAGACAGGGTTACCAGGTCATTGTAGGTGTGGCCAGGCTGAATCAGAATGAATGCAGTTTCATGAAACTCTGGTAATTAGATTTAATTGGGGTATATGTCTGTCTTAAAGGGAAACGTTAGGGGCATATTTCCTTAACCGTTGCCACGGTTATCACAGCCATTTTCATGTAAACCGCGCAAAAAGTCATTACAGCCACCATGGTAAATGCCCCCTTGTATTTATAAAGTGGCAGTGTTTCTTGCGTTAATTTCACCCATTTTCAAATGCCATATCGAAGGTGGTGAAAACGCTTGGTGCCCATATATGTACCTGCCAGTGGGACCTGGAAGTGTCAGTACATTGTGGAGGGTTTCTCAACACCAATAAGGGTCCGCAGGGGTGTTTATTTTTCGATCAGCAATCAAGATTGCAGCCATTTTCTATTTTTGCCGCAATGAATACAGTGATGTCGGCACACTTGGGCCGATACTACCAACCACACATCACCATGGCAAATACTTTCCCTGGCACAAACGATTGGCTTTAGAAATATGCCCCTAGGGGTTTATAGAATATATAAATAATACACTCACCCAGAGCTCTCAGTCTACTGAAAACACCTTTGGTAGACGAGTAGGATATTGTATTGAAGACTCTGTGTTTCACAATTCAATCCTGGTTGTTAACAGACTAATACTCCAGACTGCTCTGTCGATACAAGTGACACTGCCACTGAACAAGAACAATAACTACCAGCCTTATTACAACAACCCCATACACATCCATTACCTCATTTACAGAGGGTTTTAGTTGTACACAATCTTCTGGCACACAATGCAAAATACCCACTTACAATAAAGGTGAACCACCTATTAACCGTCAATTAATATCACCTGAGAACCTGTTGATTGGACACATTATCCCATGCAACCTGGTTTGTCTCTTGGTAGTTGCTGTAAGACTACACTTCACCCAAAAAGGGCAACATAGCAGCTCTCCCTCTTATAATCCAAATATGAACAGCTGTGTTGTTAATTAATCCAATATGCAGTTAGCATGTATGGAAACATGATTGTCTGATTAGAACAAATTAGAAATGTAAAAAACTGAATGCTACAGTTTTTTAGGTTGAAGTTTTAGCACAGCCCTGTGCAATGTATTTCTCAATATGTACCGATTTAAAGGGAATGTTGGAGGGTAGCGTAAGGCTATTTATGAAAACACCAATGTTCCCTTCAACTGTAATTGACTGTCCCATCTTGTAGATGTAAAATTAAAACCGTGCACTTCAGCAGTACATATATTCTGTGCCCATGTTTAATGAGATTTGTGTACACAGCTTTGAGTGACAGTGGGAAACACCCCTTTAAGTGATATTAGAGACCCGTAAACAACACATGCAGCATGACTGAGTTAGAATGAATGTTATTTAATTGCAGTCTATGCAATCAGTGCAGCCCTGATAATTACTTTAATTAAGTTCGCTCCTCAGGAAACCCAGGCCCTAACTACCAATAGGAGAACAAGGTGAATCTCATTAGCAAAGTCTATGATGAGGCATTTGGTAGAGCCCCATGTAGTGGTGGGTTTTCATACTGAAGTCCCGTTGAAATGACAAGTTTGTGTCAGAATAGTGCAGGAATGTGACTACAGAGATTTATCCCTAGGGTGAACTGTCCAGTACAGTTTAATTCTCAACATTTTATAATCAGGACTAAAAGTATAATAAGTTGCTTGGTTCAAATGCTGTGTGATCTCTGCCCCCTATATGTCAGCGATCCTCGGTTTGTGTTTTATTCATCTGAACAAATGGCTGCACTCTGGATCAGTGGATATTTTTGGAACTCTGTCCTGCTGGGGTGCTTGGTATCATTCTCTGCACAGGAATAACTACATACACGATAATTCTTTCTATGATGATCCAGACTGATTTGGTGGGGATGTAGCTTGGAATCACAGTATTTTCCCTGCACAGAGCGTAACATTTTCTCTAAGGATTTTAGCTCAAGGTAGGTTTCCATAACTGTGTAAATGAATGGAGAAAACAATTCTAACTCTCCCCATTCCAGGTAAATTTACCAACACTAAGGTTATCCGTCAGTAAAATTAGGGAAGCCTATTGAAACACCCTTTAATGTATTCAGTGCAGCCCTGCCAGTTTCCATTTATTTGGAACCTCTACAATTCACAGAGATCTGGTATCCTTGGTCCCTTTAAATACAAACATGAATCCATTCTGTTTGGTTTGATGTACCAGTTAATGAAATCGATACAGCCTCCATCATGCATCTCCTATAAAGAGTAGAAACCCTTTGCCAGATACCACAAAATGTTTGTAAACCTATTCAATGTTCTATATATTTACAATGAAATTGGATGCTCAACATTCATGAACTGATCAGAACTGCCCTTTAACTTGGAACCCTTGGAAAACCTCTTAAATAGATAAACCAATAAAAAAAATGGTCCTATTTTTCCGATTTGGATGAAAATTTTTTGTTATTCAGAGATTGAATCCTGTATGGGCCCCTTTTTAGAGCCATCACCCTTTTCACAAGGTATTTGGTTTATGGTATGCAGTGGTGTAACTCTGAATGGCCCCCAAGCAAAACTATGATAGGGTCCCTATCTGAGCTTCATCCACAGTGGTTTTTCTGGGAGAGGCTATATCTGCCATAGGAAAAATAAGATGGGGGGGCCCCTTGGCCCCCGCGGGTTGCTCCCCCTGGAAGTTACACTCCTGTAGTATTGGTAGTAGCTCTTGTATGTGCAATTAATTTGTTTTTAAGGGGAATGTTGCTTTTTTAGGTGCATACCTACCAGGGTACAACCGCAGGGGGGCCCTAGAGCCAAGGGGCCACATCTTATTTTTCCTATGATAGATATAGCCTCCTCCCAGAAAACACTGAGGATGAAACACCGGATAGGGGCCCTATAATAGTTTTGCTGGGGGGCCCAGTGATTCCTATTACACCACTGGCTTGTATACTCGTAGATTCACATAGTACAAAATGTTCCATAATTTTTGCATTCAATAAATTCAATCTGTTGTGTATTTTTTAAGGTGTCCCCAGTTTAACAGCATAATCCTCATTATAATATAATGCTATTATTGGTGCCAGCCGTGTGCAATATCCTGATTCATTGCTACATGGAATTTCCATTCTGCAAGGCCCAATCGACCATTAAAATCCATGCAAACGTATATACAAAAGCCAACAGTGGATTGCTCCATCACAAATAGTATAGTAATTTGAGTTATAGTAAGCAGATTTCCTTTTCATTAATAATGTGTGTCTCCTACATTTTCCCATTTCATAACACGACCGTGATGGAAACTGAAAATCCTTACAAATGATCCCAAAGTGGGGGATATGGCTTTGCAACAGGTTCTAATAACGCATGGAGATCGAGGCTAGTTATGATGGGCTGTTACATCATCAAGGTAAAATTGACCATGAACTGTTTGTGTGTATCTGAGGATACTCACAGAATGTTTTGATTTCAGCTTACTCTTTATAACTGTAGCCTTATATACTTTTGTATCAAATGGGGTTTGGGTCCACCAATGCACTAAAGCTCTAGGACAGTCTTTTGTTTCTACCTAGGGTCCTCCACTAGCAACCCAATCTATAACAAGTAAAACAAAAAGTGGTAGGTAGACGGAGACTAATGGTACAGACTATGCTATGAAGGTTTTTTTTGCAGTCCTTGCGTCACATGTTTCTGGTATTGCGTACACTTTCTCAAATGTACATAGTGACTGTGAAACACTCAAATACTCTTCACGAGGAAGTGACATCAACTTAAAAAACACTCCTCCCATCCCTTGCTTCCTCCCATAGTACCATCCCTTTATTGAGTCCATTGTCCTGTGATGTACGAGGTGGAGCTACAACAAGTGTCCAAACAAAAGTCTTTGTGTCCCATATTATTTCATCACTGACCTATATCTCATAGTGTTCCATGAATTCCCAAGTAACGGATTCTTTGCTTGTAAAAATACCTTAGTGAAAAATACAAAACATTAAAAAAAGAATAAAAGTTAAAACAAATGAAACTGCCCATAGGGGCTCTATCCGGAAATACTGTAAAGAATAGACTATAACTCCTTATATAACTTATTTTCATATTTACAGTATCCTTTCATTTTAATTCTTACCACACTACTGTGTAATAGTCCTTAATAATCTTACCACTCTTCTGTGGTATTCTTAGCCCAAGCTTAATATCTGCAAAGGGAAAATATGTATCAATTAGTAGATATTATAGAAAACTTGGTAAGTTAAAATATTCATATTCCTTTTGGATGGTGGGTATTTAGCTTATTAATCCAAAAAAACTCCCTTTACATATAACTTTGTAAGATCTCTAACACTTTTTCCAATACCACCATTTACGGTAAGCTGTGTTTGGCACTTTGGCTATGTCCTTTTTCTGAGAAATGTGCGAAACAGTCATATTATTAGGTGTATGTTCCTGATGTATACACAATCGCCTTCACGCATAGTCTGTACCGTTAGTCTCTGTCTACCTACCACCCTTTTTTGTTAGCCTTATATACTCTGTTTAGAAGGGTCTGGTGCGACGGATAGAATGCTCAGAAATCCTCCTCCTGTGGATCCATAATTATTATAAACATTATGTGCATGGATTTTCCATAAGATTCAGTAAAATCTTCTTAAAAACAAGGTTCGCTATCATTCCAACTGGCTTTCTCTAGTCAGAATGATTGTACAAGTGTTTTGTGTCAATAAATATCCTTGCTGGTGTCCCAATCACACATAACAGCAAGGTGTCAGGGGACCTCCTGAATGCAAGGGATTGATTGCATTTGTGGCTAAGTGGTGTTATCGAAACTGACAAATTTAGCCAACATTTTTGGACAAAATAAGCCAGAAGCACAACACAAGTAATGATCCCCTGAAATCGTAAAATTCCATTTCAATTTGCTTGAGTAAGACGACAGGGATACATCTGTATCATTCCGCTTCACATGCTCTCTAGTGCACAGCAGATCAAACAAGAAGCTGCAGCCTTGGCACCTAGAAGCGGACCTCCAATCACAGCACAGAACCCTGCCTCTGTTAGGTACAGATCATTTTGCACAGAAGAGTGTTTTAACCCATGTGCAAACACCCACTCCTTTGCATTTCATAGAAAAAAACAAAAATATTTGCAGTCGATTTCCTCTCCCGCATCAATTGCAGAATGAAAAAAGAAAATTGGGGATTTTGAACAGGTAACCTCATAGGCCTGATTGTTTTAAAAGTAGAGCATAATTCCTCTAACCCACCAGAGCCAATGTAAAGAGAACAGGTACATTTCAAGATGTTCTCTTTTGCTGGAACAGAGCGTAAGCAAAAACTTTAAAAGCCGTTAAAAAAGCCATTTTGTATTGTTCCTGGTAGTCTGGCGGAAAATGAAATGCAGGTTAATCGCGCATTCAAGGTTTTTTCAGGACTTCCGTATTAGTGTGGAGATATCTGTATAAAAAAATGTTACACAGAGACCGTAAAAAGTGGGGTCTGGGCATGACCCAATGGGCACAGCTCACATGGCTCTTGGAAGACTACATGGACCTTAGGGCATGTCCATCCCTTTAAAAACTTTTGATATGTGGTAGGGCATGGCCCCCTCCCCAGCCCCAACCGCATTAATATTATTGTTTAGAAAGTCCCCCGATCCTTACTTACCTTCCCTCTTTCCTCCACCCCCCCGCAGTGTTTCCGGCCTCTGCTTGCATGAATTGCAAGCAGGGGGCGGGACCAGCCCCGGTCCATGATTGGCTGACAGGCAGCCAATCACGGTCGCGTCTGCCGGGAGTTCTGACCAACGGTGGAGAGGGGAAGTTAGTAACGATTGGGGGACTTTCTAACAAAATATTAATGCGGTTGGGGCTGGGGGAGCATGCCCTACCGCATCAAAGGTTTTAAATGTTAGGGGAGGGGAGAGAAAAAACCGGGGGGGGCAGCCATACCTAATGGATGAGGTAGAAGCCATCCTATGGGATGAGAGTAGGAGCATCCCCATGGATAGGTAGGAGCCATTCCTATGGAAGGAGGGTAGAAGCCATCCCTATGGATGAGGTAGGACGCATCCCTATGGATGAGGTAGGAGCCATCCTATGGATGAGGTAGGAGCCATCCCTATGGATGAGGTAGGAGCCATTCCCATGGATGAGGTAGGAGACATTCCTATGGATGAGGTAGAGCCACCCTATGGATGAGGTAGGAGCCACCCCTATGGATGAGTAGAAGCCACCCCTAGGATAGGGAGGAGCCATCCTAGGATGAGGTAGAAGCCATCCCTATGGATGAGGTAGGAGACCTTCCTATGGATGAGGATAGGAGCCATCTCTATGGATGAGGTGAAGCCATCCTATGGATGAGGTAGGAACCAACCCTATGGATGAGGTAGGAGCCATCCCTATGGATGAGGTAGAAGCCATCCCTATGGATGAGGTAGGAGCCATTCCTATGGATGAGGTGGAGCCATTCCTATGGAGAGGTAGAAGCCACCCCTATGGATGAGGTGGAGCCACCCCTATGGATGAGGTAGGAGCCAACCCTATGGATGAGGTAGGAGCCATCCCTATGGATGAGGTAGAAGCCATCCCTATGGATGAGGTAGGAGCCATTCCTATGGATGAGTAGGAGCCATTCCTATGGATGAGTAGAAGCCACCCCTATGGATGAGGTAGGAGCCAACCCTATGGATGAGGTAGGAGCCATCCTATGGATGAGGTAGAAGCATCCCTATGGATGAGGTAGGAGCCATTCCATGGATGAGGTAGGAGCCATTCCTATGGATAGGTAGAAGCCACCCCTATGGATGAGGTAGGAGCCACCCCTATGGATGAGGTAGAAGCCACCCATAGGATAAGGTAGGAGCCATCCCTAGGATGAGGTAGGAGCCATCCCTATGGACAAGGTAGGTGTTAGGTTTTTTATATAATCACAAAAACACTTAGCCTAATGACAGCTATATATCTATCCGATTTTGTCTTATATTCTTGTCGGTTATTGCAGATGTTTTGTTTCCAAATGTTCTTTCTCATTTCATGATATTGATAACACTTGAGCTTCCCAGTGAGCTCAAGGTCTTTTGCCTCCCACATTGTGTGTCAACCTGACTCTATCCTTGCATTCCAATGAATGTTTTACCTCATCTGTAGACACGAAGTCTGGCAATGCCCTCTTTTCTGGTTTGTTATATTCCAATGTACAAAATAAATAAACCGAGAAAGAGAATTCTGCTACATCTGATGTGTGGTGCAATTCTTTCTCCCGGCAATGTAAGGGTCTTTTACTGGGTCTAAGACAGGCATCAGGGTCCGGTGTGGCTAGTCAATACAAACAAGGGGACCCAAGTTCCCCAAAGTACACTTTATCAGGGCACAGGCACTGTTAAACAGCTACGTGAAAATTTTATTTATTCATATACCATACACAATACACAGTACACATAAATATACTCAATAAACCATTATGACATCCGATACACTATACAGGGCATCCCCCGAACCAACATTAAAATTCTAAAAACATGGAATCTCCTTCCCGATTCCCGATTCCCAGCCATTCCTGGTTGGGATCCTCAATTTTATCCCAGAGTGTCGCCGAAGTGTGTGCAAAGCTTGCTGTGAAGCAGTACAGCAAAAAACGTGGAGCGTCTGGGACCAGCAAATAACATTTGGTCTAAATAGTGAATGACTGAATAGTGCATGATGGAATAGTGAATGATGGAGTAGTGAATGATGGAATAGTGAATTAGTGAATGATGAAATAGTGAATAAATGATGGAATAGTGAATGATGGAATAAAGAATGAATGATGGAATAATGAATGATGGATGAATGATGGAATAGTGAATGATGGAATAGGGATTTAGTGAATGATGAAATAGTGAATGAATGATGGAATAGTGAATTATTGAATGATGGAATAGTGAATGAATGATGGAATAGTGAATGATGGAATAGTAAATGATGGAATAGTGAATGAATGAAGGAATAGTAAATGATGGATGAATGATGGAATAGTGAATGATGGATGAATGATGGACTAGTGAACAACGGAATAGTGAATGATAGAATAGTGAATGAATGATGGAATAGTGAATGGTGGAATAGTGAATGAATGATAGAATAGTGAATGATGGAATAGTGAATGAATGATGGATTAGTGAATGATGGAATAGTGAATTAGTGAATGATGGAATAGTTAATGATGGAATAGTGAATTAGTGAATGATGGAATAGTGAATTAGTGAATGATGGAATAGTGAACAAATGATGGAATAGTGAACGAATGATGGAATAGTGAATGAATGATGGAATAGTGAACGAATGATGGAATAGTGAATGAATGATGGATTAGTGAATGATGGAATAGTGAATTAGTGAATGATGGAATAGTGAATTAGTGAATGATGGAATAGTGAATTAGTGAATGATGGAATAGTGAATTAGCGAATGATGGAATAGTGAACAAATGATGGAATAGTGAACGAATGATGGAATAGTGAATGATGGAATGCACTTCTGCCTTCTGATGTAACACTCATTCCTTGACATATGCACAAGATATTGAGCACCCTAACAAAGGTATAGATTATAACATAATAGGTGAGGCGGGCTGCTGATATACATATGGGTTTCATCCACCATCCAGGGGATATTCCAATCGTCCCCTTATATATCTATAGGCCAAACATAGAGGATATGGAGAAACCAAACTAAAGCACAGGCTGTGCTGTGAAAAACTTGTGTTTATTCTCACAGATATCCACACGACATGTTTCGAGCGACATGCGCCCTTTATCAAGTGCAAACAAAAATGAACATTCTGTGCTTATATAGTGATCAAAACAGGAAATTGATTACAGAAAATTAATTGCAGACCATCCCATCTACTTCCTCTGGAACAAAGGTCAAGTAGTCCATAATAGTGAATATAAAACAATCCATATTACATACTTGTGAAGGTTCTCATTCATCCAGGCCATGGTATATCTGTTGCATTCAATTAGATCAACTGGACTTGAAGTTTAGTTCTTGAAGACGTTTCGCTAGTCATCCGACTGGCTTTCTCAATTCAGAATGACTTGTACAAGAATCTGTGGCAATTATGTACCCTGGAAAATCCCAATTAGCATATCACAGCCAGGTGTTAAGGGTGTGATTAGATAGTGGCTAAGAGGTGTTATAGGAACGCCCAGAGTAAGGTGTCAAAACAGCATTGTACACGGCAGACACAGATTCTTGTACAAGTCGTTCTGAATTGAGAAAGCCAGTCGGATGACTAGCGAAACGTCTTCAAGAACTAAACTTCAAGTCCTATTGATCTAATTGAATACAACAGATATACCATGGCCTGGATGAATGAGAACCTTCACAAGCATATTTCAAATCATTTTGGGGAGAAAACCCTCAAACTTGTACGGCAATATGAAAAGACAGCAAGGAAATTGGCAGACTACAGAAACCACCTGCGATTTAACCTCCGATGCAGACAACAAAGGATAGTACCATGCAGCATACGTCTGGATTCCACAGCTAAAGGCATCAGAGCCAAACAGATACTGCAAAAAGCTCAAAAACAGCTCCTAAATGAACGGGTACGACAGACACATTTTACAGTCGATGCTTTATTGCACAACATTAGTCAACTAGAACAGAACCTGGCCTCACAGCCACCTGTGGCCATCTGGGAAAGAGCGATGGAGTTCACCAAACAAGCACAGCTTTCACAGCACTGTAAGGGCAAACAAAGGCAACAGAACAAGTTCTCTATTCTGTCATCCCAGAACACCCCCAAGGGAGAACAACTACCTTGGATACAAAAGGAGGGAAGTGTCACTTCATCAAACAAGGAGGAATGGGTGAAAAACTTGTCTAACAGGACCCTGACCCAGCCAGAAATGGAAGTCCTTGCTAAGGGCTTGAATTTTGCCATAACTCCTAAAGCCATCCCTGTGGTGGATATTATAGCAAGCACAGAAGCCTCAATCCACAATAACAAGGTACCACAGAGTGAGGCAGAACAACTTCACCTTAAGGTATCTGCAGCCTTAGCCAGTGCAAAAACTCCTTCATCTAACCTGACCACACAGCAAAGAAGAGCCTTAACATCTCTCAAGAAAGATTCTAGTATCACCATTCTACCGGCAGACAAGGGAAGATGCACAGTGGTACTTAACACCTCAGACTACCATGATAAGGTGACCATGCTCCTGGCCGATAACAACACATATGATCCCACCAGCTGGTACAAGAAAAGCGTCATAGACTTACTACAACAGCTGCAAAAGGATAAAGCCATTGATCGAGCAATGTCAGGCACATCCATGCATATATGGACTCCCAAAGATACATAAGGATGGGGCACCACTAAGACCTATAGTCAGCAGCATCAACTCTGTAACATACAAGGTGGCAAAATACCTAGCCAACATCTTAGGACCATTGGTGGGAAGTTCTAAGAACTCTCAGGATTTCACCAGCAAGATTGAAGATATAGTACTCGGTGCAGAGGAAACTATGGTGTCCTATGATGTGACATCTCTCTTCACCTGTATACCCACCAAGGAGGCTGTTGTCATGGTGAGAAAACGGCTAGACCAAGACAGCACTCTCACCAGCAGAACTGATCTCAACCCAGAACAAGTGTGTTCCTTACTGGACTTGTGCCTGAATACCACCTATTTCAAATACAGGGATAAGTTCTATAAGCAAAAACACGGATATGCTATGGGATCTCCGTTCACCCATTGTGGCCAACCTTACATGGAGGAGGTAGAAAAAACTGGCGCTTATACCTTTGGGCATAGCACCCATCCACTGGTTCAGATATGTGGATGACACCTGGGTTAAAATTCACCAGAAGGAAGTACAAGCTTTCACAGAACACATTAATGCGGTAGAACCAAAACATCAATTTACAAGGGAAGAGGTACAAAACAACAAACTGGCTTTCTTGGACTGCTTGGTAGAAGTCAGGGAGAATGTTAAACTGGAAGTAGAGGTTTACAGAAAACCAACACACACCAGATCAGTATTTGGTGTTTGACCCACCACCCTTTAGATCACAAGCTGGGGGTCATCAGACCCTGCAACCAGAGCTGAGAACATCCCCACTTGCACAGAGGCGAAGGCTAAGAAATTAACATCTCAAGGAGCCCTTAAAACTTGTGGATATCCAACTGGGCCTTTGTAAAAAGAAGCAGAAGGAAAGAAAGAACACGAATACCAACATTGAAGATGAAAGCAAGACAGGAGAAAGAACATGGTCATCCCATATGTAGCAGGGTCTCTGAGAAACTAAGAAGAGTTTTCAAAAACACCGTATCCCTGTCTGCTTTAAACCGACAACACGCTGAGGCAGCAATTGGTACATCCGAAAGACCCAATACCGAAACACGAAAAGCGACATCATATACGCAGTGCAGTGCAGTGAAGAATGCTCTGATTTGTATGTGGGGGAGACCAAACAACAACTGCATTAACGTATGGCCCAGCACAGAAGAGCCAATTCCTCGGGTCAGGATTCAGCCGTGTACCTGCATCTTAAGGATAAAGGACATACCTTTGAAGATTGTAATGTTAACATATTGGCAAAGGAACGTGACTGGTTCAAGAGAGGTGTTAAGGAGGCCATTTATGTAAAAATAAAGAAACCAAGCCTAAATAGAGGTGGGGGGGGGGGGGGGGTTAGACACACAACTGTCTGCCATGTACAATGCTGTTTTAACACCTTACTCTGGGCGTTCCTATAACACCTCTTAGCCACTATCCAATCACGCCCTTAACACTTGGCTGTGATATGCTATTTGGGATTTTCCAGGGTACATAATTACCACAGATTCTTGTACAGTCATTCTGAATTGAGAAAACCAGTCGATGACTAGCGAAACGTCTTCAGAAAACTAAACTTCAAGTCCAGTTGATCCAATTGAATCAACAGATATACCATATTACATATCCAAAACTATTTGACTATCAATTCTGTTGCTTCATAAATAACACTCATTAATATAAATATAATAGTTTCATTCTGTGTATTAAAACTCATTGATATAATGCAATAAAACTCGTCCTGTGTCATACTTCCAAGTGTAAAAACATACTTCTAAGTGTATAAGTTATTATGTGAGTTAAAAGTTTATAGATAAAAGTGAATTCCAAGTTAGTCCTAAATTTAAAGTCCATTCCAAAGTCCGTGTACATTAAGTGTAAAATAATAAATAAATAGATTCCTTGATTTTAAAATAGGGTTTATCCTTATTATTCCTACAGTGACTCTAATCTCCTATATACTAATTAAAGTGACTCCAGTGCTTATCCTATAAATAGAAAAGAATCATCCAGTTCCTATTACCACTATGGGTGATGAAAATCCAATTTGTGACGAATAACCATCTATAAAAACACATAAAAATAGAATTGTCATAATTTACAAAAGGTGTCGTATCATTTAAACCTCACCGCTAAGGGTAACATGTCCTTAGGTTCTCTGTTACATTGTTCCAGTAGATACTGCCTACATAAGGCCTATCTACTGTGTATAAAAAATTAATAAATGGGCATGTCTACCAAACATGCCTGGTTATAACTATTATCATAGTGTACCTTGTTATAACTTACTTACTAAAGGTGTACCAGATACAAATTACCTTATCTTGTAGCTATTCTCATATTTGCGACATATACTCAGAGATACCTATTCTTTCTGGTGTGTATTCATGCAGGCTCTAGTCAATACATATATCTATAAAAGAAAAAGCAAGTAAAGGTTAATCGGGTTATAAAAACATCCGATATTACATTGATCATTAAGCCCTTTAGGTTGAACCTGTCCAGTTTTTTAATCCAATAAATTCCTTTTGTAACAGTCTCCTTTTAAAATTGCCACCTCTTGTCTGTTTGTCCACCTTCTCCAATACCATCCATTTGAGTTGATTTTGATTATGATTGTTCTCAGAAAAATGTCTGGATACGGTTGTATCGTGTATGTATGTTCTTTTATCCTTTCCTCAATAGGTCGGGAAGTCTGCCCCACATACCCCTTACCACAGGGGCATTTCAAAAGGTAAACTACCTGTGTTGTATTGCATGAGGAGCAATGTTTTATTGGGATTGCATTTCCGTTAGCAGGTGGTTTACATGATCTCCTTTAATATAGTATTACACAAGATACAGGATAAGCATGGGAAGGTACCTTTTTTCTTGTTTGTGATCCACTTTTCCACTTCATTGGTAAGATATCCGATGGGCATAATTTATCTTTTAAACTATTCCCTCTTTTATAACAAAAAATAGGGTATTGTTCCGTGGTTTGCCCAGTTCCCTCTCACACTGTATAATAGGCCAACTTTTTTATAATTCTGTTGACCATGTGACTCCGTCTACAGTATGTACTTACAAATGGTATCCCTTTCCTTTTTGACTCCTTTTTTGTGTACTTTAAGGTGTCTTCCGTTTGTAGTTCTGCAACATCTTTTTTAACCTGTTTAATGTCTCTGCGTTTAACCTCTATCAATAAATTTTCTTTCTAAGAGGTTGGCCGCCTCATCATATGCCTCCTTTGTAGAGGACACCCTTTTTGCCCTAATGAATTGTCCCTTAGGGATTGCTTTCTTTATATGTGGGCTATGGAAACTACTTGCTAACAGAATATTATTCTTATCAGTGGGTTTATTATACAAATTGGTGGTATTGTATGATTACTTATAGAGATTTCCATGTCCAAAAAATGGATATGATCTTTTTTAATTTCATATGTGAATTCATAGTGGGAGTTCCCATAGCTCTTCCACCATCCTATAAGGTAGATTCCTCTCCTTCCATATGAGGATTGCACCACATACCCCAATAATGTAAAGCCATTATACACACTGTTTAAGAAAAGTAATCCAATTTAGGTCCAATGTACAAAAGTAGCAAATGCCGGTGCCATGGCCGCACCCATTGAGGTACCCTGGAGTTGCATATAATAGTCTTCATTGAGAGCAGGATTATCCACAAGGCAACCCTAGGCAACTGCCTAGGGCCCAGGAAACTTCTGGGGGCCCAGATTCAAAAGCAGTAACAATTATAGTCTATACAATATATTTAATAAAAAGGGGCCCTAAATTATGGCCCTGCCTAGGGCCCCATGATATTAATCCATCTCTGCTTCATTGAACCTGAAGTAGTTCTTCCTTAAAACTATGGACAACAATCCAAAAGAAAGTAATAAATGCATGTTCCAGAGCAGTATCCAATAGGGCCTCCTCATACAATCATCCCTTCCTGTTGAGGGATTGATGTGTATAAACTTTACTCACATCAATACTACATAGTAATACATTGTCCGGTATATGTAATGTGGTGAACTTTTGCAATAATTCTGTGCTGTCTTTTACACACGTAAAAGCGATACATAGACGACTTGATGTTTTGTGGAAAGGTACGCAACAGGAAGCGATTCAGTTTGTCTCCGACTTAAACAAGTTGGACACGCCCATAAATTTACCATGACCATAGGGTTTGATGAGATTGAGTTTTTGGATCTCAAGTTGACCGAATTGGGAATAGGAACCACCCTATATAGAAAGCCAATTGATAAAATTCTGTCCTATACGGTACCAGTTGTCACCCCAGAGAAATCTAATCGCTTATAGCCATTTTTAGAGAACACTACGCAACAATACGGATGGTTCACGAGCGGAGGTCCAGTTGGACGATATGTACAAAAGATTTTGTGAGAGGGTGTATGACCCCGACCACTCCTCCTTCAATTACAAAGGGCACAAAAGTACCATAGCTGTGATATCATGCCCACCAAGAACAATAGGCTAGTAGGGATAGATCATGTATTAACTTTTGTTCTACATACACTCCCCACAGCAGACAGATAAAGAGGTGATTGATAAGAGGGGGGATTTGATCAGTTGACAGGTATTTGCCCTTTCATAACTTAGTGTCCGACACACATAACGTAGAGGTAGGAATTTATCAAACTTGCTGGGTGCCATGACATTGCTAAAATAAAAGAGATGATACCCATAATGATGTTGGTTGGCTTTCTAAAAAAGGATCGGTTGTTTTCGATGCCCAAATTGTGTTACATGCAATTCCATGCTTATGGGCAGGGAATTTGCACATCCAAGAAGTGGGGTTAAGATCGCAATCAGACAGCAATTTACATGCACCAGCAAATATGTAATTTACTTTATTGTCTGTCCCTGCAGTTTATATTATGTCTGTAAGACAAAACTATGTTTAAAGAGCGTATGGCTAATCATCGCATTAGAAATGCCTTTCAGGCTAGCAATGTGGATTCCATTACCAGCAAGTTTGGTGACCTGGGCGGTAGTCAGACACTTTAAAAGAAGGCTCACCGGCTGTCAAGCATGCGTTGCATGATTATTGATGGCTTGTCAGATAGCAAATGAGGGTGCCTGGCGACAAGGATAAGTTACTGTTACAAAGGGAAGCCAGGTGGATACATAGGTTGCAAACCTTATCCCCTTGTGGATTAAATGAACATTTCATTACATTGTTTCTTGTAAAGTTCCATTTGTTATTGTTTGCTGTGGTCATGCGACCATCTGACTTCCCTGGACACATGTGATAGAGCGTTGTGTACAACATGTTCGGCACTAAGAATAATAAATTGCTTTTGTTTGGTTTTAAGCAGTACCATATTATATGTGATGTTTTTATATGTACTACAATGTGGGTTACAATGGTGTGGCACTAAAGGGTTATTTTATGGTGGGTGGAGCACACCACGTGATGGTGTGAATAAAATGGGGTCATTTCACTGTGTGATATAACATCCTGATGACGGCCCGGAGCGGGGTTGAAACGCGTAGATGTGCAATAAAGTATCTGTGAGTGCTGTCATTACCTACTCCTTATATTATATATATAATACAGTAGAAAAGGTCTCCCACCTCTTCCTTTCACTCTACAACCAAACACATAAACATCACATTGATTGGCTGCTCTGTATTTTCATTAAAGGCCCAATGCAGGCTGTATCGATTTCTGTGTAGCCATTCAGCTTTGGATTTAATGGGAATTGGTACTTTGCATTGCTCATTGTTTTTTTTTTAAAGAGACAACGCAGCCTTGGAATGGTCTGTCCATGGATTGACAGTTGTTTTATTTCCCCTCAAACTGGTTTTTCTGGAAACAGGTTTAGAGTGAAATAGCAAAGTCATAGTGTCACCTGATAGGAAGTGTAATAACTGCCCAGGGGGAAATAAAATCTCAACCCTGCTAACAACTCTCACATATATAGAGAGATCAGCAAATCCAGCTTATAGGGGTAAATAGGGTCAGAGTATGTGCATGACTGGGCAGTTATTATTTTCTGCTGGACCTTGCATATCAGTGAAAGGTTAACGTCTCCCTATAATCAAACAAACATGAAATCTCCATGCTGCAAGGCTAACTGATGTATAACTACGCAGAGACCAACCTTGTTATTTAGTGTATGTTGAATATGATTTAAAGTCTCTTCCGAACCCCCTACAACCCCTTTAACATACCCAGTGCTTGCCCTAGATCCCCCATACCAATAAACATGAAATCTCCATGCTGCAAGGCTAACTGATGTATAACTACGCACAACCCCTTTAACATACCCAGTGCTTGCCCTAGATCCCCCATACCATAAGAGCAAAGGGCAGTATTTATGAAGGTGCTGCATCATTATTTTGCGTTTTTTTACAGCCACGGTTGTACATTAATGTAAAATACAGATACCACGCACTATTGCCCATATAACACCACAGCATATTGTACAACCACGGCCGTAACTTTACAATACTTTCCGATTCTGCGGTTTTATAAACAGAGCCCAAAGCCTTAGCTCCGCCTTCTCGCTTTGTTCAGGACTTGTTCAATGGGAAGATATGCTTTGCAATAAGCGAGTCTTCCAATTGGTCAGACCCCAGACTGAGGGAGAAGGAGAGTCTAGATTAAGGGCAAACCCTAGGGTGAGAGTTAAGGTCCTCACCATGGGTATGTTTAGAGGTAGGCAGACATCACACCTTGCCAATGCTCATTTCAGGGAGAGTACCCACACATTTCAGGGAGGGTAACCATGCATTTCAGGGAGGGTAACCATGCATTTCAGGGAGGGCACCTACACAATTCAGGGAGGGTACACACCCCAAAATTAACATATAATCCATGCATACAGGCACACACATGTATACAGTCAGACACACATGCATATAAACACATGCATCCCAAGAGACACACACTCATGAAAACAGCCAGACACTCATGTATACAACAAGTCATGTTGCCATTAAGTTTTTCTGTCACTTGTTAACCTCTAAAAAAACCTGATATCATTGCGCTCCCTCACTTTAATTAAAGGGCATGTCCACCCCTTTTTGTAATTTTTTCTGTAGTGTAGGGCTCCCTCCCCCAGCCCCAACCACTATAGTAATATTTGCAGAAACTCCCCTGATCATTACTTACATTACCTCTTTCCTCCAACATACTGTGCAGGGGGCCGCACCGGCTTCCGGCTATCCAGAACACCGGGGGAGAGAGGTAATGTAAGTACAGTTCAGGGAGTTTCTGCAAATATTACTACAGCGGTTGGGGGAGGGAGCCCTACACTACAGAAAAGGGGAATTGAGCTAGGAGGAGGGAGAGCAAAACAGGTGGGAGAGGGAGGGAGGGGGGAAGGACTGCAGTGCGCATGGAAAAATTCTCCCGGAGGAGAGACAGGAGGCCTATATGGCTTTTTGGACGTTGGGGGAACATTGCAGGAGAACCATTTGCAGCTAGGATGTAAGTAAAGGATTTTATTACACTACACAGTGGGGCCAGCAGTGGGTTTAATTCTAGTTTTGTGGGTGGACATGACCTTTAAAAACAACACAGGGAGAGGTGGGATGCCTGGGTAGGAGGGGTATTTAGGACACTATAATTGCCCTTTAACCAGAAAGCAGAGGGACGAACTGCAGAATAGCAGGAGGAGCACATGACAGGGGGTAGGACGGAGGCAGAGGGTGGGAGGAGTAAGGGAAGTAGGATGAAGCAGGGACAGGCAGGAAGGGAAGTAAAAGGGGGCGGAGTTAAGCAGGCAGGCGCCATTTTGGTAGGAGAGAAGTGTTGGAAGACAAGCCTCATCCATTTTGGACCAACTACTGTCCAGGATCCGGGAACGGGCCATGGAAGGGGGAGAAGCATGGGTGCGGGAGCAACTGGACATCGCGGAGCACGGAGCGGACGCATCCTCAAGAAGCCGCCGATCTTGGCCTCCATCTCGGTGCAGCCCATCCGGAACAACTGGGGACATTTCGGGAGAATCCGGGAGGAGAGCATGGTCTGAGTCGCCGAGCCGCCGCACCACAGACAGAGAGGAGCGTGCAATTGGTGAGCTGCAACCCGGTCAATCTTGGTCATCCCCCCCACTGTTTGCGTCTCAGATACAGTCACAGGCCGGTCAGAGCCCTAGAGTCTCTCCCTCCCAGATCCCTCCAACACAGCGTGCCACAGCTTCCCCAGACATGCTGAGCAAAGCACGTGGGAAGGCCCGGTCCCAATCTAAAAGGGGTGGGGCTTCCCTGAAACGCGCGAAAAAGAGCCAGGTCACTAAGACTGCATCCCAAAGGCCTTTGAACCCTCAGTCACCGGGGATATTCCTACAAGATGCCATGAATCAGGCCCAGAGTTTTAATACAAAAACCCTTCAAGGCCTGGCACCCAACCAATCAGTGTTAGCGTCAGGGCCTTCAGGAGAGAAGGGGGGGGGGCTGCCTCAGGGGCAGGCCAACCCTCAGTAAGGATTAGTGACTCTCCGGTGGTGTTTTCACAGCAGCTACCCTAACCCAGCGCCATACAGGTGGAGTCAAGTGAGCCCTTGCATCAAGGACAGATAGCGGGGAGTGCTCCTGCACTACCCATGGTAGTCCCATCCACAGGAGGTTGGGTCAGTGGGGTCTCTGCACTGCTCCTTCCACAATCGGGAGCAAGAGTCGGTGGGACTGGCGGGCAATACCACCCCGCAGTTCCTGCACCTCCCCAGCCCTTATTCTTTTCCCAGCAGGTCACTCAAGAGGTGCAACCTACAAATCGTACAGAGCAAACGGGGACGTTGGTTCCGCAACAGGTCCAGCCATCAACAGGTGAGATGCCCAGGGAAGGAGGGTGGTCTGTTCAGAGGGGGGAGGGGGCTGGTTTGAGAGACCCGGTGGTTAATTCCTTCATGTTGGGGCTTAAGGAATTCATGGGACAGTGGGAGAGGGGTTTAGGAGTAGGGGGCCCAACTCAAGCTTGGGGGCATAGCCCTTTAGCAAGTGGGATACATGAACCAGGTCACAGGGGGATAGCAACGCAGTCGCAGGATGGTTTAATGGATAGGGGGGAGAGTAGGGATAACTCGTTAGCACTAGGAAGTAGCATACTGGGTAATCAAAGAGGGAGAGATGGTGGAGGGGAGCGCCCTATTTCCCTGATCTCGGATTCCGCTTTTGGCAGCACCTATGTATGTTTTGAGGGCCCTTTGGGCGCCCATTTGAAACAAGAAGTCAAGGACCAAATTTGGAACAAGGAATATATAGATATATTTACCCTGTTACCACTGGAGCGCTTCAACATAGATAAGTGGGAAAAGGGAAAAGAGCACAGAAAAGAGGAAGACGAGGAACGGCGCAGGTTTAGGTTGATACCTAGGTCATTTAATAATTGGATTCAGGCGTTTTCAATCCTGGCAAGTGTAATTGGAGAGCGCCATCCTGAAGTATGTTCAAGCTTGTTCTGTTACCAGGATAGCATAAATGAAGCATATAGGGTCTATGGGGGCTTTCCGTGGCTGCGTTACGACTAGCAGTTCAGGCAGAGGATGGCAGTTCGGCCTTCACTGCGGTGGGACCACAGGGACATAGGGCTGTGGATGAAAACCATGACAGCCAATAAGAGTATGGGAATCCAGGGTCAGCCCTTTCCATACTCGCCCGGCGAGTGAACAAGTGCTAGCTCGTCGGGCGCAGCCACAACAAAAAAGGGACTATGCTGGGCTTTTAACGAGGGCCAATGCCATTGGGGGGCATCATGCCGGTTCAGACATGATTGCTCGGTGTGTGGGTGGGGGAATCACTCGGCCCTTAGATGTTTTAGAAGGCAAAAAGGGGGGAGTGGCCCCTATCGTTTTGACCCCAATTCAAAAAGGGAAGAGTCCGGTGAGCCTCGCAGGGATGCTACCCTGGCTAAATAAATATCCATATAGAAGAGCGGCCCTATTCCTCGAAAGTGGTTTTCGAGAGGGCTTTAGAATACCGGGGGAACAACGGGAGGGTGGTCTTAGGTGCAGCAACCTGACATCGGCTAGGGACAAGGTAGACGAAGTTAAGAAGAAATTGCGCAAGGAGGTAGAGTTGGGTAGAATGGCGGGTCCATTTAGGTACCCTCCGATCGAAAATTTGCGTATCTCGCCCTTGGGTTTGGTGCCTAAGCGTGAGATAGGAAAATACAGGCTTATTCACTATTTGTCTCATCCGGAAGGGTCGTCGGTAAACGATGGTATAGATGAGGCTTTGTCTACAGTGTCTTATGCATCATTTGATCAAGCAGTCACGATGGTTAGGAGGCAGGGAAGGGGGGCTCTCATGGCAAAGGCTGATATTGAGGCAGCGTTCCGATTACTCCCACTCCACCCTGAGAGCATGCATTTGTTGGGCTGTGCAGTGGACGGGGATACATTTGTAGACAGATGCCTCCCCATGGGCTGCTCCCTTTCCTGCGCCTATTTTAAAACGTTTGCAACCTTCTTAGAATGGGCAGTGAGGGAAGAGGCGGGAACCAAAACGATCATCCACTACTTGGATGATTTTTTCTGGGTAGGGGCGGCTGACTCGCCCAGTTGTTGGGTGATGAAAGAAATTTTACAGCGGCTTTTCCGGCGTTTTGGAGTTCCATTAGCGGAAGACAAGTCAGAAGGACCAACGGAGGTACTTTGCTTCTTGGGAATCGAAATCGATTGTCAGAGAATGGTTTGCAGGCTACCTAGGGATAAGATAACGGATTTGCTGGAACTAGTAAGTAAGGCTAGGTTAGCTAAGAAGTGGACGCTGAGACAGATTCAATCATTGTTGGGCAAACTGAATTTTGCCTGCTGCATCATCCCAATGGGTAGGATCTTCTGCAGGAGATTGGCGTTGTCCATGAGAGGCGCGGTAAGATCGCATCATTTTGTCCGCATAACTAGGCAGATGAGGGCCGACTTAGGGGTTTGGGAAACTTTTTTGATGCATTTCAATGGCAAGTCGGTTTGGCTATCAGAGGCACAGTCGAATGAGGAGCTAGATCTGTTTACGGACACGGCGGGAGCAGTGGGGTTCAGAGCATATTTTCAGGGGAAGTGGTGTGCTGCCAGGTGGCCGGAAGAGTGGTTTCAGAAGGGCTTAAATAAGAACATAGCATGTCTGGAGTTGTTCCCGGTGGTGGTAGCACTAGAACTGTGGGGGTCGCTACTGGCCAACAAGAGGGTTAATTTGCACTCTGACAATATGACTGTGGTTGGTGCTGTCAACAGCTGCTCGGCCTCCTCCCCGCCGGTCATAGCTCTCTTGAGATGCTTAGTACTAAGCTGCTTGAGGAACAATATCTGGTTAAGGGCGGTACACGTGGCGGGGGTTTCCAACGTTTTAGCGGATTCCCTTTCTCGCCTACAGCTGGAACGTTTCAGGGAACTGGCTCCAGAAGCAGAGAGGGATCCATATCCATGCCCAGAACACCTGTGGAGAGTCTGTGTGGAAGAGTAGAAGGATGGGTGCAGGGTTCCCTCGCTAGGCCTACGTGGAATGCTTACAGTCGAATATGGGGTCAGTGGGAAGAGATACAAGCTGAGATAGATGACGAGGCAAGGGAACTTCTGGTATTAATGTTCCTTTCGTCTTTGGTAGATAAGGGTCTATCGGGGTCGGCGTTAGGAAAAACCCTAGCTGGCTTATCATTCTTGTTCAAACTGCAGAGTGTGAAAGATGTTACCAAGACCTTTTTAGTAAGACAAGTGTACAAAGGAATGAGGAGGGATAGGGTGTCAGGGGACACGCGTAGACCTGTGACGTTTCAGGTGCTACATGGTATCTTCGAAAAATTGCAAAACATAGGTGACTCAAGGTATGAGATAATACTCTTTCAAATGGCTTTTTCATTGGCCTTTTACGCAGCACTGAGTGTAGGTGAGTTAGTGAGCAGAGCTACCAAAATACAAGGGGGGCTGCAGAAAAAGCACGTTAGAATGGCAGAGGGCTCTCTTTCAGTCACTATATTCCACTCCAAGACAGATAAGGACAACAAAGGGTTACATGTTTTTCTACACAAGGTGCAAGGGTCGGTAACTTGTCCGCTGGCATGTTATGCGGAGTACATGGCGGTTAGGCCCGAAGGCAGGGAATCGTTGCTGGTGCACCAGGACGGTAAGGCATTGTCCGTTTACCAGTTCGTGGCAGTATTCCGGAAATGCCTTGAGAGAATGGGTTTGGCAGCAAAGGATTTTGGTACACACTCATTTCGAATCGGTGCAGCAACGGAGGCTGCGAGGTGGGGGCTCACTGACAGCGCTATTAAGCGTCTGGGGAGGTGGGAGTCAAATCGTTTTCGTTCATATATTAGGCCACATTTGGTATAAAAAAAAAAAAAACTTAACTGTTTGTATATCTTGGACTTTCATGGTTTTACGTTTCATTTGCAGGCTTGCAGAATTGCATGATCGGGCACTCGTTCATCTATTGGGCGGAACTTCGCACTAGGATTCGGCTGGGTGGTTGCCGTTTTGGGTTTCCAGAAAGTGAAGTGCAGGTTGAGTGGCTAGGCGAGAGAGGTATGAGTTGGAGAAGGGTCAGGCCCCTAGTAGAAAGCAAGGTGTTGAAGGACGAACCTCCGAACATCTTGTTAATTCACGCTGGGGGAAATGATATGGGCATGATACCAATGAAAGAGCTAATTAGGCTCATGAAAGGGGACCTGTTGGTTTTGAGATCAGCTCTTCCCAAGCTCATCGTAGTGTGGTCAGAAATGGTCCCCAGAGTACAATGGCGGCATGCTCGTTCGGAGAAGGCAGTGCAAAAAGCGCGCATCAAAATTAACAAGATAATGGGCAAGTTTGTGCAAATGCATGGGGGTGTGGTGATACGGCACAGGATGCTGGAAGGGCAGCAGGAATATTTCAGTTCGGATGGCGTTCACTTGATGGAGTTGGGTACCGATGTTTTTAACTACGGCCTGAGAAAAGGTTTGGAAATGGCCGTGGGGTTTTGGAGGAGCAGTCAGGCCTAAGGTGGTCAGGCCTTCATGCTTTGGCGGCAGCTGGCAATGTTAATGGGGTAATAGCCCTAAAGGAGGGCTGGAAGAGGGATGCAATTCCCCAAAAGTATGGGGAATAATAATTACCTCCCTGGGGTAAATAGGGGCCCCAGGGGAGAGTGGTGGAGAATTTATTGTGGTGCCTCCTGGGCCGGAAAGGTGGAGCGGCGGGAGGCTTGGCTTATGGTGGAAGTGGAAACATTGCCAGTAAAAGCTAATGGATAATATCTGTTGTATTCAATTAGATCAACTGGACTTGAAATGTAGTTCTAAGAACCCAACCTTGTTATTTAGTGTATGTTGAATATGATTTAAGTCTCTTCCGAACCCCCTACAACCCCTTTAACATACCCAGTGCTTGCCCTAGATCCCCCATACCAATAAACATGAAATCTCCATGCTGCAAGGCTAACTGATGTATAACTACGCAGAGACCAACCTTGTTATTTAGTGTATGTTGAATATGATTTAAAGTCTCTTCCGAACCCCCTACAACCCCTTTAACATACCCAGTGCTTGCCCTAGATCCCCCATACCATAAGAGCAAAGGGCAGTATTTATGAAGGTGCTGCATCATTATTTTGCGTTTTTTTACAGCCACGGTTGTACATTAATGTAAAATACAGATACCACGCACTATTGCCCATATACCACCACAGCATATTGTACAACCACGGGCCGAACAACGAGAACAACGGGCTACCTAGGGATAAGATAACGGATTTGCTGGAACTAGTAAGTAAGGCTAGGTTAGCTAAGAAGTGGACGCTGAGACAGATTCAATCATTGTTGGGCAAAATGAATTTTGCCTGCTGCATCATCCCAATGGGTAGGATCTTCTGCAGGAGATTGGCGTTGTCCATGAGAGGCGCGGTAAGATCGCATCATTTGTCCGCAAACTAGGCAGATGAGGGCGACTTAGGGGTTGGGAAACTTTTTTGATGCATTTCAATGGCAAGTCGGTTGGCTATCAGAGGCACAGTCGAATGAGGAGCTAGATCTGTTTACGGACACGGCGGGAGCAGTGGGGTTCAGAGCATATTTTCAGGGGAAGTGGTGTGCTGCAGGTGGCCGGAAGAGTGGTTTCAGAAGGGCTTAAATAAGAACATAGCATGTCTGGAGTTGTTCCCGGTGGTGGTAGCACTAGAAATGTGGGGTCGCTACTGGCCAACAAGAGGGTTAATTTGCACTCTGACAATTAGACTGTGGTTGGTGCTGTCAACAGCTGCTCGGCCTCCTCCCCGCCGGTCATAGCTCTCTTGAGATGCTAGTAATAAGCTGCTTGAGGAACAATATTGGTTAA
The DNA here is from genome assembly GCA_019447015.1 of Hymenochirus boettgeri. Taxonomy (NCBI): domain Eukaryota; kingdom Metazoa; phylum Chordata; class Amphibia; order Anura; family Pipidae; genus Hymenochirus; species Hymenochirus boettgeri. The sequence goes on along the minus strand of CM033470.1, from coordinate 49,019,943 downwards.
GGGCGGACACGTGGCGGGGGTTTCCAACGTTTTAGCGAGGATCCCTTTCTCGCCTACAGCTGGAACGTTTCAGGGAACTGGCTCCAGAAGCAGAGAGGGATCCATATCCATGCCCAGAACACCTGTGGAGAGTCTGTGTGGAAGAGTAGAAGGATGGGTGCAGGGTTCCCTCGCTAGGCCTACGTGGAATGCTTACAGTCGAATATGGGGTCAGTGGGAAGAGATACAAGCTGAGATAGATGACGAGGCAAGGGAACTTCTGGTATTAAGTTCCTTTCGTCTTTGGTAGATAAGGTCTATCGGGGTCGGCGTTAGGAAAAACCCTAGCTGGTTATCATTCTTGTTCAAACTGCAGAGTGTGAAAGATGTTACCAAGACCTTTTTAGTAAGACAAGTGTACAAAGGAATGAGGAGGGATAGGGTGTCAGGGGACACGCGTAGACCTGTGACGTTTCAGGTGCTACATGGTATCTTAGAAAATTGCAAAACATAGGTGACTCAAGGTATGAGATAATACTCTTTCAAATGGCTTTTTCATTGGCCTTTTACGCAGCACTGATGTAGGTGAGTTAGTGAGCAGAGCTACCAAAATACAAGGGGGGCTGCAGAAAAAGCCGTTAGAATGGCAGAGGGCTCTCTTCTCGTCACTATATTCCACTCCAAGACAGATAAGGACAAACAAGGGTTACATGTTTTTCTACACAAGGTGCAAGGGTCGGTAACTTGTCCGCTGGCATGTTATGCGGAGTACAGGCGGTTAGGCCCGAAGGGGGAATCGTTGCTGGTGACACAGGACGGTAAGGCATTGTCCGTTTACCAGTTCGTGGCAGTATTCCGGAAATGCCTTGAGAGAATGGGTTTGGCAGCAAAGGATTTGGGACACACTCATCGAATCGGTGCGCAACGGAGGCTGCGAGGTGGGGGCTCACTGACAGCGCTATTAAGCGTCTGGGGAGGTGGGAGTCAAATCGTTTTCGTTCATATATTAGGCCACATTTGGTATAAAAAAAAAAAAAAACTTAACTGTTTGTATATCTGGACTTTCATGGTTTTCGTTTCATTTGCAGGCTTGCAGAATTGCATGATGGGCACTCGTTCATCTATTGGGCGGAACTTCGCACTAGGATTCGGCTGGGTGGGTGCCGTTTTGGGTTTCCAGAAATGAAGTGCAGGTTGAGTGGCTAGGCGAGAGAGGTATGAGTTGGAGAAGGGTCAGGCCCCTAGTAGAAAGCAAGGTGTTGAAGGACGAACCTCCGAACATCTTGTTAATTCACGCTGGGGGAAATGATATGGGCATGATACCAATGAAAAGCTAATTAGGCTCATGAAAGGGACTGTTGGTTTTGAGATCAGCTCTCCCAGCTCATCGTAGTGTGGTCAGAAATGGTCCCCAGAGTACAATGGCGGCATGCTCGTTCGGAGAAGGCAGTGCAAAAAGCGGCATCAAAATTAACAAGATAATGGGCAAGTTTGTGCAAATGCATGGGGGTGTGGTGATACGGCACAGGATGCTGGAAGGGCAGCAGGAATATTTCAGTTCGGATGGCGTTCACTTGATGGAGTTGGGTACCATGTTTTTAACTACGGCCTGAGAAAAGGTTTGGAAATGGCCGTGGGGTTTTGGAGGAGCAGTCAGGCCTAAGGTGGTCAGGCCTTCATGCTTTGGCGGCAGCTGGCAATGAATGGGGTAATAGCCCTAAAGGAGGGCTGGAAGAGGGAGGCAATTCCCCAAAAGTATGGGGAATAATAATACCTCCTGGGGTAAATAGGGGCCCCAGGGGAGAGTGGTGGAGAATTTATTGTGGTGCTCCTGGGCCGGAAAGGTGGAGCGGCGGGAGGTTGGCTTATGGTGGAAGTGGAAACATTGCCAGTAAAAGATATGGATAATATCTGTTGTATTCAATTAGATCAACTGGACTTGAAATGTAGTTCTTGAAGACGTTTCGCTAGTCATCCGACTGGCTTTCTCAATTCAGAATGACTTGTACAAGAATCTGTGGCAATTATGACCCTGGAAAATCCCAATTAGCATATCACAGCCAGGTGTTAAGGGTGTGATTAGATAGTGCTAAGAGGTGTTATAGGAACACCCAGAGTAAGGTGTTAAAACAGCATTGTACATGGCAGACAGTGGTGTCGAACCCCCCCACCTCTATTTAGGCTTGGTTTCTTTATTTTCACATAAATGGCCTCCTTAACACCTCTCTTGAACCAGTACGTTCCTTCGCCAGTATGTTAACATTACAATCTTCAAAGGTATGTCCTTTATCCTTAAGATGCAGATACACGGCTGAGTCCTGACCGAGGAATTGGCTCTTCTGTGCTGGGCCATACTGATGCAGTTGCGTTTGGTCTCCCACCACCCTTTAGATCACAAGCTGGGTGTCATCAGAACCCTGCAACACAGAGCCGAGAACATCCCCACTAGCGCAGAGGCGAAGGCTAAAGAAATGAAACATCTCAGAGGAGCCCTTAAAACGTGTGGTATCCAGTCTGGGCCTTTGTCAAAAGAAGTAGAAGGAAAGAAAGAACACGAATACCAACAGTGAAGGGGAAAAGCAAGACAGGAGGAAGAACATGGTCATCCCATATGTAGCAGGGGTCTCTGAGAAATTAGAAGAATTTTCAAAAAACATCGTATCCCTGTCTGCTTTAAACCGAACAACACACTAAGGCAGCAATTGGTACATCCGAAAGACCCAATACCTAAACACAAGAAAAGCGACATCATATATGCAGTGCAGTGCAGTGAAGAATGCTCTGATTTGTATGTGGGGGAGACCAAACAACAACTGTATCAACGTATGGCCCAGCAACAGAAGAGCCAATTCCTCAGGTCAGGACTCAGCCGTGTACCTGCATCTTAAGGATAAAGGACATACCTTTGAAGATTGTAATGTTTACATATTGGCAAAGGAACGTGACTGGTTCAAGAGAGGTGTTAAGGAGGCCATTATGTGAAAATAAAGAAACCAAGCCTAAATAGAGGTGGGGGGGTTCGACACCAACTGTCTGCCATGTACAATGCTGTTTTAACACCTTACTCTGGGCGTTCCTATAACACCTCTTAGCCATATCTAACTCACATTAACACTGGCGTGTGATTGCTAATTGGGATTTTCCAGGGTAATAATTGCCACAGATTCTTGTACAAGTCATTCTGAATTGAGAAAGCCAGTCGGATGACTAGCGAACGTCTTCAAGAACTACATTCAAGTCCAGTTGATTAATTGAATACAACAGATATACCATGACCTGGATGATGAGAACCTTCACAAGCTAATGGATAATATTTATTGTTATATGATTGTTATGGAAATGTCATTGTAATAAAGTTCAAAAGAATTGTAATTGTCACAATAAAGTGGCCATTATTCCTTTCCTCGGAAATAGCAGTGTGTGTGGGTATTTGAAGGGGGGGGGGGGATTGAGAGGAAGGGAAATGGTCAGCGGAAGGGGTGGGGAAGGTATTTAGAAAAGGAAGAGGATGAAGGTCCGGAGCATTACTCGGCCTTAACACTGTCATGCAATATTATGGTGCATAGGATAGATGGTGGACTTGCTGGATGGTGCACTCACTGGTTGGTAGATTTTTTGCCACCCATATGATAAGGGGCTTACCTTGTATGCCAGTCTGATGTGACACGATGTCATGTGATATGCATACAGCCAATAATATATTTTCAAAACGTGTTTGTATGGAAATGTGTTAAATACATAACAGACACAACAGGATGATCTGGTTATTGTATGTGGCGTGGGTAACTAGTTTAGGAGAAGGATTATGAGTTATTTTATTTGGAATGTGCACTTTGCAAAACTGTATCAGACAAATCTGTAAACAAGACAGCAGTCCAGGGGAGGAGAAACCCTACACTGGCTCTAGTTACAGGGGGAGTAGAAACCCTATACTTGCTTAGTTACAGGGGGAGGAGAAACCCTATACTGGCTCTAGTTACAGGGGAGGGGAATCCTACAAATATAGCAGCCCAGTGCACTGATCACACAGCAGGTTCTGTTCATAGGTCACCTACTATATCCTGCAATCTCTGTTTGCATTATGGCCATACTAAGGTAGCAATAGTCACAGGAGCCAATAAAGGCATTGGACTTGCTTTAGTGAGGTCCCTTTGTAGCCAGTTTAAGGGAGACGTGTACCTGACAGCCAGGAACCCCAAGTTGGGGGAAGAAGCTGTGAAGGTGTTAAAGGAGCAGGAAGGACTGTCCCCTCTATTCCACCAGCTGGATATTAATGATATGCAGAGCATTAGGACCCTGAGGGACTTCAGAAGAAGAATATGGTGGCATTGATGTTCTCATAACAATGCTGGCATTGCATTTAAGGGTAAGTGTCTTTCTTGCAGTAAAGGGGGAATTGTGAAGTGACACAAGTATGTAAAATTTAAAATTACAATGTCCAGCAGACACAAAAGAGATTTATGCCTCTGATGGAAAGCCAATGAGAGAAAATGGTTTAAAGTGGAAGTTCAGTTGAAAATATAATATTAAATAAGTGATCATATATATACACACTTAAAGGGACACTGAAAAATGACTTTGCCATATCTTAATCTATAATTGAATACATGTAAGTAGCACTTACATTTGCGTGTGTTGCTGCATGCCTTCAATCCAGCACACATTTTGTTTTGGATCAGTATCCCCCCTCCACTTTTAACCACTCCACTTCCATCTGACCTGACTTGTTCCAACAAACCAACTGTCAAGCCTGCAACAGCATACAGCATTCAAAACTGTCAAAACTCTGTCACATTCCAGCTACAGTAAAACTACTCACAGATGAATAGTTTTTGAGAGTAAGGAACTTGATTGACAGCTGAAATATAAGAAGTTTAGATTGGATATCTAAGAAATAGGGGGCAGATCAACAAAAAAATGATAAAGTGGTGGTTGGGAAAAATTATAGTTTCCAGTTATGGTTATTTAAAATAACTTTTTTTCGGTATAGATGCCCTTTAAGTATAAATCTAAATAAGTCTAAATGTTCTTTTAATTTTTAAAAACATTACAGTTCATTCCCCTGTTGTGCTTTTGCTGTGAGTAGCAAAGAACCTTCTTCCCCAAAGATGCTCACTTCCTTAGAACGTGTTTGACAGTAATTTCTTCTGATTGGCTGTTGTGTAATTCAACTATATATATATCTAGGAAGCACTGTGTGCACACTCTTAAGGCCGAATGGTGGTGCAGGAATCCTGCGGTGCTCACGGGGATAATAATGTCATAGAAAAGTTCTGGGTACAGACACCGAAAGAAAATTATCCCCAACTGAAAGCACAAAATAGAAATATTAACAACCTTTATTGCACCAAAACAACATTTAATACACATGTTAATATAAAAAAAATTCTAAAACCAGTTATTATTGATAAAAATAGTTAAATAAAAAATGGTGACCATATTACATACAGTATGTTGTCACTATAGTTGCAACCGCTCAAGGTACATATGGGCATAATGGTGGCACTCAACAGAGTAGCTGCCCTAAAGTCCGGTTTCATACAGTGATAGACTGTTTTTGTAAATTATTGATGTCTAACAGCTCATATTACAGGACTACAAAGATGGTACAATTTCTAAAGGGGAAATTAAGGTCGGTATTTAAAAATATAGGGCGGTATAATAAAAGTGTGACCATGGCTGTACATTAATGGGCCCAATGCAGAGTTGCAGACGTTCCGATTTTGGAAGTCCGTAGTCAGGGACGAAATCCCGTCCAAATACCCTCCCTTAGAGCCAATCCGCCAGAACGCCCACTTCTCCTAGCTGCTCCCCTAATCCTTCCCCCTGGCTGCGGCCATACCTCTAACCTGCCTTGGCTCCGCCCACTGTGATGTCATGCCCCCTTGTCTTCATGGATCCGCCTCTCCCACTCAGGAGAAAAAAAATCTGGCAACCCTGGCGCAATGGTACATTTACGATCATTAGGCCGTACAATGCCATGTGTTAGTCTATTGGTATCGTATAGGCCATTGTACATTACGATCTCAATCTAATATTATGACCGGCGATCACAATATGATAGTTAAAGGTGTGGTATGTCAATATATTGATACTGCGCCTTTATAAATATGTCTCTAATATAATATAAATTATATTTACATGATTTATCTATATTATAATATATTCAATTCAATCAATTCCCTTTGCTTGCTTTCGTGGTCAGTGGTGGAATGCCATTCCAGGTTCTGCAACAGTCCTTCTTCTCCAGCATGCACCACTTCCTTGAAATGTCAGATATTTAGTCCCAAAGACAGGCGCAAATGGAATTTCGGTAGATCTGAAAGAATTTCTGTTGCAACTAAATTTTCAATAATTATTTTTAATAGGCTCTATGATTATTTGAACCGAAATATTGGTAGTGGCCAATTTCATTCACGACCAATGATCAGGTTTAACAATTGTAGTCTGTTATGATGTAAATTGTATGGTGTGTACCCACCTCACAGTAATTTCTACTGATGAGTTGGTTGAATCGAACGTTAGTCTTACCCACGCCACTCGCTTCTCTTAAAATCTGCAGTCGGCAATTAAAACAATTACCCATATTAACGCCTTTGTGGTAATTGCATACATGGCAGGGGTAAGGTGCTTAGAAAATTAGAAAAAGTGAATTAATCCAAGACTTGACAGGTGGTAACTGGGGGTTATTACAGGCTAGCTGTAACAATGCTGTAATTAAAAGATGTAAAGTTTATAATAGGCCCATAATAAAGTGACACATAAGGGCCTCATGTAAACCAGCCAATAATAAAACTGCAAGTTACATTCTGTGCATAAAAAACCAACTGTAATAGGAAGCATTTCCAGAAGAGCCCAAGATTGCATCACGGACGCACACTATCAAGATATCGTCGGACATATCGCATCTTGCACGTCATGTTTTGCCTTATGTAACCTAATAATTGTTAGTCATTTGCCTAATAAGGTTGACCCGGCCCCATTATAATTTGACTTATTATACACTGATTGCTGTGGTATCCTGATAAAGGTCTATGTACCAATTTGGCCTCCCGAGTGATATCTTAGGGGTAACAACCGAGGGTAACACCTTTCCGCCTTACAGACTGAGACCATAACCGACACTATTAGGGGTTCGTAAACTGGGAGTTGATACTAGGGAAGCTACCTGATGGGCAGATACACTACTTTTCTTGAAAGCAAATTTATTTTGATAAACTTCCCTTTAAAACAAGATTGACAATATAAAAACTTATAAATAGAGCATACATTCTATAAACACCAGTGGAAATAGTGGAAATCCATCTTCAGGCCCTACTGCGTTCATCAGCCCATTAGAAACCATTAGTAAAACCAGTATATGTATATTTATTAGAACCCAATCTTTGATTGCAGCTGCTGACCGCACTCCATTTGGAATCCAGGTGAAACAACACTTAAAACCAACTTCTTTGCCAAAGAGATGTTCCAATGAGCTTCTACCACTGATAAAGCCACATGGTAAGTTAATTGGATGGACCTTCAACCAAATGGATTTTTCTATAAGAAACCTTTCTTCTGTTTAGCCAACTGTCCATTTTCATCTCATTAACGGCTAGGCCACACTGCTGCGTTGTAACACCCAATCCGATTGCAGTATAAAGCATGGTGTTTCATGCTTACACAGGGCCACCTTTCCATGAAGCAGGGTATCAATCCTGCTCATGGTGCGCGAGCCTGCTGCTCTATACAACTCAATAGAGTCATGCTCCTGATCATGGGAGTGCATCACCATTTAATTTATTGTTAAAGTGTGACAGCACCAGCAAGCCCCTGGCTTGAACATGCCCACTTAAGCTTAAGTTACTTGCAACCAACTTAGAAAAGATCGTTTGAAAGGTACAAGAGATCTCTTTTCTATGAAGGTCACTTATTTTGAGGACAAATTCCCTAAGGAATGTTGCACTCAGCTTTACATTGCTGCAGTCTGTGGGTTAATCAAATCTGTTTTCATTCTGGATTTTGTTTAGGCCGTGTGGTCAACATCTCTAGTGGTTTAAGTCTCCGTTCTCTTCATGAATGTAGCCCAGAGCTTCAGAGGGTCTTTCGCAGTGACACCATCACTGAGGAGGAGCTGGTAAAACTCATGGAGAAATTTGTAGAAGACGCCAAGAATGGGGATCACCAGCAAAAAGGAGGGCCAAATGGCCTATGGGTGTCCAAAATTGGAGTGACTGTGTTATCCAGATTCAAGCAAGGTCAATAAATGGAAGAGGAAAGGAGATGGGATTCTGCTCAATGCTTGTTGTCCAGGCTGGGTGAAGATGACAGGGTGGTCCAATGCAATCAAATCTTTAGAGGAAGGTATAGAGACCCCTATGTATTTAGCTCTTTTGCCCTTGATGTGAATGTCCCTCATGGAGAGTTTATACACAGAGAAGAAAGTTACACAGTGGAAATATTCATGGACATCAGCATATCCTTCACCATGTGGCAAGAACTGAGGCCTGATCAAAGCTGGGTACACACAGCACAGATTTATAGCCAATGCCAGACAGATGCCATTGGAAGTGGTACACACATTACCAATGTTCTCCCACCCAGACCCAATGGATCTGCCCTTTATCTGTACTGTGTGTACACAGATGGTCAGAACGTGGTTTATGTTGATTTGCCAATTAGTTTATAATGATAAACAGTTTAAAACGGTTAATGTAAACCTTTCATTATTAATTGGCTATGGACTTTGTACAGTACCAACACAATAAGGTTAACGTGGTTATATATACAGGACATGTACTCACTTATTAATGGGCATGTCCACCCACAACACTTAAATTTAACCCACTGTTGTCCCCACTGTGTAGTGTTAAAAAATGCTTACCTTTCTCCTCAGCTCCTTATGGTTGTCCTGCAGTGCCTGGTCAAAGTCTAGAAAAGTGAAGAGTAGGAGCCTTCCTGTGTGTAAAAAGGTTCTGCCCCTTCCGGTTCCCCTGGAGCCTCCCCTCCAGATCCCTCGTCTCTGCAGTTTATGTTTAAAAAATCTACTTTTTCTGTAGTGTAGGGGACCCCCTCCCAACCCTAACTGCCAGGTTTAAAACTTAAAAGTGCCCAGATTTATAGTCAATGGCAAACAGAAACAGACTTACCAACCTTCGTGTTCCCTCGGCTCTCCCAATAGCCGGTAGCCGAGTCTGTGATGGAGGACACTGAAAAAATGATACCAGACAATATTTCTATACTGCCAGGTATTGCCCCATTGACGTCAATGACTAACGAAATACCAGCTGGTGTCTACTTTACTACGTAGCATTGATTTTCACCTCAGCATAAAGGAACATACCCATCGCAAAAATGACTGCTATTGGCGGACTTTCTTACGATCACATATAAAGGTTTGTTATTGGACATTTCCGATACAGAACCTTTATACATGCGGTCCAACATGTCGGTTCTGTTTGTATGATCTTCAGGGATTATAAGAAATACCTACAGTTCAAAGTGTGGTCCTTATGGATGTGGTTGAGGGACCAAGACTTGGATTCTACATTATTGGAGGATATTATAAATATTAAAATACATTTCAAATATAAATACGGCAAGTCCAATTCCGTTTATAAACCGCCGCGGTATTGGAAGTATTTATATTTCAAATGTATTTTAATATTTATAAATATTCCTCCAATGATGTAGGAACCAAGTACTGGGAAGAAATATCGGTAGTTTAGATCAGTGTGTACGTTAGGACCGTAATGGGAAAAAGTTGACAATAGTGTGAAAGTGGGGTTTGGGGGTAATATACAATTTAGAGAAAAAGGATTTTTTTTAATGAACTTGCCTCCCCAAACTTTCACCTAGCAAGGTTTGAATGATCTCTGAGGTTTGTAATTATACTTACCAGACATTAATCCCTGAACAGAACTGAACGGCTGCAGGGTCAGTGATTGGCTGGGATGAGATTTAACATTGGGGATAATGATTATTAAGTTTTAAGTTGTTTCCATAATTCTTATAATATCCATTACATTAGATATACTATAGAGATGATAATGTACTATTCCACTTAAAGGGACTGTCCACCCCTCTGGAAAAAAATATGTTAGCAGGACCCCTAAACCTAGAGTATTGGTTAGGTTTAAATCTGCTCCAAGCATAAAAAATCATACTTACAAGTTTGAGATCCACCACCGCCCTGTCTCTCCACTGCGGTTGCCGTGTCTTTTTCTGTTCCCGAGCAGCTGCAGTGGAGGCTCGTCTGGGAATGGCGGCCAGTGATTGGCTGTGACATCACGGTCACGGCCGAGACTGACTGCCTTACCCGGAAGTGGAGTGAGAACAGCCGAGCCGCGACACAAACAAAATGTATGCTACAATAGATTTTTAAAAGTCTCAGTATGTGGGCGCATAAACTTCTGTTCATGATTCTATTGGGAAATATATTTTAAAATAACACCCTTGTCCCAGATGAGATGCACAGGGTTATCACATTTCAATTTATTTACAGTATTTGCAGAACACATGTACATTTTCAATACCACTCTGTAATCTAACAACATAACAAACACAATGTGTTCTACAGTACATGCAGATTTCAACCTAAATTACATTCAAGGAGTATTGTGTGTGAGTACACATTGCAAGGTCACGCCTGCAGACTAGCATCCCAACTCTAAACATTCCCTACTGCTGACTGTAACGTTCCCTACTGCATGCCAATGGTTAACGTTCCCTACTGCGTGCAGGCTGTAACGTTCCCTACTGCGTGCCGATGTTAACGTTACCTACGCCGTGCGACTGTTAACGTTCCTACTGCGTGCCGATGTAGTTCTATGCGTGCCGATGTTAACGTTCCCTACTGCGTGCAGACTGTTAACGTTCCCTACTGCAGCCGACTGTTTACGTTCCCTACTGGTGCCGATTGTTAGCGTTCCTACTGTGTGCCGACTTTAACGTTCCCTACTGCATGCCGACTGTTTAAGTTCCCTACTGCGTGCCGACTGTTAGCGTTCCACTGCGTGCCGACTGTAACGTTCCCTACTGCGTCGACTGTTAACGTTCCCTACTGCGTGCAGACTTGTAACGTTCCCTACTGCGTGCAGACTGTTAACGTTCCCTACTGCATACCGACTGTTACGTTCCCACTGCATGCCGACTGTTTTACGTTCCCTACTGGGCCGCCGACAGTTACATTCCCTACTGCATGCCGACTGTTAGCGTTCCCTACTGACATCGACTGGTAGCGTTCCTCTATGCGACTGTTAGCGTCCTACTGCATGCCGACTGTTAAAGTTCCCTACTGCGTGCGATGTTAACGTTCCTTACTGCATGCCGACTGTTTACGTTCCCTACTGCATTGCCACTGTTAGCGTCCCACTGCGTGCAACTGTTAACATTCCCTACTGCATGCCGACTGTTTACGTTCCTACTGCATGCCAACTGTTACGTTCCCTACTGCGTGCCGACTGTTAGAGTCCCATGGTGCGTGTAACGTTCCTACTGCGTGCCGACTGTTACGTTCTACGGCATGCCGACTGTTAGCGTTCCTACTGCGTGCCGACTGTTAAAGTTCCCTACTGCGTGCCGACTGTAACATTCTTTCTGCGTGCCGACTGTTAACGTTCCTACTGCATGCCGACTGTTAGCGTTCCCTACTGCGTGCCGACTGTTAACGTTCCCTACTGCGTGCCGAGGTGTTAATTTCCTTACTGCGTGCCGACTGTTAACTTTCCTTACTGCGTGCCGACTGTTAACGTTCCTTACTGCATGCCGACTGTTTACGTTCCCTACTGCATGCCGACTGTTAGCGTTCCCTACCTGGTGCAGACTGTTAACATTCCCTACTGCATGCCGACTGTTTACGTTCCCTACTGCATGCCAACTGTTTACGTTCCCTACTGCGTGCCGACTGTTGCGTTCCCCTACGGCGTGCCGTGTTACGTACCCTATGCGTGCCGACTGTTAACGTTCCCTACTGCATGCCGACTGTTAGCGTTCCTACTGCGTGCCGACTGTTAAAGTTCCCTACTGCGTGCCGACTGTTACATTCTTTCTGCGTGCCGACTGTTAACGTTCCCTACTGGATCTGACTTTAGCGTTCCCTACTGCGTGCCGAGTTAACGTTCCCTACTGCGTGCCGAGTGTTAACTTCCTTACTGCGTGCGCGACTGTTAACTTTCCTTACTGCGTGCCGACTGTTAACGTTCCCTACATGCATGCCGACTGTTTACGTTCCCTACTGCATGCCGACTGTTAGCTTCCCTACTGGTGCCGACTGTTAGGTTCCCTAATGCGTGCCGACTGTTACATTCCCTACTGCATGCCAACTGTTAGCGTTCCCTATGCATGCCGACTGTTAGCGTTTCCCACTGCATGCCGACTGTTAAAGTCCCTACTGCGTGCCGACTGTTAACGTACCTTACTGAATGCCGATGTTTACGTTCCCTCTGCATGCCGACTGTTAGTGTTCCCTACTGCGTGCAGACTGTTAACGTTCCCTACTGCATGCCGACTGTTTACGTTCCCTACTGCATGCATGTTTACGTTCCCTACTGCATGCGACTGTTTACGTCCCTACTGAATGCCGACTGTTAGAGTCCCTACTGCGTGCCGACTGTTAACGTTCCCTACTGCGTGCCGACTGTTAACGTTCCTACTGCATGCAGCTGTTAGCGCTACTGCGTGCGAGTAAGTTCCCTACTGCGTTGCGACGTAATCTTTCTGCGTGCCGACTGTAACGTTCCCTACTGCATGCCGACTGTTAACGTTCCATACTGATGCCGACTGTACGTTCCCTACGCTGCGACGTAGTGCGACTGTAAACGTTCCCTACTGCATGCCGACTGTACGTTCCTACTGATGCAACTGTAAGTCCTACTGATGCCGACTGTTAACGTTCCCTATTGTGTGCCGACTGTTAACGTTCCTCTACTGCATGCAAACTGTTATGTTCCTTACTGCGTGCAGACTGTTAGTTTTCCCTACTGCATGCCACTGTTAATGTTCCTTATGCGTGCAGATGTTTACGTTCCCTATTGCGTAGCGATGATGCTACTTTGCATTTTAGTACCTGAATAAAGAATATTAAAAGCAGTGTTTTTGCAGACAAAGTTCTTCATCTAATTCCTAGTTTATATAAATATTAAAAACACAATTTTAAGTATCAAACGCCTTTGATGGCCATGGCATGACTGGTGTGGCAAAGTGGATAGGTCTGGGTTCATAAATTATTACTATACAAAAAAAAAAAAAAAAGCTTGCAAATGTCCAGTGCACTACAAATGAATGGCTGGCCCCATAGTAAGTACTGGTAATAGAAAGACATAGATAAATCGTCCATTATTTACACTATCCATTATAATGAAAAATGGCAGTGGGTCCCACTAAGTGATCCTGCTGTATTTGATTTAAAATTTTATTGCTATGTTGTTATCTTTTACTGTAACGCTACCATAACCTAAGCAGCCACAGACCTTAGATGGCTGCAGGAGTTGCAGGCAACCGAGCTTTGAATCCCGAGGCAACCGGCAACAGAAGGCTGAGACCCGGGCAGGCAGCGGCTTGCGCACATCTAGTGAGAGGACGGCCGTCCCACCGCACCCTCCCTTTCTTCTGAGGCGCCGCAGGCGGCCCCCGCGCCCGGCGCCGAGCGCCGCCCGGCGGTCCGACCGGCGGGGCGCGGAGCGGATAGATGCGCAGTCGGGTCTGGCGCGCCGGCGCGGGGCCGCCGCCGGCCCGGCCCCGGACCCGGCTGCGCGCGCGCCCGATGGCCCCGTGTCGGGACGCCGACGGGAGGACGAGAACAGGGCGGCACCGCGGCCCAGACGACCGCCGGCATACTGACCCGTGGAGCAAGTGGTGCGTAGGAGCCGGGGCCGACGGCCCATGGCCCGGTCCTCGGCCGAGCGGAGGCGTAGTGGGGACCAGTGTGCTCCAACGGCGGCGTAGGGCCCGGGGGCCCAGTGAGTGAGGCCCAACGCTGTATGAGCGGAATCGATACGACGGCGGGTCCAAGACTCCAGAAGTAAGTAGAAGAAGATGGGGAGAGAGGGCAAGGGGCAAACGGCCACAACACGGGTGAGAGGGGGAAGAGAAGAAGGTAACGTGGAGTGTAAAAGGGTAGAAGTACTTACTATGGGGCCCGCCCATAGTCCTTTGTAGATGCCTGAGACATTTGACCAGCTTGTTTATTTGTTTTCATGGGTATAAGTAATAATTTTAGAAACACAGACATCGTGCCACTTTTGCCACACCAAGTCATGCCGATAAACCATGGAACCATCAAATAGGCGTTTTGATTACTTATAAAATTGTGTGTTTGAATATTTAAAGTAAGAATAGGAATAAATGAGGAACTTTGCTGAAAGAACGAGTGCTTGTAAATTATAACTTCATTCATCAGGTACTAAAATGGCATGAAGTAGCATCACGCGACTACCGCGAAGTTATAGGGGAAGAGGGGCGTGGTGGTAAGCACACACGAACATTATTAACAGTTGCGGCATGGCAGTAGGAATGTTGGGTGTGTACTGGCTGCAAGCCTCTCGCTCGCCCCTGGGCGACCCCAAGAGCGGGGAGAGGCAGCGAGACGGTGAGGAACATAAAAAGACGAGAGGGGAGTCCACACGCAAGGCCGCCGCCCGTTGTCGCACACCTGTCTCATGCCGCCCCCCTCTCGTCCCTCCGGGAACGTTAACAGTCGGCACACAATAGGAACGTTAACAGTCGGCATGCAGTAAGGAACATTAACAGTTTGGCATGCAGCAGTAGGGAACGTTAACAGTCGGCATTTTGCAGTAGGGAACGTTAACAGTCGGCATGCCGTAGGAACGGTAAACCGTCGGCACGCAGTAGGGAACGTTAAACAGGCGGCATCAGCAGGTAGGGAACGTAACAGTCGGCATGCAGTAGGAAGTTAACAGCGGCACGCAGAAAAGAATGTTAACATCGGCACGCATAGGAAACTTAACAGTCGGCACGCAGTAGGAAACGATAACAGTCTGCAGGCAGTAGGGAACGTTAAACAGTAGGCACGCAGTTTCGGGAACGTTAACAGTCGGCACGCAGTAGGGAACGCTACAGTCGGCATGCATAGGGAACGTAAACAGTCGGCATGCAGTAGGGACCTAAACAGTTGGCAGCGAGTAGGGAACGTAAACAGTCGGCATGCAGTAGGAACGTTTAACAGTCTGCACGCAGTAGGGAACATTAACAGTCGGCAGGCAGTAGGGAACGTAAACAGTCGGCAGTCAGTAAGGTACGTAACAGTCGGCACGCAGTAGAGTAGGGGAAACTTTAAACAGTCGGCATGCAGTAGGGAACGGCTAACAGTCGGCATGCAGGTAGGGAACGGCAAAGTTGGCCATGCAGTAGGGAATGTAACAGTGGCACGCAGTAGGGAACGCTAAAGTCGGCACGCAGTAGGGAGCGATAACAGTCGGCATGCATAGGGAACGTAAACAGTCGGCTGCAGTAGGGAACGTTAACAGTCGGCACGCAGTGAAGGAAAGTAACAGTCGGCACGCAGTAAGGAAGTTAACACTCGGCTACGCAGTAGGGAACGTTAACAGTCGGCACGCAGTAGGGAACGCTAACAGTCAGCAGCAGTAGGGAACGTAACAGTCGGCACGCAGAAAGGAATAGTTAACAGTCGGCACGCAGTAGGAACTTTAACAGCGGCACGCAGAGTAGGGAACGCTAACAGTCGGCAGCATGCAGTAGGGAACGTTAACAGTCGGCAAGCAGTAGTGAGGAACGTTAACAGCGGCAACGCAGTAGGGGGGAACGCTAACAGTCGGCAACGCAGTACGGGAACGTAAACAGTTGGAATTGCCGTAGGGAAAGTAAACCGTCGGCATTTGCAGTAGGGAATGTTAACAGTCGCACGCAGTAGGGAACGCTAACAGTCGGCATGCAGTAGGGAACGTAAACAGTCGGCATGCATAAGAACTTTAACAGTCGGCACGCAGTCAGTAAGGAAAGTTTTAACAGGCGGCACGCAGTCAGGAAAGTAAAACACTCGGCACGCCGTAGGGAACGTTAACAGTCGGCACGCAGTAGGTCAACGCTAAACAGTCGGAGACAGGAGGGAACGTAAACAGTCGGCACGCAGAAAGAATGTTAACAGTCGGCACGCAGTAGCGGAACTTTAACAGGTCGGCACGCAGAGGGAACGTCAACCGTCGGCATGCAAGTACGGACGTTAACAGTCGGCACCAGTAGGGAACGTTAAAAGTCGCACGCAGTAGGGAACGCTAACAGTCAGCACGCAGAGTAGGGAACGTTAAAACAGTTAGGCATGCAGTGGAACGACAACAGCGGCATTGCATGTAGGGAATGTTAAACAGTTATGCAAGCGTAGGGAACGCGAACAGTCGGCATGCAGTAGGGAACGTAAACGAGTCGGTGCATTGCAGTAGTAGGAACGTTAACCGTCGGCACGCAGTAGGAACTTTAAACAGTCGGCATGCAGTAGGGAACGCTAACAGTCGGAATGCAGTAGGAACGCTAAAGTCGGCATGCAGTTAGGGAACGCAACAGTCGGAATGCAGTTAGGGAATGTAAACTGTCGGCACGCAGTAGGGAACGCTAACAGTCGGATGCAGTGGGAACGTAAACAGTCGGCAGGCGTAGGGAACGTTTAACAGTTCTGCCACGACAGTAGGGAACGTAACAGTCTGCACGCCAGAGTAGGGAACGTTAACAGTCGGCAGCAGTAGGGAACGTTAACAGTCGGACGCTAGTAGGGACGCAACAGTCGGAAGCAGTAGGGAACGTAAACAGTCGGCATTGCAGTAGGCACGTTAACAGTCGAACACAGTAGGGAACGATAACAATCGGCACGCAGTAGGGAAGGGAACGTAAACAGTCGGCATGCAGTAGGGGAACGTTAAACAGTCTGCACGCAGTAGGGAACGTTAACAGTCGCACGGCAGTAAGGAACGTTAACAGTCGGCACGCAGTAGGGAAACGTTTAACAGTCGGCACGCGTATGGGAACGTAACAGTCGGCAGCAGTAGGGGGGAACGTAAAGCCTGCCCGCACAAGTGGGAACGTTAACCATTGGCAGGCAGTAGGGAAACGTAAACAGTCAGCAGTAGGGAATGTTTAGAGTTGGGAGCTATCTGCAGGCCGGGTTGACCTTGCAAGGTACTCACAACACAATACTCCTTGAAGTGTAAATTTAGGTTGAAATCTGCATGTACTGTAGACACATTGTGTTTGTATTATGTTGTAGATTACAGAGTGGATTGAAAATGTACATGTGTTCTGCAAATACTGTAAATAAATTGAATGTGATAAACCCTGTGCATCTCATCTTGGGGACAGGGTGTTATTTTAAAATATATTGTCCAGTAGAAGCATGAACAGAAGTTTATGCAGCCCACTACTGAGACTTTTAAAATCTATTGTAGCATAACATTTTGTTTGTGTCGCGGCTCGGGCGTTCTCACTCCACTTCCGGGGAAGGCAGTCAGTCTCGGCCGTGGACCGTGATGTCCAGCCAATCATGGGCCGCCCATTCCCAGACGAGCCTTCACTGCAGCTGATCGGGACAGAAAACAAGAACCACCGCGCCCACCCGCAGTCGCGAGCGGACAGAAGCGGTGTGGATCTCAAACTGGTAAGTTATGGATTTTTATGCTTGGAGGCAGATTTAAACATAACCAATACTCTAGGTTTGGGGGTCCTGCAACATCAACCCATAATTTTGTCCAGAGGGGTGGACAGTCCCGTTAAGTGGAATAGTACATTACATCTCTAGCGTATTATCTAATGTAATGGATATTCTAAGAATATGGAACAAAACTTAAAACTTACAATCATTATCCCCACTGTTAAATCTCATCCCAGCCCACTCAATGACCCTGCAGCCAGTTCAGTTCGTTCAGGGATTAATGTCTGGTAAGTAATTACAAACTCAGAGAATCATTCAAACGTGCTAGGTGAAAGTTTGGGGAGGCAAGTTTCATTAAAACAAATCCTCTTTTCTCTAAATGTATATTACCCCCAAACCCACTTTCACACTATTGTCACTTTTTTCCCATACGCGTCCTAAACGTACAAACAATGATCTAAAACACCGATAACTTCCTCAGTACTTGTGTTCCTAACATCATTGGAGGAATATTTATAAATATTAAAAATACATTTGAAATATAAATACGTCCAGTACCGCGGCGGTTATAAAAGGAATTGGACTTGCGTATTATATTTGAAATGTATTTTAATTTTATAATTTCTCCAATAATGTAGGATCCAAGTCTTGAGTCCCTAAACCCAAACCATAAGACCACACTTTGACTGTAGGTATGTCTTAGTAATCCTGAGGATCATACAAACAGAACCGACTGTTGGACCGGATGTATAAAGGTCTGTTCGGAAAGTCCAATAACAAACCCTTTATAGTGATCGTAAGGAAAGTCCGACATAGCAGTCATTTTTGCGAATGGTATTGTTCCTTTAGGCTGAGGTGAAAATCCCTGCTACAGTAGTAAGTAGACACCCAGCTGGCCTACTGCGGAACAACATCCCCTCGCGTTAGTCATTGACCGTCAATGGGGAATACTGCAGTTAGAAATATTGTTGGTATCATTTTTTCAGGTCCTCCAATCACAGACTCGGCTACGGATATGGGAGAGCCGAGGGGAACGGGGGGGAACACGGAAGGTTGGTTAAGGTGTGTCTGTTTGCCATTGACTATAAATCGGGCACTTGTAAGTTTTTAAACCTGGCAGTTAGGGTTTGGGAGGGGTCCCCTACACTACAGAAAAAGAAAAAGATAGATTTTTTAAAAATAAATGCAGAGACAGGGTCTGGAGGGGGAGGGCTCCAGAATAACGGAGAACCGGAAAGGGGCAGAAACTTTTTACACACAGGAGGCTCCTATTCTTACTTTTCTAAGAATTTGACAGGCACTGCAGACAACCAAAGAGATGAGGAGAGAGAGGTAAGC
Organism: Hymenochirus boettgeri; assembly: GCA_019447015.1. Lineage (NCBI taxonomy): Eukaryota > Metazoa > Chordata > Amphibia > Anura > Pipidae > Hymenochirus > Hymenochirus boettgeri. The sequence goes on along the minus strand of CM033470.1, from coordinate 49,001,033 downwards.
ATTTTTTGAAAAACACTACACAGTGGGGAAAACATGTGGGTTAAATAAGGGTTGGGGTGACATGCCCATTAAAGGGAGTGACATGTCTGTAATAAACAGTTTACCTTTATTGTGTTGTTATGCTACCAAGTCCATACCAACATTAATAATGAAAGGTTTACATTTAACCGTTTTAACTGTTCCTTTTACATTATAAATAATTGGCAAAGTGTCAACAATAAACCACAGTATGACCATCTGTGTAACACACAGTCAGATAAAGGGGCAACATTGGGTGGGTGGTGAGAACATTGGTAAGGTGTGTACCACTTCCACTGGACTGTCTGGCATTGGCTAAATCTGTGTGTGTGTACCCCGCTTTAGATCAGGCCCGTTCTCGCCACATGGTGAAGGATATGCGATGTCCATGAAATATTACCACTGTGTAACTTTCTTCTCTGGTATAAACTCTCCATGAGGGACATTCACATCAGAGGGCCAAAAGAGCTTAAATACATAGGGGTCTCTATACCTTCCTCTAAAGATTTGATTGCAATTGGACCACCCATGTCAGTCTTCCAACCCAGCCTGGACAACAAGCAGTGAGAGATCCATCTCCTTCCTCTTCTCATTTATTGACCTTGCTTGAATCTGGGATAACACAGTCACTCCAATGTTGGACAACCCCATTAGGCCGATTGGCCATTCCTTTTTGCATGGTGATCCCCATTTTGGCGTCTTCTACCAATTTCTCCATGAGTTTTACCAGCTCTCCTCAGTGTGGTGTCACTGCGAAAGACCCTCTGAAAGCTCTGGGCTACATTCTGAAGGAGAACGGAGACTTAACCCACTAGAGATGTTGACCACACGCCTCTAAACAAACCAGAAGAAAATGAAAAAACAGATTATGATTAACCACAGCCTGCAGCAATGTAAAGCTGAGTGAAACATTCCTTAAAGGGGAATTGTGCTCTCCAAATAAGTGACCTTCATAGAAAAGAGATCTCTTGTACCTTTCAAACGATCTTTTTCTAAAGGTGGTTGCAAAGTAACTTAAGCTTAAAGTGGGGCATGTTCAAGCCAGGGGCTTGTGGTGCTGCACAGCTTTAATACCAATAGAATTAAATGGTTTGTGATGCACTCCATGATCGGAGCATGACTCATTGAGTTGTATAGAGGCAGCAGGGCTGCTGCACCATGGCAGGGATTGACTACCTGCTTCATGGAAAGGGTGGCCCGTGTGAAGCCATGAAACACCATGCTTGATACTTGCAATCGGATTGGGTGTTACAACGCAGCAGTGTGGCTAGCCGTTCATGAGATTTGAAAATGGAAAGTTGGCCTTAAACAGAAGAAAGGTTTGGTGTATTATAGAAAATCCATTTGTTGAAGGTTATCAAATTAACTTTACCATGTGGCTGTATCAGTGGTAGAAGCTCATGGGATACATCTTTTCTGTGGGCAAAGAAGAGACCGTTGGTTTAAGTGTTGTTTCAGACCGGATTCCAAATGGAGTGCGGTCAGCACGCTGCAATTCAAGCGTGGGTTCTCATAAATATACATATTACTGGTTTACTAATGGTTTCTAATGGGCGGATGAACGCAGTAGGGCATTGAAGAGGATTTCCACTATTTCCACTGTTTGTTTATGAAGATTGCTCTATTTATAAGTTTTTATAAATGTCAATCGGGTTTTAAAGGGGAAGGTTTATCAAAATAAATTGCTTTCAAGAAAAGGGTAGTGTTGTTAATCTGCCCCATCAGGTTAGGCTTCAATAGTATCAAAACTCCCAGTTTACAGAAACCCTAATAGTGTCGGTTATGGTACCTCAGTCTGTAAGGCGGAAAGGGTTAACCTCGGTTGTTACCCCTAAGAATATCACTCGGAGCCAATTGGTACATAGACCTTTATCAGGATAACAACAGCAATCAGTGTCAATAAGTCAAATTATAATGGGGCCGGGTCACACTTATATAGCCCAAAATGACCATAACATATTAAGGTTACATAAGGCAAACATGGACTGTGCAGATGCGGATATGAGTCTGCAACGATATCTTGATAGTGTTGCGTCCGTGATTGCAATCTTGGGCTCATTCTGGAAATGCTCCTATTACAGTTGGTTGTTTTATGCACAGAATGTAACTTGCAGTTTGTTATTATTGGCTGGTTTAAATGAGGCCCTTATGGGTCACTTATAGGGGTCTATTAATAAAAACTAACATTTTTAATTACAGCAGTGTTACAGCTAGCCGTAAATAACCCCCAGTTACAACCTGTCAAGTCTTTGGATTAATTCAATTTTTCTAATTTTCTAAGCCACCTTACCCCATGCCAGGTACAATTAACACAAAGGCGTTAATATGGGTTAATTGTTGTAATGCCGATCTGCAGATTTTAAGAGAAGCGAGTGGCGTGGGTGGTAAGACTAAGTTCGATTCAACCAACTCAATCAGTAGAAATTACTGTGAGGCTGGGTCCACACCCTACAATTTTAAAATCAGACAGACTACTAAAACCAATGTTAACCTATCAGTGGTCGTGAATGAAAATTGGCACTACCAATATATTCGTCAAATAATCATGAGCCTATTACAAATACTATTGAAAATTTAGGTGAGTTGCAACAGAAATTTCTTTCAGATCTACCGAACTCCTTGCGCCTGTCAGTTGGGACTAAAACTATCTGACATCAAGGAAGGGTGCAGGCTGGGAAGAAGAAGGACTTTGCAGAACCTGGAATGGCATTCCACCACTGAACACAGAAAGCATAGCAAAGGGATTATTGAATTGAAAAATATATATATAATATAGATAAATCATGTAAATAATATTATATTATATAGGACATATTTATAACGCGCGCAGTATCAATATATGACATACCACACCTTTAACTATCATAATTGTGATCGCCGGTCATAATATTATGATGAGTCGTAAGTGTACAATGGCCTATACGATACCAATAGACAACACAGGCATTGTACGGCCTAATGAATCGTAAATGTACCATTGCGCCAGGGTTACAGATTTTTTCTCCCTGGAGTGGAGGAGGAGGATCCATGAGACAAGGGGGCATGACATCACAGTGGGCGGAGCCAAGGTGTGGGGCAGGTTATGAGGTATGGCCGACAGCCAGGGGAAGGGATTAGGGGAGCAGCTGGGAGGAGAGTTGGCCGTTCGGCGGATTGGCTCTAAGGGAGGGTATTTGGAAGGCGATTTCGTCCAGACGCCGGGGGCTTCCAAAATCGGAGTCTTTCTGGCAACTCTGCATTGGGCCCATTAATGTACAGCAGGTCACACTTTTATTTTTTATACCGCCCGTATAATTTTAAATACGACCTAATTTCCCTTTAAGAAAAGTACCATCTTTGTAGTACTGTAATTATGAGCTGGTTAGACATCAATAATTACAAAAACAGTTCTATCAATGTATGAAAACGGATTTTAGGGGCAGCTACTTGTTGAGTGCCACCAGTATGCCCATATGTACCTGAGCGGTTGCAAACTATAGTGACCAACATATGTATGTTAAAATGGTCACCATTTTATTTAACGATTTTATCAATAATGAACTGAGTTTTAGAATTTTTTTAAATAACATGTGTATTGAAATGGGTTTTGGTTGCAATAAAGGTTGTTAATATTTTCTATTTGTGCTTCAGTTGGGGATAATTTTTTCTTTCGGTGTCTCTGTACCCAGAACTTATTCTATGACTATTATACCCCGTGAGCAACCGCAGGATTCCTGCACCCACCATTCTGCCGTAAGAGTGGTGCACACAGGTGCTCCTAGATATATATATAGTTGAATTACACACAGCCAATCAGAAGAAATACTGTTCAAACACGTTCTAGGAAGTGAGCATCTTTGGCGGAGGAAGAAGGTTCTTTGCTACCTCACAGCAGAAAAGCACAACAAGGGGGAATGGAACTGTAATGTTTTTACAAATTAAAAGAACATTTGACTTATTTAGATTATACTTAAAGGGAATCTATACCGAAAAAAAGTTATTTTAAATTAACCATAATGGAAACTATAATTTTCCCAACCACCACTTATCATTTTTTTGTTGATCTGCCCCTATTTCTTTAGATATCCAATCTAAAAACTTCTTATATTTTCAGCTGTCAATCAAGTCCTTACTTCCAAAAACTATTCATCTGTGAGGAGTTTAAAGTAGCTGGAATGGTGACAGAGTTTGACAGTTTGAATGCTGTATGTGTGTGCAGGCTTGACATGGTTGTTGGAACAAAGTCAGGTCAGCTGGAAGGGGATGGGTAAAAGGGAGGGGGGTCTGATCCAAAAACAAAAGGTGGATGGATTGAAGGCATTGCAGAACACACGCAAATGTTAAGTGCTACTTACATGTATTCAATATAGATAAGATATGGCAAAGTCATTTTTCAGTGTCCTTTAAGTGTGTAATATATATGATCCTGATTTTAAAACAATAATTATATTTCAACTGAAACTTCCACTTTAAACCATTTCTCTCATTGGCTTCCATCAGAGGCATATATAAAATCTCTTTTGTGTCTGCCGGACATTGTAATTTTAAATTTAATACATTGTGTCACTTCCAATTAACCCTTTACTGCAAGAAAAGAAACTTACCTAAATGCAATGCCAGAGCATTGTTATGAGAACATCAATGACACCAGATCTTCTTAATGAAGTCCCTCAGGGCTCCTAATGCTCTGCATAATCATTAATATCCAGTGTGGCATAGGAGGGACAGTCCTTCCTGCTCCTTTAACACCTTCACAGCTTCTTCCCCCAATTGGGGTCTGGCTGTCAGGTACACGTCTCCCTTAACTGGCTACAAAGGGACCTCACTAACGCAAGTCCAATGCCTTTAGTGGCTCCTGGACTATTGCTACCTAGGATGGCCATAATGCAAACAGAGAGTGCAGGATATAGTAGGGACCGATGAACAGAACCTGCGGTGTGATCAGTGCCACTGGGCTGCCTATATTTGTAGGAGGATTCCCCATCCCTGTAACTAGAGCCAGTATAGGGGTTTCCCTCCACCTGTAACTAAGGCCAGATAGGTGTCTTACTCCACTGTAACTAGAGACAGTGTTAGGTTTCTCCTCCCCCTGGGTACTGCTGTTTGTTTACAGATTGGCTGATACAGTTTTGCAAAGTGGCCACATTCCAAATAAAATAACTCATCATCCTTCTACCCTAAAAATAGTTACCCAAGCCACATTTACAATAACAAGATCATTCTGTTGTGTCTGTTATGTATTTTACACATTCCATACAAAACACGTTTGAAAATATATTATATTATGGCTGTATGCATTATCAATTGACATCGTGTTCACATCAGACTGGCATACAAGGGTTAAGTTGCCCCTTATCATATGGGTGAGCAAAAACAATCTACCAACCAGTGAAGTGCACCATCCAGCTAGTCCACCATCTATCCTATGCACCATACTATATTGCATGACAGTGTCAGGGCCGAGGAAATGCTCCGGACCTTCATCCTCTTCCTTTTCTAAATACCTTCCCACCCATTCCGCCTTACCATTTCCCTCCTCTCACAATCCCCCCCCCCCCTTCAAATAACCACACCACACTGCTATTTACGAGAGGAAGGAGGAAAGGGAATAATGGCCACTTTATTGTGACAAATGAAACAATATGCTTTTGAAATTTATTAAACACTGACATTTCATAACACTCATATAACAATAAAATAACTATTATCCTTAGCTTGTGAAGGTCTCATTCATCCAGGTCATGGTATATCTGTTGATTCAATTAGATCAAACGGGACTTGAAAATGTAGTTCGAAGACGTTTTCGCTAGAATCCGGACTGGCTTTCTCAATCAGAATGACTTGTACAAGAATTGTGCAATTATGTACCCTGGAAAATCCAATTAGCATATTACGGGGGGGCCAGGTGTTATGGTGAGATTAGGATAGTGCTAAGAGGTGTTATAGGACCGCCCAGAGTAAGGTGTTAAAACAGCATTGTACATGCAGGACAGTTGGTGTCGAACCCCCCCACTCTATTAGGGTGTTCTTATTTTCAATCAATGGGCTCTTAACACATCTCTGAAAACCAGTCACGTTCTTGCAATATGTTAACATTACCAATCTTCAAGGATGTCCTTATCACTTAGATGCAGGTACACGGCTGAGTCCTGACCTGAGAATTGGCTCTTATGTGCTGGGGCATTACGTTGATACAGTTGTGTTTGGTCTCCACCCACAACAAATCAGAGCATTCTTCACTGAACTGCATGCATATATGATGTCGCTTTTCTTGTGTGTAGGATGGGTCTTTGGATGTACCAATGCTGCCTTAGTGTGTTGTTCGGTTTTAAGCAGACATGGAAAGGGATAAGAGTTTTTGAAAAGTCTTCTTAATTTCGGCAGAGACCCCATGCTTACATGATGGGAGGACATGTTCTTCATCATGTCTTGCTTTTCCCCTTCACTGTTGGTATTCGGGTCTTTTCTTTCCTGCTACTCTTTGGACAAAAGGCCAGAACTGGATATCCACAAGTTTTAAGGGCTGTCCTCTGAGAGTTTCATTTATTAGCCTTCGCCTCTGCGCTAGTGGGGATGTCTCTCGGCTCTGTGTTGCAGGTTCTGATGACACCAGCTTGTTGATCTAAAGGGTGGTGGGAGACCAAACAGCAACTGATAACGTTATATGGCCCAGCGAACAGAAGAAGCCAATTCCTAGGGTCATGGACTCAGCCGTGTATCTGACATCTTAAGATAAAGGACAACCTTTGAAGATTGTAATGTTAACATACTGGCGAAGGAAAGTGGACTGTTCAAGAGAAGGTGTTAAGGAGGCCCATTTATGTGAAAATAAAGAAACCAAGCCTAAATAGAGGTGGGGGGGTTCGACACCAACTGTCTGCCAGTACATGCTGTTTTAACACCTTACTCGGGGTGTTCCGAAACACCTCTTAGCACTATTAATCACACCTAAACTGGTGTTGATATGCTAATTGGATTTTACAGGTACATATTGCCACAAGATTGCTTGTACAAGTCATCTGAATGAGAAAGCCAGTAGAAGACTAGGCGAAACGTCTTCAAAGAACGCGTAGTTATACATCAGTTAGCCTTGCAGCATGGAGATTTCATGTTTGTTTGATTATAGGGAGACGTTAACCTTTCACTGATATGCAAGGTCCAGCAGAAAATAATAACTGCCCAGTCATGCACATACTCTGACCCTATTTACCCCTATAAGCTGGATTTGCTGATCTCTCTCTATATATGTGAGAGTTGTTAGCAGGGTTGAGATTTTATTTCCCCCTGGGCAGTTATTTACACTTTCCTATCAGGTGACACTATGACTTTGCTATTTCACTCTAAACCTGTTTCCAGAAAAACCAGTTTGAGGGGAAATAAAACAACTGTCAATCCATGGACAGACCATTCCAAGGCTGCGTTGTCTCTTTAAAAAAAAACAAATGAGCAATGCAAAGTACCAATTCCCATTAAATCCAAAGCTGAATGGCTACACAGAAATCGATACAGCCTGCATTGGGCCTTTAATGAAAATACAGAGCAGCCAATCAATGTGATGATTTATGTGTTTGGTTGTAGAGTAAAAGGAAGAGGTGGGAGACCTTTTCTACTGTATTATATATATAATATAAGCGAGTAGGTAATGACAGCACTCACAGATACTTTATTGCACATCTACGCGTTTCAACCCAGCTGCCGGGCCGTCATCAGGATGTTATATCACACAGTGAAATGACCCCATTTTATTCACACCCATCACGTGGTGTGCTCCACCCACCATAAAATAACCCTTTAGTGCACCACCATTGTAACCCACATTGTAGTACATATAAAAACATCACATATAATATGTGTACTGCTTAAAACCAAACAAAAGCAATTTATTATTCTTAGTGCCGAACATGTTGTACACAACGCTCTATCACATGTGTCCAGGGAAGTCAGATGGTCGCATGACCACAGCAAACAATAACAAATGGAACTTTACAAGAAACAATGTAATGAAAGTTGTTCATTTAATCCACAAGGGGATAAGGTTTGCAACCTATGTATCCACCTGGCTTCCCTTTGTAACAGTAACTTATCCTTGTCGCCAGGCACCCTCATTTGCTCATCTGACAAGCCATCAATAATCATGCAACGCATGCTTGACAGCCGGTGAGCCTTCTTTTTAAAGTGTCTGACTACCGCCAGGTCACCAAACTTGCTGGTAATGGAATCCACATTGCTAGCCTGAAAGGCATTTCTAATGCGATGATTAGCCATACGCTCTTTAAACATAGTTTTTGTCTTACAGACATAATATAAACTGCAGGGACAGACAATAAAGTAAATTACATATTTGCTGGTGCATGTAAATTGCTGTCTGATTGCGATCTTAACCCCACTTCTTGGATGTGCAAATTCCCTGCCCATAAGCATGGAATTGCATGTAACACAATTTGGGCATCGAAAACAACCGATCCTCTTTTTAGAAAGCCAACCAACATCATTATGGGTATCATCTCTTTTCATTTTAGCAATGTCATGGCACACCAGCAAGTTTGATAAATTCCTACCTCTACGTTATGTGTGTCGGACACTAATGTTATGAAAGGGCAAATACCTGTCACTGCTGATCAAATCCCACCTCTTATCAATCACCTCTTTTATCTGTCTGCTGTGGGGAGTGTATGTAGAACAAAAGTTAATACATGATCTATCCCTACTCAGCCTATTGTTCTTGGTGGGCATGATATCACAGCTATGGTACTTTTGTGCCCTTTGTAATTGAAGGAGGAGCTGGTCGGGGTCATACCCCCTCTCACAAAATCTTTTGTACATATCGTCCAACTGGACCTCCGCTCGTGAACCATCCGTATTGTTGCGTAGTGTTCTCTAAAACTGGCTATAAGCTAGATTAGATTTCTCTGGGTGACAACTGGTACCGTATAGGACAGAATTTTTATCAATTGGCTTTCTATATAGGGTGGTTCCTATTCCCAATTCGGTCAACTTGAGATCCAAAAACTCAATCTCATCAACCCCTATGGTCATGGTAAATTTTATGGGCGTGTCCAACTTGTTTAAGTCGGAGACAAACTGAATCGCTTCCTGTTGCGTACCTTTCCACAAACAAATCAAGTCGTCTATGTATCGCTTTTACGTGTGTAAAAGACAGCACAGAATTATTGCAAAAGTTCACCACATTACATATACCGGACAATGTATTACTATGTAGTATTGATGTGGAAAGTTTATACACATCAATCCCTCAACAGGAAGGGATTGATTGTATTGAGGAGGCCCTATTGGATACTGCTCTGGAACATGCATTTATTTACTTTCTTTTGGATTGTTTGTCCATAGTTTTAAGGAAGAACTACTTCAGGTTCAATGAAGCAGAGATGGATTAATATCATGTGGGGCCCTAGGCAGGGCCATAATTTAGGGCCCCTTTTTTATTAAATATATTGTATAGACTATAATTGTTACTGCTTTTGAATCTGGGCCCCCAGAAGTTTCCTGGGCCCTAGGCAGTTGCCTAGGGTTGCCTTGTGGATAATCCTGCTCTGCAATGAAGACTATTATATGCAACTCCAGGGTACCTCAATGGGTGCGGCCATGGCACCGGCATTTGCTAACATTTTTGTACATAAATTGGACATAAATTGGAATTACAATTTTTCTTAAACAGTGTGTATAATGGCAATATATTACATTATTGGAGGTATGTGGATGACATCCTCATATTATGGAAAGGAGAGGAATCTACCTTTATAGAGATGGTGGAAGAAGCTAATGGGAAACATCCCACTATGAAATTCACATATGAAATTAAAAAAGATCATATCCATTTTTTGGACATGGACATCTCTATAAGTAATCATACAATACACACCAATTTGTATAATAAACCCACTGATAAGAATAATATTCTGTTAGCAAGTAGTTTCCATAGCCCACATATAAAGAAAGCAATCCCTAAGGGACAATTCATTAGGGCAAAAAGGGTGTCCTCTACAAAGGAGGCATATGATGAGGCGGCCAACCTCTTAGAAAGAAAATTTATTGATAGAGGTTATAAACGCAGAGACATTAAACAGGTTAAAAAAGATGTTGCAGAACTACAAACGGAAGACACCTTAAAGTACACAAAAAAGGAGTCAAAAAGGAAAGGGATACCATTTGTAAGTACATACTGTAGACGGAGTCACATGGTCAACAGAATTATAAAAAAGTATTGGCCTATTATACAGTGTGAGAGGGAACTGGGCAAACTCACGGAACAATACCCTATTTTTTGTTATAAAAGAGGGAATAGTTTAAAAGATAAATTATGCCCATCGGATATCTTACCAATGAAGTGGAAAAGTGGATCACAAACAAAGAAAAAAGGTACCTTCCCATGCTTATCCTGTATCTGTTGTAATACTATTATTAAAGGAGATCATGTAAACCACCCTGCTAACGGAAATGCAATCCCAATAAAACATTGCTCCTCATGCAATACAACACAGGTAGTTTACCTTTTGAAATGCCCCTGTGGTAAGGGGTATGTGGGGCAGACTTCCCGACCTATTGAGGAAAGGATAAAAGAACATACATACACAGATACAACCGTATCCAGACATTTTTCTGAGAACAATCATAATCAAAATCAACTCAAATGGATGGTATTGGAGAAGGTGGACAAACAGACAAGAGGTGGCAATTTAAAAAGGAGACTGTTACAAAAGGAATATTATTGGATTAAAAAACTGGACACGGTTCAACCTAAAGGGCTTAATGATCAATGTAATATCGGATGTTTTTTATAACCCGATTAACCTTTACTTGCTTTTTCTTTTATAGATATATGTATTGACTAAGAGCCTGCATGAATACACACCAGAAAGAATAGGTATCTCTGAGTATATGTCGCAAATATGAGAATAGCTACAAGATAAGGTAATTTTGTATCTAGGTACACCTTTAGTAAGTAAGTATATAACAAGGTACACTATGATAATAGTTATAACCAGGCATGTTATGGTAGACATGCCCATTTATTAATTTTTTATACACAGTAGATAGGCCTTATGTAGGCAGTATCTACTGGAACAATGTATACAGAGAACCTAAGGACATGTACCCTTAGCGGATGAGGTTTAAATGATACGACACCTTTTGTAATATTATGACAATTCTATTTTTTATGTGTTTTTTATAGATGGTTATTCGTCACAAATTGGATTTTCATCACCCATATGTGGTAATAGGAACTGGATGATTCTTTTCTATTTATAGGATAAGCACTGGAGTCACTTTAATTAGTATATAGGAGATTAGAGTCACTGTAGGAATAATAAGGATAAACCCTATTTTATAAATCAAGGAATCTATTTATTTATTATTTTACACTTAATGTACACGGACTCTTGGAATGGACTTTAAATTTATGGACTAACTTGGAATTCACTTTTATCTATAACCTTTTAACTCACATAATAATCTTATACACTTAGAAGTATGTTTTTACACTTGGAAGTATGACACAGGACGAGTTTTATTGCATTTATATCAATGAGTTTTATTTATACACAGAATGAAACTTATTATATTTATATTAATGAGTGTTATTTATGAAGCAACAGAATTGTATAGTCAAATAGTTTTGGATATGTAATATGGTATATCTGTTGTATTCAATTGGATCAACTGGACTTGAAGTTTAGTTCTTGAAGACGTTTCGCTAGTCATCCGACTGGTTTTCTCAATTCAGAATGACTTGTACAAGAATCTGTGGTAATTATGTACCCTGGAAAATCCCAAATAGCATATCACAGCCAAGTGTTAAGGGCGTGATTGGATAGTGGCTAAGAGGTGTTATAGGAACGCCCAGAGTAAGGTGTTAAAACAGCATTGTACATGGCAGACAGTTGGTGTCGAACCCCCCCACCTCTATTTAGGCTTGGTTTCTTTATTTTCACATAAATGGCCTCCTTAACACCTCTCTTGAACCAGTCACGTTCCTTCGCCAGTATGTTAACATTACAATCTTCAAAGGTATGTCCTTTATCCTTAAGATGCAGATACACGGCTGAGTCCTGACCCGAGGAATTGGCTCTTCTGTGCTGGGCCATACGTTGATGCAGTTGCTGTTTGGTCTCCCACCACCCTTTAGATCACAAGCTGGGTGTCATCAGAACCCTGCAACACAGAGCCGAGAACATCCCCACTAGCGCAGAGGCGAAGGCTAAAGAAATGAAACATCTCAGAGGAGCCCTTAAAACTTGTGGATATCCAGTCTGGGCCTTTGTCAAAAGAAGTAGAAGGAAAGAAAAGAACACGAATACCAACAGTGAAGGGGAAAAGCAAGACAGGAGGAAGAACATGGTCATCCCATATGTAGCAGGGGTCTCTGAGAAATTAAGAAGAATTTTCAAAAAACATCGTATCCCTGTCTGCTTTAAACCGAACAACACACTAAGGCAGCAATTGGTACATCCGAAAGACCCAATACCTAAACACAAGAAAAGCGACATCATATATGCAGTGCAGTGCAGTGAAGAATGCTCTGATTTGTATGTGGGGGAGACCAAACAACAACTGTATCAACGTATGGCCCAGCACAGAAGAGCCAATTCCTCAGGTCAGGACTCAGCCGTGTACCTGCATCTTAAGGATAAAGGACATACCTTTGAAGATTGTAATGTTAACATATTGGCAAAGGAACGTGACTGGTTCAAGAGAGGTGTTAAGGAGGCCATTTATGTGAAAATAAAGAAACCAAGCCTAAATAGAGGTGGGGGGGTTCGACACCAACTGTCTGCCATGTACAATGCTGTTTTAACACCTTACTCTGGGCGTTCCTATAACACCTCTTAGCCACTATCTAATCTCACCATTAACACCTGGCTGTGATATGCTAATTGGGATTTTCCAGGGTACATAATTGCCACAGATTCTTGTACAAGTCATTCTGAATTGAGAAAGCCAGTCGGATGACTAGCGAAACGTCTTCAAGAACTACATTTCAAGTCCAGTTGATCTAATTGAATACAACAGATATACCATGACCTGGATGAATGAGAACCTTCACAAGCTAATGGATAATAGTTATTTATTGTTATATGATTGTTATGGAAATGTCATTGTTAATAAAGTTCAAAAGATATTGTTAATTTGTCACAATAAAGTGGCCATTATTCCTTTCCTCTCGGAAATAGCAGTGTGGTGTGGTTATTTGAAGGGGGGGGGGGGATTGAGAGGAAGGGAAATGGTCAGCGGAATGGGGTGGGGAAGGTATTTAGAAAAGGAAGAGGATGAAGGTCCGGAGCATTACTCGGCCTTACACCTGTCATGCAATATTATGGTGCATAGGATAGATGGTGGACTAGCTGGATGGTGCACTCACTGGTTGGTAGATTGTTTGCTCACCCATATGATAAGGGGCACTTACCTTGTATGCCAGTCTGATGTGACACGATGTCATGTGATATGCATACAGCCAATAATATATTTTCAAAACGTGTTTGTATGGAAATGTGTAAAATACATAACAGACACAACAGGATGATCTGGTTATTGTATGTGGCGTGGGTAACTAGTTTAGGGAGAAGGATTATGAGTTATTTTATTTTGGAATGTGGCACTTTGCAAAACTGTATCAGACAAATCTGTAAACAAGACAGCAGTCCCAGGGGGAGGAGAAACCCTACACTGGCTCTAGTTACAGGGGGAGTAGAAACCCTATACTGGCTTTAGTTACAGGGGGAGGAGAAACCCTATACTGGCTCTAGTTACAGGGGAGGGGGAATCCTACAAATATAGCAGCCCAGTGCACTGATCACACAGCAGGTTCTGTTCATAGGTCACCTACTATATCCTGCAATCTCTGTTTGCATTATGGCCAGTACTAAGGTAGCAATAGTCACAGGAGCCAATAAAGGCATTGGACTTGCTTTAGTGAGGTCCCTTTGTAGCCAGTTTAAGGGAGACGTGTACCTGACAGCCAGGAACCCCAAGTTGGGGGAAGAAGCTGTGAAGGTGTTAAAGGAGCAGGAAGGACTGTCCCCTCTATTCCACCAGCTGGATATTAATGATATGCAGAGCATTAGGACCCTGAGGGACTTCATGAAGAAGAAATATGGTGGCATTGATGTTCTCATTAACAATGCTGGCATTGCATTTAAGGGTAAGTTGTCTTTTCTTGCAGTAAAGGGGGAATTGTGAAGTGACACAATGTATGTAAAATTTAAAATTACAATGTCCAGCAGACACAAAAGAGATTTATGCCTCTGATGGAAAGCCAATGAGAGAAAATGGTTTAAAGTGGAAGTTCAGTTGAAAATATAATTATTTTTTAAATAAGTGATCATATATATTACACACTTAAAGGGACACTGAAAAATGACTTTGCCATATCTTAATCTATAATTGAATACATGTAAGTAGCACTTACATTTGCGTGTGTTGCTGCATGCCTTCAATCCAGCACACATTTTGTTTTGGATCAGTATCCCCCCTCCCACTTTTAACCACTCCCACTTCCATCTGACCTGACTTTGTTCCAACAAACCAACTGTCAAGCCTGCACACAGCATACAGCATTCAAACTGTCAAAACTCTGTCACCATTCCAGCTACAGTAAAACTACTCACAGATGAATAGTTTTTGAGAGTAAGGAACTTGATTGACAGCTGAAATATAAGAAGTTTTAGATTGGATATCTAAAGAAATAGGGGGCAGATCAACAAAAAAATGATAAAGTGGTGGTTGGGAAAAATTATAGTTTCCAGTTATGGTTAATTTAAAATAACTTTTTTTTCGGTATAGATGCCCTTTAAGTATAAATCTAAATAAGTCTAAATGTTCTTTTAATTTTTAAAAACATTACAGTTCCATTCCCCTTGTTGTGCTTTTCTGCTGTGAGTAGCAAAGAACCTTCTTCCTCCAAAGATGCTCACTTCCTTAGAACGTGTTTGACAGTAATTTCTTCTGATTGGCTGTTGTGTAATTCAACTATATATATATCTAGGAAGCACTGTGTGCACCACTCTTACGGCAGAATGGTGGTGCAGGAATCCTGCGGTGCTCACGGGGATAATAATGTCATAGAATAAGTTCTGGGTACAGACACCGAAAGAAAAATTATCCCCAACTGAAAGCACAAAATAGAAAATATTAACAACCTTTATTGCACCAAAACAACATTTAATACACATGTTAATATTAAAAAAATTCTAAAACCAGTTCATTATTTGATAAAAATAGTTAAATAAAAAATGGTGACCATATTACATACAGTATGTTGTCACTATAGTTGCAACCGCTCAAGGTACATATGGGCATAATGGTGGCACTCAACAGAGTAGCTGCCCTAAAGTCCGGTTTCATACAGTGATAGACTGTTTTTGTAAATTATTGATGTCTAACAGCTCATAATTACAGGACTACAAAGATGGTACATTTTCTTAAAGGGGAAATTAAGGTCGGTATTTAAAAATTATAGGGCGGTATAATAAAAGTGTGACCATGGCTGTACATTAATGGGCCCAATGCAGAGTTGCCAGACGTTCCGATTTTGGAAGTCCCGTAGTCAGGGACGAAATCCCGTCCAAATACCCTCCCTTAGAGCCAATCCGCCAGAACGCCCACTCTCCTCCCAGCTGCTCCCCTAATCCCTTCCCCCTGGCTGCGGCCATACCTCTAACCCTGCCTTGGCTCCGCCCACTGTGATGTCATGCCCCCTTGTCTTCATGGATCCGCCTCCTCCCACTCAGGGAGAAAAAAAATCTGGCAACCCTGGCGCAATGGTACATTTACGATCATTAGGCCGTACAATGCCATGTGTTAGTCTATTGGTATCGTATAGGCCATTGTACAATTACGATCTCAATCATAATATTATGACCGGCGATCACAATTATGATAGTTAAAGGTGTGGTATGTCAATATATTGATACTGCGCCTTTATAAATATGTCTCTAATATAATATAAATTATTATTTACATGATTTATCTATATTATATATATATTTCAATTCAATCAATTCCCTTTGCTATGCTTTCTGTGGTCAGTGGTGGAATGCCATTCCAGGTTCTGCAACAGTCCTTCTTCTTCCCAGCATGCACCACTTCCTTGAAATGTCAGATATTTAGTCCCAACTGACAGGCGCAAATGGAATTTCGGTAGATCTGAAAGAATTTCTGTTGCAACTAAATTTTCAATAATTATTTTTAATAGGCTCTATGATTATTTGAACCGAAATATTGGTAGTGCCAATTTCATTCACGACCACTGATCAGGTTTAACAATTGTTAGTCTGTCTGATGTTAAATTGTATGGTGTGTACCCAGCCTCACAGTAATTTCTACTGATTGAGTTGGTTGAATCGAACGTTAGTCTTACCCACGCCACTCGCTTCTCTTAAAAATCTGCAGTCGGCAATTAAAACAATTAACCCATATTAACGCCTTTGTGTGTAATTGCATACATGGCATGGGGTAAGGTGCTTAGAAAATTAGAAAAAGTGAATTAATCCAAAGACTTGACAGGTGGTAACTGGGGGTTATTACAGGCTAGCTGTAACAATGCTGTAATTAAAAGATGTTAAAGTTTATTAATAGGCCCATAATAAAGTGACACATAAGGGCCTCATGTAAACCAGCCAATAATAAAACTGCAAGTTACATTTCTGTGCATAAACAACCAACTGTAATAGGAAGCATTTCCAGAAGAGCCCAAGATTGCATCACGGACGCACACTATCAAGATATCGTCAGGACATATCCGCATCTGCACAGTCATGTTTTGCCTTATGTAACCTTAATATTGTTATGTCATTTTGCCTATATAAGTGTGACCCGGCCCCATTATAATTTGACTTATTATACACTGATTGCTGTGTGTATCCTGATAAAGGTCTATGTACCAATTTGGCCTCCCGAGTGATATTCCTTAGGGGTAACAACCGAGGGTAACCCTTTCCGCCTTACAGACTGAGACCATAACCGACACTATTAGGGGTTCTGTAAACTGGGAGTTGATACTAGGGAAGCTACCTGATGGGCAGATTACACTACCCTTTTCTTGAAAGCAAATTTATTTTGATAAACTTCCCCTTTAAAACAAGATTGACAATTTATAAAAACTTATAAATAGAGCAATACATTCTATAAACACCAGTGGAAATAGTGGAAATCCATCTTCAGGCCCTACTGCGTTCATCAGCCCATTAGAAACCATTAGTAAAACCAGTAATATGTATATTTATTAGAACCCAATCTTTGATTGCAGCTGCTGACCGCACTCCATTTGGAATCCAGGCTGAAACAACACTTAAAACCAACTTCTTTGCCACAAGAGATGTATCCAATGAGCTTCTACCACTGATAAAGCCACATGGTAAGTTAATTGGATGGACCTTCAACCAAATGGATTTTTCTATAAGAAACCTTTCTTCTGTTTAGCCAACTGTCCATTTTCATCTCATTAACGGCTAGGCCACACTGCTGCGTTGTAACACCCAATCCGATTGCAGTATAAAGCATGGTGTTTCATGCTTACACAGGGCCACCATTTCCATGAAGCAGGGTATCAATCCTGCTCATGGTGCAGCAGCCCTGCTGCTCTATACAACTCAATAGAGTCATGCTCCTGATCATGGGAGTGCATCACCATTTAATTCTATTGTATTAAAGCTGTGACAGCACCAGCAAGCCCCTGGCTTGAACATGCCCACTTAAGCTTAAAGTTACTTGCAACCAACTTTAGAAAAGATCGTTTGAAAGGTACAAGAGATCTCTTTTCTATGAAGGTCACTTATTTGGAGAGCACAATTCCCCTTTAAGGAATGTTGCACTCAGCTTTACATTGCTGCAGTCTGTGGGTTAATCATAATCTGTTTTCATTTTCTGGATTTTGTTTAGGCCGTGTGGTCAACATCTCTAGTGGTTTAAGTCTCCGTTCTCTTCATGAATGTAGCCCAGAGCTTCAGAGGGTCTTTCGCAGTGACACCATCACTGAGGAGGAGCTGGTAAAACTCATGGAGAAATTTGTAGAAGACGCCAAGAATGGGGATCACCAGCAAAAAGGATGGGCCAATATGGCCTATGGGGTGTCCAAAATTGGAGTGACTGTGTTATCCCAGATTCAAGCAAGGTCAATAAATGAGAAGAGGAAAGGAGATGGGATTCTGCTCAATGCTTGTTGTCCAGGCTGGGTGAAGACTGACATGGGTGGTCCCAATGCAATCAAATCTTTAGAGGAAGGTATAGAGACCCCTATGTATTTAGCTCTTTTGCCCTCTGATGTGAATGTCCCTCATGGAGAGTTTATACAAGAGAAGAAAGTTACACAGTGGTAAATATTTCATGGACATCAGCATATCCTTCACCATGTGGCAAGAACTGAGGCCTGATCTAAAGCTGGGTACACACAGCACAGATTTATAGCCAATGCCAGACAGATGCCATTGGAAGTGGTACACACATTACCAATGTTCTCCCACCCAGACCCAATTGGATCTGCCCTTTATCTGTACTGTGTGTACACAGATGGTCAGAACTGTGGTTTATTGTTGATTTGCCAATTAGTTTATAATGATAAACAGTTAAAACGGTTAAATGTAAACCTTTCATTATTAATGTGGCTATGGACTTTGTACAGTAACCAACACAATAAAGGTTAACGTGGTTATATATACAGGACATGTACTCACTTATTAATGGGCATGTCCACCCACAACACTTAAATTTAACCCACTGTTGTCCCCACTGTGTAGTGTTAAAAAATGCTTACCTTTCTCCTCAGCTCCTTATGGTTGTCCTGCAGTGCCTGGTCAAAGTCTAGAAAAGTGAAGAGTAGGAGCCTTCCTGTGTGTAAAAAGGTTTCTGCCCCTTTCCGGTTCCCCTGGAGCCCTCCCCCTCCAGATCCCTCGTCTCTGCAGTTTATGTTTAAAAAATCTACTTTTTCTGTAGTGTAGGGGACCCCCTCCCAACCCTAACTGCCAGGTTTAAAACTTAAAAAGTGCCCAGATTTATAGTCAATGGCAAACAGAAACAGACTTACCAACCTTCGTGTTCCCTCGGCTCTCCCAATAGCCGGTAGCCGAGTCTGTGATTGGAGGACACTGAAAAAATGATACCAGACAATATTTCTATACTGCCAGGTATTGCCCCATTGACGTCAATGACTAACGAAATACCAGCTGGTGTCTACTTTACTACTGTAGCATTGATTTTCACCTCAGCATAAAGGAACATACCCATCGCAAAAATGACTGCTATTGGCGGACTTTCTTACGATCACTATAAAGGTTTGTTATTGGACATTTCCGATACAGAACCTTTATACATGCGGTCCAACATGTCGGTTCTGTTTGTATGATCTTCAGGGATTACTAAGAAATACCTACAGTTCAAAGTGTGGTCCTTATGGATGTGGTTGAGGGACCAAGACTTGGATCCTACATTATTGGAGGAATATTTATAAATATTAAAATACATTTCAAATATAAATACGGCAAGTCCAATTCCGTTTATAACCCGCCGCGGTATTGGACGTATTTATATTTCAAATGTATTTTAATATTTATAAATATTCCTCCAATGATGTAGGAACCAAGTACTGGAGGAAGTATCGGTAGTTTAGATCAGTGTTGTACGTTTAGGACCGTAATGGGAAAAAGTTGACAATAGTGTGAAAGTGGGGTTTGGGGGTAATATACAATTTAGAGAAAAGGATTTTTTTTAATGAACTTGCCTCCCCAAACTTTCACCTAGCAAGGTTTGAATGATTCTCTGAGGTTTGTAATTATACTTACCAGACATTAATCCCTGAACAGAACTGAACTGGCTGCAGGGTCAGTGATTGGCTGGGATGAGATTTAACATTGGGGATAATGATTATTAAGTTTTAAGTTGTTTCCATAATTCTTATAATATCCATTACATTAAGATATACTATAGAGATGATAATGTACTATTCCACTTAAAGGGACTGTCCACCCCTCTGGAAAAAAATTATGTTATGCAGGACCCCCTAAACCTAGAGTATTGGTTAGGTTTAAATCTGCTCCAAGCATAAAAAATCATACTTACAAGTTTGAGATCCACCACCGCTTCCTGTCTCTCCACTGCGGTTGCCGTGTTCTTTTTCTGTTCCCGAGCAGCTGCAGTGGAGGCTCGTCTGGGAATGGCGGCCAGTGATTGGCTGTGACATCACGGTCACGGCCGAGACTGACTGCCTTACCCGGAAGTGGAGTGAGAACAGCCGAGCCGCGACACAAACAAAATGTTATGCTACAATAGATTTTTAAAAGTCTCAGTATGTGGGCTGCATAAACTTCTGTTCATGATTCTATTGGGAAATATATTTTAAAATAACACCCTTGTCCCAAGATGAGATGCACAGGGTTTATCACATTTCAATTTATTTACAGTATTTGCAGAACACATGTACATTTTCAATACACTCTGTAATCTAACAACATATACAAACACAATGTGTCTACAGTACATGCAGATTTCAACCTAAATTACATTCAAGGAGTATTGTGTTGTGAGTACACATTGCAAGGTCACGCCTGCAGACTAGCATCCCAACTCTAAACATTCCCTACTGCTGACTGTTAACGTTCCCTACTGCATGCCAATGGTTAACGTTCCCTACTGCGTGCAGGCTGTTAACGTTCCCTACTGCGTGCCGACTGTTAACGTTCCCTACTGCGTGCCGACTGTTAACGTTCCCTACTGCGTGCCGACTGTTAACGTTCCTTACTGCGTGCCGACTGTTAACGTTCCCTACTGCGTGCAGACTGTTAACGTTCCCTACTGCATGCCGACTGTTTACGTTCCCTACTGCGTGCCGACTGTTAGCGTTCCCTACTGCGTGCCGACTGTTAACGTTCCCTACTGCATGCCGACTGTTTACGTTCCCTACTGCGTGCCGAAACTGAAATATTTTGCACTTTATTACCCGCATTACTAACCAGATATTTAAGGATAAGTATTGTGCCCATTCTGGCAGAGTAAGCTCCCTTATGCAGTCAATTAAGGCTGTGACAACTGAAATCAAAGCCAACGATTGACTGCTGTTCACCTGCCTCTCTCCTGCACATGCTCAAGCTTTTAAAAAGCTCATTGACCAGAGGGGGATGCAGATACCTTTGCCAGAAAGGAATAGAACATTTCTTATTAAATAACTGGTGACAAATGCATGTAATAAACTTCTAGAAATTGCAGTTAGGAAGTGGGCAGATAACTGACAAGTCCAGTTTTTTTGTTTTAAGGGGACATGCCCTTTAAGGGGAGAAAGGTAGGTTGGGTGCTATTGTACTTGAAGAGCATTGGCTTTATTTTTGATATCTGCCCTTCCATCCTGCAGTCATAGACTGAAACAAAAACATCAGTATTCACCATATTGCATCAATATTGTAGAACATTAAAGGGACGATGTAATATCTTAACGCAGCACACACTTAACGTTATTTGTTCCCACTACGTAGTACAGGCTTTGCAACATTTACTACAAGATAGTGCCACACATATTGTGCAAAAATGTTTATTGCATTGTGTGGCTCTGGACCTCCAAATTCTATTGGGAAATGGTGTAAGCTGTGCAAAAGGAGTGAGTGTAGTGTGGGCGATATGCCCGATATTGCATCATCCTGATGATGTAACTGGTGCTACAATATTTTATGAGTTGTAATATTTTAGAAATTTGAGAGCAAATTATATTTTTTTACAACTCCTTTGTGATATCAAGTGTTTGAATGTCCGTTCGGTTTGTGCATGTCTTGTTTTCATATGTTCAGGACAGTTTTTGTTTCAATCATGTTTAGATCTATGATACAGACTTAATGGTTTAATAAGTCACCTATAGCTGAACACTTATTGGTACATGAAAAATATGTACTTACCTTCCTCAAACCACAGTAAACCAAGCCAAGCTGTAGGATGTTCCTAAATGTGGTTCTTCACTTCAATGTTCACAGCCAGCAGCAGTCATTTAATGGCTATTATTGCATGAGTGACTGTTGCTACCCAGAAGAGAATAGGTTGGCAGGGAGATCTGGCATTAGGAATGTCCATGAGCTTGGTAAGTATTACCTAGCAGGTGGGGAACGTAAATAAACACTTTCTTCTATGGAGTGAAATTCCCTTTAATAAGTGTGAGATATCAATAAATGATCAATGTTGACTGTTCTTTAACATTAATAGATTTGTTAATATTACAGACGATACCTCTGTGTTCAGCTCAAACAATGAGAAGAAAAACAAAGATACTGACCATAAAAGTGGGTTTTCTGGCAAGAACTACATTTTTTAATTCTACACCACAAAGTACTGTTACCAAAAAATATCAGCATCTGCCTATAAAGTGCCCGATTGTATGTGTTAGTATTAAAAGGTATCTTAACCCCAAATCTTAAAATCTAAATGTTTCCATAGTCTAGGGTACCCCCCTCCAACCCTAACTATTAAAAAATAGCCCAGAAACAACCTACAACCTTCGTTCCCTCGGCCTCTGCCATATTGTAATAGGAGCTGGATTTTTTAATATTAACTGCAGTGCCGATAGATCCGGAAGGAGGGAGGGACACCGCTCTAGCGCATGCCAGGTCCTCCAGGAGGACAGGGAAGGGGAATGTACTGGCTTACACACAGGAAGGTTCCTACTCTTCAGTTTTGTGGACTTTGAATAGACATTGTAGGAGAATTATAAGGAGCAGAGGATAAAGGTAAGGATTTTTTAACACTACACAGCGGGGCCAGCAGTGGGTCAAAATTTAGTTTTGGGGGTGGACATGCCCTTTATGCCCCCCCATACACTGGGTCAATATTTTGAGCCATTTGATTAATTGATCGACTGCTCACCAATACCGAGGGTTTTATCAGAAAAATAAGTCGGGCCAGGCGGATATTTTTCCGTGCCAAGCCCATCTAATGTCCATATCTCCTCCAGATTCCCCCTTATTAAAACGGCAGCTCAAGGTGTGAAACATATGAGGGTTCTTCTGATTGTCGCACTCTATTGGAAGAAAATCTGCCCGTGTGGCTGGCTTAGACCTCTACTGTCAACTTGTCTGGGCATGTTTAGCAGCCGATAGCCAACATGACCTCTCATTAAGTGTGAACATTCCCTATGAGAAAGAAGAGTCTAAACTAGTTTTTTCTGGAGTTAATCTTTTTTTGTTTAAAAGCTGATAAACAGAGTTAACTGCCCGAACTGGTATTTTACTACCAAATATCGAATCGGCCTGTTAGAATCTGTACTGCCATGGCAAGAACTCGTTTAAGATTTTCCATGTTTTTAGGAGGAGTGTGGAAAATAATGCAGGGTACAACCCATACACAGAATAAGTGAAAATAGTTTCACTGCCCTTTGGGAACAAGATTGTGAATTTGCAGTCTGGGAGTTGCAGTCTCAACATGGATTGCTGATGCGGTTTTACTGCGGCCTTATTTTAAAAATATTTTGCACAATGTGGCAGTTTTATAAAAGGTTTTAGAAAAGTTAAGGGCAAGTCCATCCCTTAAATGACATTTTTTTATAGGTTAATATCTGCTAAACTGTTAGGCTAACCTTAAAGGGCATGTCAGCCAAACAAACCTTAATGCTAATGTACAGCATACTCCATAATTGCCAAAGATGCCTCTGAAGTAACTTACCTGACCCAGTCCCTTGCTGGGTACCGCCCCCTGCTCTGTTAAGAGATTGTTTCAAGCAAGAACAGGAACAGTAAGCCACTGGATGTCAGGTAATTGGGTGTAAGCCACGTCACTCTTGATTGACAGCCACGACCAGGAGAAGCATTGATGGGCCGGGTCAGTTAATACCTTTAGGGGCATCTTTGGCAATTATGCATAATGCATAACTGTGGTTTGGGGGGTGCTGTACATATATAAACACTTTTTTAGGCTGGGCATTCCCTTTAAATGCTCCCAGTGTTCTGTTGCATTCTTTTTATGCTGCTTCTTCTGCTAGCAGCTGTGAGCCTGGTTGTGACAGTTGGTATCACAGCCAATTACAATACCTAACTGCCTTCTTGAGCACGTACAAGCTTGTAAAGCTTGGATAGGAGGCAGAAACCATTTAAGAGGGAAGTGGGAGAAGAATATTTTTCTGTATTATAGTTAGTCCTAAATCTGTCAGCTCTTCCAACTATTGTGGCTTGGGGATGATTTACCTATATATCATTTAAGGGTTAACATGCCTTTTAAAGGACATAACCTAGGCTAGATAAAACGTGCTTTAACAGGTTTGCCATTTGCATCCGTGCTCTGTAGACCGGTTCAGCAATTCTCAGTACACTGATTCTTGACACTGAAAGACTGTGAATGTTCTCTTTGTACTGAATAAAAAGCACAGCATCTGGTCAATATAGGAGAGCTGTTTGTGTGAAATCTGGCTCTCCTTTTGTTGGCCAATCAAAAGGGTAATATTGCACTTCCCTGCAGAGATTGGTGGGGTCTGTTCCATAGGGAAACTTTAATGGGCCTTTAACTTCAAAAATGTTACTGTACGTTTTTTTTTTAGTTTTAAAACTTTATATGTGCAGGGCCGTCTGTCCGTGTGCTGCAATTTTGGCAATAATCTGTAGTGCATGCGATGAGCACAAAAAATGGTGATTGCATTTCTCTGAAAACTGAGCGCAGGCAGTGTGGCCACCCTATTGAACAACAATGGCATACGATTCTACACCGCTACGGTCGCAAAATATAATCTGACAGATCTCGCTGTTTCCAGCTTTAACTAAACTATAACATGCATGCAAAATGTAATACATGGCTTCTTTACCTCCTGTTCTTCAATTAATGTAAAAACTGGTAGGTAACCTTTTCCTACCCCTTAAACCTCTTTCCAGCAGGCAATTGGAATAATCTAACCACAACCTTTCATGAAAGAAACAAGAAACTGAAGGTCTGGTCTTAAGGAACCAGCCCAAACGTTCTAGGATTTACTACCAGTTGCATAAATATCAACAGAAATATTAACAGAAAACCCTTTTAAAAATATCTACAAGCTTTTGACCCAAAGGTAAAGAGCTGTAATGAAATGTCTCTGCCATTAATAACCAGAAAATAAAGGTAGGTAGGTTTTTGCTCAACTTGGTAAGCTGCAAAGCAAAAAATATCATTCAAAAAACACTAGAATTTTTATGACCACTGTTTGCGTCTAACAGCGTTTCTGTAGAGAGTCATATGACATTTAATTACATGTTAATGTAAACGGCACATGTACGTAGCAGATCCTGCACAAGGCACTATATTCTATTGGAGAAAATGGGATATTGCACAGATTACGGCAAGACAAAGCTGTCAATTTAATCTTGTGTTTGTCATGTTGTTTATGAACCATTCCCTGCCAAATGACTTGTGAAGTACAGAATATTTTTTGTGAAATTGGAAGATACTATAAAAATAGAAATGTGACATTTTATAATATAAATAAATGACAGTACTGTTGGTTTTTAAGTCAGACATGCCTTGAATGCAATAATAAAAAATGAATGTTCACACACCTATATACCTATGTGCACTTTTATAAGTGACTTAATATCCTATATTTTACGATAGGGGTGTATTGTTCACTTTAACACACAAGGGCCTTGAATACATTATATTTTATTAACGGTTCTTCGTCATGTCGCACGTGTGTATAATAGAAAATATGCAATTCCTGTTGTAAAATGTGTGTATTAAGAACCACCATGGAGTTCTGACTTATAAATGAAGGTCTGCATCCATTTTATTGGTCTTGGGACTCCTTGGTGGCTTTTAATACCCTTATACTTTAATAAAGGAGTTATCTTCACTATATAATCACTTACAGCTGGCGTATATGGGTCGTTTTAATTTTTTTGACCATTTCAATCGAATGGGTTAAAAAACAATCTGTGTTATGTGACATCCATTCAATAGACTGCGATATTGTGTAGTATTGAACAAAAGTTGATATTTCAAGCTAAAACCACTTCTAGATGGTGCAAGGTGGTGCAGTTCGACCAGTAATCTAATTGATGTACTTCCTGATCAAAGCTCGGTTGCCTGCACCCTCTGCAGCCATCTAAGGTCTGTGGGCTGCTTTATGTTATTGTAGCGTTACTATTAAAAGAATAAACAAATAGCAAATAAAATATTTTAAATCAAATACAGCAGGATCACTTAGTGGGACCCACTGCATTTTCATTAAATGGATAGTGTAAATTAAATGGACGATTTATTCTATTTGTCTTTCTATTACCAGTACTTACTATGGGGCCAGCCAATTCATTTTAGTGCACTGGACATTTGCAAGCTTTTTTTTTTTTTTTGTATAGTAATAATTTTATGAAACACAGACCTAGTCACTTTTGCCACACCAAGTCATGCCATGGCCATCAAAGGCGTTTTGATACTTAAAATTGTGTTTTTTAATATTTAATATAAACTAGGAATTAGATGAAGAACTTTGCTGCAAAACATGCTTTTAATATTACTTTATTCAGGTAATAAAATGGCAAAGTGCATCATCGCTACGCAATAGGGAACGTTAACAGTCTGCACGCAGTAAGGAACATTAACAGTTGGTGGCAGAGTAGGGAACGTTAACAGTCTGCACGCAGTAAGGAACATTAACAGTTGGCATGCAGTAGGGAACGTTAACAGTCGGCCACAATAGGGAACGTTAACAGTCGGCATGCAGTAAGGAACATTAACAGTGGCAGCAGTAGGGAACGTTAACTAGTCGGATGCAGTAGGGAACGTTAAACAGTCGGCATGCAGTAGGGAACGTTAACAGTCGGCACGCAGTAGGGAACGTTAACAGTCGGCATGCAGTAGGGAACGTTAACAGTCGGCATGCAGTAGGAACGTTAACAGTCGGCACGCCGAAAGAATGTTAACAGTCGGCACGCAGTAGGGAACTTGAACAGTAGGACGCGTAGGGAAGCTAACAGTCTGCATGCAGTAGGGAACGTTAACAGTCGGCACGCAGTAGGGAACGTTAACAGTCGGCACGCAGTAGGGAAGTAGGGAACGCAACGTCGGCATGCAGTAGGGAACGTAAACAGTCGGCATGCAGTAGGGAAGTAAACAGTTGGCATGCAGTAGGGACGTAAACAGTCGGCATGCAGTAGGGAACGTTAACAGTCTGCACGCAGTGGGAACACTAACAGTCGGCATGCAGTAGGGAACGTAACAGTGGCATTCAGTAAGGTACGTTAACAGTCGGCACGCAGTAGGGAACTTAACAGTCGGCATGCAGTAGGGAACGCTAACAGTCGGCAGCAGTAGGGAACGCTAACAGTTGGCATGCAGTAGGGAATGTAAACAGTCGGCAGCCAGTAGGGAACGCTAACAGTCGGCCAGCAGTAGGGAACGCTAACAGTCGGATGCAGTAGGGAACGTAAACAGTCGGCAGCAGTAGGGAACGTTAACAGTCGGCACGCAAGTAAGGAAAGTTAACAGTCGGCACGCAGTAAGGAAAGTTAACACTCGGCACGCAGTAGGACGTTAACAGTCGGACGCAGTAGGGAACGCTAACAGTCAGCATGCAGTAGGGAACGTAACAGTCGGCACGCAGAGAAAGAATGTAACAGTCGGCAAGCAGTAGGGAACTTTAACAGTCGGCACGCAGTAGGGAACGCTAACAGTGGCATGCAGTAGGGAACGTTAACAGTCGGCACGCAGTAGGGAACGTAACAGTCGGCACGAGTAGGGAACGCTAACAGTCGGCACGCAGTAGGGAACGTAAACAGTTGGCATGCAGTAGGGAACGTAAACAGTCGGCATGCAGTAGGGAATGTTAACAGTCTGCACGAGTAGGGAAGCTAACAGTCGATGCAGTAGGGAACGTAACAGTCGGCATGCAGTAAGGAACGTTAACAGTCGGCACGCAGTAAGGAAAGTTAACAGTCGCAGCAGCAGTAGAAGTAGGAACGTTAACACTCGGCACGCAGTAGGGAACGTTAACAGTCGGCAGCAGTAGGGAACGCTAACAGTCGGCCTGCATAGGGAACGTTAACAGTCGGCACGCAGAAAGAATTTAACAGTCGGCACGCAGTAGGGAACTTTAACAGTCGGCACGCAGTAGGGAACGCTAACAGTCGGCATGCAGTAGGGAACGTTAACAGTCGGCACGCAGTAGGGAACGTTAACAGTCGGCATGCAGTAGGGAACGCTAACAGTCGGCATGCAGTAGGGAACGTAAACAGTGGCATGCAGTAGGGAACGTAAACAGTCGGCATGCAGTAGGGAATGTAACAGTCTGCACGCAGTGGGAACGCAACAGTCGGCATGCAGTAGGGAACGTAAACAGTCGGCATGCAGTAAGGAACGTTAACAGTCGGCACGCAGTAGGAGTAGGGAACTTAACAGTCGGCATGCAGTAGGGAAAGCTAACAGTCGGCATGCAGTAGGGAACGCTAACAGTCGGCATGCAGTAGGGAACGCTAACAGTCGGCATGCAGTAGGGAATGTAAACTGTCGGCACGCAGTAGGGAACGTAAACAGTCGGCATGCAGTAGGGAACGTTAGACTGTTAGCGTTCCCTACTGCGTGCCGACTGTTAAAGTTCCCTACTGCGTGCCGACTGTTAACATTCTTTCTGCGTGCCGACTGTTAACGTTCCCTACTGCATGCCGACTGTTAGCGTTCCCTACTGCGTGCCGACTGTTAACGTTCCCTACTGCGTGCCGAGTGTTAACTTTCCTTACTGCGTGCCGACTGTTAACTTTCCTTACTGCGTGCCGACTGTTAACGTTCCTTACTGCATGCCGACTGTTTACGTTCCCTACTGCATGCCGACTGTTAGCGTTCCCTACTGCGTGCAGACTGTTAACATTCCCTACTGCATGCCGACTGTTTACGTTCCCTACTGCATGCCAACTGTTTACGTTCCCTACTGCGTGCCGACTGTTAGCGTTCCCTACTGCGTGCCGACTGTTAACGTTCCCTACTGCGTGCCGACTGTTAACGTTCCCTACTGCATGGCCGAACTGGTTAGCGTTCCCACTGCGGTGCCGACTGTTAAAGTTCCCTACTGCGTGCCGACTGTTAAATTCTTTCTGCGTGCCGACTGTTAACGTTCCCTATGCAGGCCGACTGTTAGCGTTCCCTACTGCTGCCGACTGTTAACGTTCCCTATCTGCGTGCCGAGTGTTAACGTTCCCTCAACTTCCTACTGCTGCTGCCGACTGTTAACTTTCCTTACTGCGTGCCGACTGTTAACGTTCCTTACTGCATGCCGACTGTTTACGTTCCCTACTGCATCCGACTGTTAGCTTCCCTACTCGTGCAGACTGTTAACATTCCCTACTGCATGCCGACTGTTTACGTTCCCTACTGCATGCCAACTGTTTACGTTCCCTACTGCGTGCCGACTGTTAGCGTTCCCTACTCCGTGCCGACTGTTAACGTTCCCTACTGCGTGCCGACTGTTAACGTTCCCTACTGCATGCCACTGTTAGCGTTCCCTACTGCGTGCCGACTGTTAAAGTTCCCTACTGCTTGCCGACTGTTACATTCTTTCTGCGTGCCGACTGTTACGTTCCCTACTGCATGCTGACTGTTAGCGTTCCCTACTGCGTCCGACTGTTAACGTCCTACTGCGTGCCGAGTGTTAACTTTCCTTACTGCGTGCCGACTGTTAACTTTCCTTACTCTGCGTGCCGACTGTTAACGTTCCCTACTGCTGCCGACTGTTTACGTTCCCTACTGCATCCGACTGTTAGCGTTCCCTACTGCTGGCCGACTGTTAGCGTTCCCTACTGGCTGGCCGACTGTTTACATTCCCTACTGCATGCCAACTGTTAGCGTTCCCTACTGCTGCCGACTGTTAGCGTTCCCTACTGCATGCCGACTGTTAAGTTCCCTACTGCGTGCCGACTGTTAACGTACCTTACTGAATGCCGACTGTTACGTTCCCTACTGCATGCCGACTGTTAGTGTTCCCACTGCGTGCAGACTGTTAACGTTCCCTACTGCATGCCGACTGTTTACGTCCCTACTGCATGCCAACTGTTTACTTTCCCTACTGCATGCCGACTGTTTAACGTTCCCTACTGCATGCCGACGTTGCGTTCCCTACTTCCCTACTGCGTGCCGACTGTTAACGTTCCCTACTGCGTGCCGACTGTTAACGTTCCCTACTGCATGCAGACTGTTCCAGCCTTCCACTACTGGCGTCCTACTGTTCAAGTTCCCTACTGCATGCCGACTGTTAACGTTCCCTACTGCGTGCCGACTGTTAACGTTCCCTACTGCATGCCGACTGTTAACGTAGTCCCTGGCAAACAGAAACAGACTTACCAACCTTCGTGTTCCCTCGGCTCTCCCATAGCCGGTAGCCGAGTCTGTGATTGGAGGACACTGAAAAAATGATACCAGACAATATTTCTATACTGCCAGGTTTGCCCCATTGACGTCAATGACTAACGAAATCCCAGCTGGTGTCTACTTTACTACTGTAGCATTGATTTTCACCTCACATAAAGGAACATACCCATCGCAAAAATGACTGCTATTGCGGACTTTCTTCGATCACTATAAAGGTTTGTTATTGGACATTTCCGATACAGAACCTTAACATGCGTCCAACATGTCGGTTCTGTTTGTATGATCTTCAGGGATTACTAAGAAATACCTACAGTTCAATGTGGTCCTTTGGATGTGGTTGAGGGACCAAGACTGGATCCTACATTATTGGAGGAATATTTATAAATATTAAAATACATTTCAAATATAAATACGGCAAGTCCAATTCCGTTTATAACCCGCCCGGTATTGGACGTATTTATATTTCAAATGTATTTTAATATTTATAAATATTCCCCAATATGTAGGAACCAAGTACTGGAGGAAGTATCGGTAGTTTTAGATCATGTTGTACGTTTAGGACCGTAATGGGAAAAAGTTGACAATAGTGTGAAAGTGGGTTTGGGGGTAATATACAATTTAGAGAAAAGGATTTTTTTTAATGAACTTGCCTCCCCAAACTTTCACCTAGCAAGGTTTGAATGATTCTCTGAGGTTTGTAATTATACTTACCAGACATTAATCCCTGAACAGAAGAACTGGTGCAGGGTCATGATTGGCTGGGATGAGATTTAACATTGGGGATAATGATTATTAAGTTTTAAGTTGTTTCCATAATTCTTATAATATCCATTACATTAAGATATCCTAAGAGATGATAATGTACTATTCCACTTAAGGACTGTCCACCCCTCTGGAAAAAAATTATGTTATGCAGGACCCCCTAACCTAGATGTATGGTTAGGTTTAAATCTGCTCCAAGCATAAAAAATCATACTTACAAGTTTGAGATCCACCACCGCTTCCTGTCTCTCCACTGCGGTTGCCGTGTTCTTTTTCTGTTCCCGACAGCTGCAGTGGAGGCTCGTTGGGAATGGCGGCCAGTGATTGGCTGTGACATCACGGTCACGGCCGAGACTGACTGCCTTACCCGGAAGTGGAGTGAGAACAGCCGAGCCGCGACACAAACAAAAGGTTATGCTACAATAGATTTTTAAAAGTCTCAGTATGTGGGCTGCATAAACTTCTTTTCATGATTCTATTGGGAAATATATTTTAAATAACACCCTGTCCCAAGTGAGATGCACAGGGTTTATCACATTTCAATTATTTACAGTATTTGCAGAACACATGTACTTTTTCAATACACTCTGTATCTAACAACATATACAAACACAATGTGTCTACAGTACATGCAGATTTCAACCTAAATTACATTCAAGGAGTATTGTGTTGTAGACACATTGCAAGGTCACGCCTGCAGACTAGCACCCAACTCTAAACATTCCCTACTGCTGACTGTTAACGTTCCTACTGCATGCCAATGGTAACGTTCCCTACTGCAGTGTTACTCCACTGCGTGCCGACTGTTAACGTTCCCTACTGCGTGCCGACTGTTAACGTTCCCTACTGCGTGCCGACTGTTAACGTTCCTTACTGCGTGCCGACTGTTAACGTTCCCTACTGCGTGCAGACTTTGTTACGTTCCCTACTGCATGCCGACTGTTTACGTTCCTATCTGCGTGCCGATTGTTAGCGTTCCCTACTGTGCCGACTGTTAACGTTCCCTACTGCATGCCGACTGTTTACGTTCCCTACGCGTGCCGACTGTTAGCGTTCCCTACTGCGTGCCGACTGTTAACGTTCCCTACTGCGTGCCGAGTTAACGTTCCCTACTGCGTGCAGACTGTTAACGTTCCCTACTGCGTGCAGACTGTTAACTTCCCTACTGCATGCCGACTGTTACGTTCCACTGCATGCCGACTGTTAGCGTTCCCTACTGCGTGCCGACAGTTTCATTCCCTACCATGCCGACTGTTAGCGTTCCCTACTCCTACTGCATGCCGACTGTTAGCGTTCCCTACTGCATCCGACTGTTAGCGTTCCCTACTGCATGCCGACTGTTAAAGTTCCCCCTGCGTGCCGACTGTTAACGTTCCTTACTGCATGCCGACTGTTTACGTTCCCTACTGCATGCCGACTGTTAGCGTTCCCTACTGCGTGCAGACTGTTAACATTCCCTACTGCATGCCGACTGTTTACGTTCCCTACTGCATGCCAACTGTTTACGTTCCCTACTGCGTGCCGACTGTTAGCGTTCCCTACTGCGTGCCGACTGTTAACGTTCCCTACTGCGTGCCGACTGTTAACGTCCCTACTGCATGCCGACTGTTAGCGTTCCCTACTGCGTGCCGACTGTTAAAGTTCCCTACTGCGTGCGACCTGTTAACATTCTTTCTGCGTGCCGACTGTTAACGTTCCCTACTGCATGCCGACTGTTAGCGTTCCCTACTGCGTGCCGACTGTTAACGTTCCCTACTGCGTGCCGAGTGTTAACTTTCCTTACTGCGTGCCGACTGTTAACTTTCCTTACTGCGTGCCGACTGTTAACGTTCCTTACTGCATGCCGACTGTTTACGTTCCCTACTGCATGCCGACTGTTAGCGTTCCCTACTGCGTGCAGACTGTTAACATTCCCTACTGCATCGCGACTGTTTACGTTCCCTACTGCATGCCAACTGTTTACGTTCCCTACGGCGTGCCGACTGTTGCGTTCCCTACTGCGTGCCGACTGTTACGTTCCCTACTGCGGGCCGACTGTTAACGTTCCCTACTGCATGCCGACTGTTAGCGTTCCCTACTGCGTGCCGACTGTTAAAGTTCCCTACTGCGTGCCGACTGTTACATTCTTTCGGCGTGCCGACTGTTAACGTTCCCTACTGCTGCTGACTGTTAGCGTTCCCTACTGCGTGCCGACTGTTACGTTCCCTACTGCGTGCCGAGTGTTAACTTTCCTTACTGCGTGCCGACTGTTAACTTTCCTTACTGCGTGCCGACTGTTAACGTTCCCTACTGCATGCCGACTGTTTACGTTCCCTACTGCATGCCGACTGTTAGCGTTCCCTACTGCGTGCCGACTGTTAGCGTTCCCTACTGCGTGCCGACTGTTTACATTCCCTACTGCATGCCAACTGTTAGCGTTCCCTACTGCATGCCGACTGTTAGCGTTCCCTACTGCATGCCGACTGTTAAAGTTCCCTACTGCGTGCCGACTGTTAACGTACCTTACTAATGCCGACTGTTTACGTTCCCTACTGCTGCCGACTGTTAGTGTTCCCTACTGCGTGCAGACTGTTAACGTTCCCTACTGCATGCCGACTGTTTACGTTCCCTACTGCATGCCAACTGTTTACGTTCCCTACTGCATGCCGACTGTTTACGTTCCCTACTGCATGCCGACTGTTAGCGTTCCCTACTGCGTGCCGACTGTTAACGTTCCCTACTGCGTGCCGACTGTTAACGTTCCCTACTGCATGCAGACTGTTAGCGTTCCCTACTGCGTGCCGACTGTTAAAGTTCCCTACTGCGTGCCGACTGTTAACATTCTTTCTGCGTGCCGACTGTTAACGTTCCCTACTGCATGCCGACTGTTAACGTTCCCTACTGCATGCCGACTGTTAACGTTCCCTACTGCGTGCCGACTGTTAACGTTCCCTACTGCATGCCGACTGTTAACGTTCCCCTAGTGAATACAAACATATGCCTAAAGTGGTGCAAATACAATATTGGCCAGTATTGCACAGGGAAGGGAAAGTAATTTATATCAGGAGGAATTACTGGGCCCCAGCAAAAATCTCATTGAGGGCGGGCCCTAGCCGTGCTTCATAACAGTGGTTTTGTAGGGAGAGGATTTAGATACCGACGCCCCCCATAGGGGAGCCCGGTGGAGGTAACAAGATGAGGGAGGGGGCGCTTGGCACTGGGCAGTGCAGTGAAGGGTCTGCTCCCCTCCCGTAGTATATCCCGGATTTATATCCCCCAAAGCAAGAAAATGTTTTTGGCGATTCAACCCCAAAGAGAGACATGGATAGATAATAATACATTTTATGGGCAACTAAAAATTGACCTAGCACAAATGCAAGCTTTCACAGCACCTAGGCCACTTACGGTCCCTCAGCGCATTATTACAATCATGATGGATAGCTTCGCATTTGCAACTCCATTTCGTCAGCCACCTATAAAAGTGTATATTTTATATCCAAGATCCCGCCCCTCTCACTTTCAATCCACTCTGGTTCACCAACTCTATCTCACCTATACTATGGGATTATTATCAAAACCAAGTCCACCAGGTGGCAGTATGCAATCATTTCCAGCATTCTGCACCAGATGTGACAATAACTGCATCGGACAAATGCGCACTACAAAAAAATATATAACTTATATAATATATTTTTTTTTTTCTTTCAGGGTTCCTATGGGCAGAAGAGTAGAAGAAGGGGCCAGACTAGCCATTCTGGGGGGCTGTCTTCTCCAGTTATACTCCTGGCACACATTGGAATATTCCCGCGCATTTTGTTAAAGAAAAAGAAACAACTCCCCCTCACCATGTAAAATAATAAAACAAGGACTAAATCCATTGCCATAGATTCATTTATCATCACACTTATTTACCTTCTTCTGTAGCTCTCGCCATATCCAGGATGGGACTTTACTGAAAGAATTAAAGGGTTTTACAATTACTGAACGCCACCCTAACCATTTGTAATCAGGAGCGTGCTCATTCCAACCTTGGTTGGAATACGTACGTTGCTGAAAAGTTCAAGCGTTATTTTCAACAACAATGCGCCTTGGACCATGCCCTTTAAGGATAATGCATTGTCCCCATTTGGCAACGTAATAAGCGCCGTCCCCAACCCACTACCTCCCATTCAGTCAATTCAGGCTGTCTGTGACACTGAAATCACAAGGACAAAACATGACTGCGTTTCCCTCCTGCACTCCTGCACATGCTCCTTTAAAAAGCTCTTGACAGAGGGGAGGAAGATCTTGCCAGAAAGGATAGAACTGTAATTATCTGTTTATAAAAAATAAATGTAATAAAAATGTGTAAAATAGCAGTGTGGGGTCGCCAGTTTTATGTTAAGGGTGGAATGTTCCATCTTAAAATCTGATTGTTTAAATTGCAGAAACCTACCTGCTAATACGTAGTGATATTGGGTTTAACACGGTCAATTATACTGTACGCATGCCAACTATATGATCCAGTCCCTACTAGAAATATCCTCGGCGCTTCGGTCAGATGTCTTCCCACTGGCATGTCAGTGATAGCCAACGAGGAACCAGTTTCACTCACATGGCAATGAGAGATAAGAGAATAAGATCGGACGTGGAGCGGCCGCGGGAGAGTCTAGAAGTATTTGCAGGGGACGTCTGATCGGTGAAAGTACCCAGAGGTCAAGGACTTAGCATTTTAGGTCTTACCTGGGAAGATGCAGGAAGTGAGGAAGAAGAACAAGTGGGAGGGAGTAACATGGTCCTTTAAGGTAGCCCTATACAGGGAAATCGATATGTTTGTATGATCTTGCACAATGAATTTCAGTACCATGAACATTCCAGATGGTAAGTATATAAAAATGGACCCATTTGCCTTTTAGATAAAAAATAGCCATCTCCTGATTGTGGATTGGTGGTATATGAGTTCCTTTAATCAGCCTGGGGCTAATGTTACCCATTAGTTAAACCTAGACATTCACAGAATATTGTCAAAGCATTGCATCGCAAAGCATTCTCCCCAAGATAAGGGCATTAGGCCACAAAAGCATCCGCACGCATACACTTGCAATCCATTAGAGAAGTGCGATGCCAAAGTGCCATCCTTTTTGGTATGGATGCATACGACGGCGGACTATTGACAAGATAACTGCGCAAACAGATGGTGAACACAGTGTCGGCCTCAGACTGGTTACCTAGCCGACATTCCTAGACGCTTAACATTTGGGCTGGACGAGAAGCTTTAAATTGAGCTTCCCCCCTGCCCCCCCCCACCCCCCCCCCCCCCCCCCCCCCCCCCCCCCTCTCCACCGCCCCCCCCCCCCCCCCCCCCCCCCCCCCCTCCCTCCCCCCCCCCTGTTAATGTGGGTTCTTCTATTATAAACAAATCAAATTATGGTGTGGTTGTTAGTTTCTGTGTTGTGTGTGTGTTTATTAGTAGTGCTTTAAGATGGAAGTTGGAAGAAAGTATATCAGCGGGGTTTAAAGGACATCAATACTGAAAAAAGTTTTGAATGAACTATTACTAGAAACTAGAATTCAGAAAGCACTCTATAAGTCTTTCCAACCCATTAGTATAATTTTGTGTGGCTTGCTCCTATTCTTTAGAAAACACTTGAATGGTCAACTTAGAAGTGCCTTCCTTATTATCAGAACTCGTTGGTGAGTCGCAATTTTCTGTCCAAGGGACAAAAAACAAAAAACAACATTGGTACTCGGGGCAGCGGGAATGTGGATTCCTCCCTCCCCCCCCTCCTGTCATGGTTTGAACATTTCCCCTCCCAGTGTGACTCATCCCACCGGGATTATGATCATGCTGATTCTCAGAAGTCATGTCAGATGGAAGTCCCAATTAAAGAATGATGAGGGCCCGAAAATACTAAGATGAGTATGGAGTAACAAGTACGGATTAAAGTATGCAGCAACAACAACAATACAAAAGTAAGGTTACTTAAATTTATTATGGAGAAGATTAGTTCAAAGGTAATGTTCAAACATCGTTCCATTTACATTGGTAGGGGTCTTTTCTGACCAATATTATTCAGTGGGTGGGGGTCTAATACTTGCACATGAACAGATTGTAACATGTTGTGGGGTTTTATTTATCTGAGGGCAGGCTCTTTTCTGAAATCCATGTTAATGCATTGATTAAGGACTGGCCCCCGCGAGGTAAGACCCCCGAATTGCTCTTACCCCTTTTTTTTTTTTTTCCCCCGTTCTTTATCAATCAACATGGAGACTGGGACACGAAGGTGATTATATGACCTTGCAACGATCCCTACCGCTTGGGCTCCCCCATATTGACCACAGGTCCCCCCCCCGACACCTTCCGAAAAAAAGTAAATTGAAAATGGTTCAGGGTTTGGGCCAAATTATCTGCTATGGGTGTAGCCCAGCTTCACCACACATTTAAAAAAACCAGATGAAACAACACTATCACAGAGAAGGAGATGGTGAGCTTTTTAAAAGATGCCAAGAACAGGTACACAGATTGTGCCAACATGCCGCCTCCAATTGGGTGTCCCAGCCCCCTGTCCACAAATTGGCCCCCAAGTGATACTGTTTATCCCCCACCCGCATGATCAAGCAAGGTCTCCTCCTCCCCCCCCCCCCCCCCCCCCTCAATAAATGAAAAGAGAAAAGGTGAGGGATTTCTGCTTTCAATGCTTGTGTCCAGGCTGGGGGTCCCAATGTAGTTAAAGGTATAGAGGAACCCCATGTATTTAGAGCTCTTTTGCCAGTGAATGTCCCTCATAGCTAGGACCAAACAATATCGACCTTTTTGATGCGCAACTCGAATGGCAATTCTCGTATCTCAAAAAGAGGAAATCGCATGCGCCCAACACAACTGAATCGCCCACAGGCAATTGCGCAGACCGTGGCCTGTGCCCTCATGGAGCATCTACACAAGAGAAGAAAGTTAAACACCGCTGTAAATATTCATGGACTCGCCCTACATGCATACCTTCACCCAGTGGAAAAAGGACCTCTGAGAACTTTTGAAAACCTGATCTGCAGGATATTGTTCATTTGCCAGATGTCCCCCCAACAATCCAACAAGTTTTTTAACACCCCATAACTTACCCAGGGACCCCTCCAAACATCTTCTTGTGATCCCCAGGCTGGCGTCAAGTTTTACATAACAGATCGCAGGACTGCCCAAACATTCTACATTTGTACCTACAAGACCCGGTTACCCGTGCTATTTTCTGCTGCGTTCTCCTCTCTGACTCCCTCAGCCATCACGGCCGTTGAACGTTCACGCTCCCGCTCACTGCGCGTTCTTGTTGAAACTGAGTTTGCCCACCAGACAAGCAGGGGGGTTGTCGGGTTAGGTTGGTACCCAGCCCGTGGCGACGGGGAAGGGGGCCGGGGGTACCAACTCCGCCGCCCGGCTTCCATTTGTATTGACTGACCTGGGGCTGTAAGTAGCTCTTTTTGTAAGTTATGTAACTGCATATTTGAAAGTGAAAGAGGTAAGCAATAGAAACAAGAAACTAGGGTTTAGGGGGTGGTGGTCGGGTCCGCCTCTTTTTTGGGGTTGTTCCGTGCGCCTGCATTCTAGGTTTAATGGGTGAAGTTGGATTCTGAGTCCCTTTAAATGTTAAACCTTTTATTGTTGTTGTAGTAGTGGTTATGGACCTTTGTACTGTAGCTGACTGTGACACATAAAGGTTAATCGTAGTGTTGTAGTTATATATGACAGGATTTTGTATAAACAAGACATTCAGATTAGGCAACTACTCAGCTAAAATATACATTATAGCCTTACAGAACATAGCGGCTTAGCGTCGCCACACAGACCCTGCCCTATCATTGTGACGGTCCTGCATCTAACCGAAAGTTCCATATTGCAAATAAACAAAACTCTAGATAAATATAAACTAACAAAAAGATTACGAATTCTTCACAGGAAAACTCACGATAGATTGTACAGAATAGCAGGCTTTGGGCCGCACACACGGCAGTCACATGACGAGGACCATTTATACAAAAGGGCAGTCGCCGGCAAGAGTCGGAGGGAAAAACAAAGAAACGACAGAGAGACAGAGTAGGCAGAGGAGAGATCTTAGGATCAAGGCGGCTTTACGGAAACAATCAGGAATGGGACAAAAGCGAAATTTAATAAAAGCAATTAACCCCAAATGAAACTGAGGCCTCTTTCACATCCAAGCGGAAAAAAAAAGAAAGAAAAAGGGAAAAAACAAAAAAACAAAAAAAGGAAAAAAGCATTAGTGAGGATTCTCCATTATCCAAAACTTTACTGCAACCAGCAATAAACCCGACACAATGATGGCTTATTAAAAAAATTAATAAAAAAACGAACCAAGAGAATGATTGCCAGAAAAGATTTCTCCATTACGATATTTATCAACATTGATTTGGAAATCTCCAACATATGGACTTCCCCATCATTGAGCCAAGAAAGAAAAAGGCAGACGAACATTCCCAGAAGGAGACTCAGAAAGGAGATGATAAACACTGGGTTTTTTTATTGCTTTCTATTATAAAAAAAAATTCTGCACCATTTTAACTCCAGATAGCAAGAAGGTTGATTGTAATAATTTGCTCACAGGTTCCTCACAATAACCTTCGAGGCCCCATATAGTAGTTATCCCCCAAAGCCAGAGCACAAACCACAACCCTCCAAATATTGCCCAGGGTTAATCCTAAATCAACACAGATGTTAACATAATTGCCCAAAAATTTTAGAAAACCAACAAAATAAACCTACTACCAAAAGGTTTATTCAGATTACCAACAAACATTATTTTGTCTCTGGTGGGCAAAGACGGACAACATACCGAAAAGCAATAATATTAAGTAAAGTGCAGTATACTACTAACCACCCCATCTATATTCTCTTCATTTAGGGCCATATTATAAAACCGGTTAGTTTTCGTTTAATATACAATCGCAGTCGTAATTCGTACAAGTAAACTACCGCAATGGGCATCTATGGGGATCTAAATCTACGATTTCGTTATAGAAGATTATGTTATCGGTAATTTACGATCGTTAGCTATAAATAATGATAATGATCGTAAATAACGATTTGGGATGTAAAGCGAGATCGGGAAAGGGAAATTAACGATGGTTTTAAACAATCAATTTAACAATCGTTTTAAAGGGGAGGTATCACTAAAAAAGCATTCAGATAAGAGTAGATGGATTAATTTTTACAGAGAGTGTTCATTGGGAATACCAAACCCCCTATAATATCAGAGACTTTTAGACTGTACACAATAATCCCAACGCCACAGTATGTAATGGGGTAACCCCTCTGAAAAAAAATCAACTAATGCATGCGGGGGAGTTGTAGTTTCAAAAAACATCTGGAGTGCAAAAGGAATTGGGGTGTACTGTATTAGGATTACTGTCCATTAAAAAGGTAAACTAATGCCTCCAAACCATGCAGCAGAGATCAGGAGGATTGGTATCTATTGTTAAAAATATGGTTTTGATTATGAAACAATAAATTGGAATTTTTATTTGGCTATAACTGTATGGGACTACTGTATAGCAATTCTTGCTCAATTTAAAGGGCCAACTAAAGTCTTAATAACAGATCAGAAGGCAGGAGTGATAATAATTTCAACACTAGCCTTATGGTCGAGTCAAATATGTTTTTGTATGTATGTATATATTTCTTTATATAGCGCCACTAGGGGACACCAGCAATTTACCAAGTAGAATTACACAAAGATACAGGGTGTAGTTGTAAATTGTTGGAAATAATACATACATATATAAATAAGTCATGCGATCACTAAAATACAATGGCTTAAAACCATGGAACATGAGGAAAGAGGTCCCTGCCCCTTAGAGCTTACAATTACGTAGGTTGGGTAACAAACAGATACATAGAAAAAGGGTGGAAGTGCTAAAGTAATAACTAATGGTGCAGTATCAACCGTCCTATGGTTGTTGCTGTGCTCAGAGAGATAGGATTGACGAGGGAGGGGTGGAGGTGGTTTTAGATTCAAAAACGTGTTTATTGAGGTTTCTTGAGAAGAGCTGAGGGGAAGAGAATTCCAGAGGATGGGAGCCAAAAGAGAGAAACGGGTTTTTTAAGGTAGAGGAGGCAGTGCGGGTGGGGGGCGGGGGTCTGGATAAGAGGATGATTCTATTGATGAGTGGGGGGTTACAGGGCAGAGAGGACAAATGGGGGAACAAGAGAAGGAAATATAAAGAAGGAGCAGAAAAGTGAAGGGATTTAAATGAATAAAAGAAGGAGTGTGTAAATAATGCGTTGTTTTAATGGGGAGCCAGGGTAGGGTAGATGTGCGGCCGCCGAGAGGAGAGTTTTAATATCCCAATTGTTAGAGAGTGAGACAATGCGTGTATGGACTGAAGAGGAGAAAGATGGGAAGCAGGAAGACCAGGAAAGCAGAGAAGGTTACAATATACAGATGTGTGTGATAGGATGAGAGCCTGGATATCTTCGCAAGTAGTTGGGAAGAAGAGAAAGGAATCTACGGATACTTCGCAATGTTTTGCGAAAAAAGTGACAGGGTTTTTAGCAAACATAGTTAATGTGATTGGAAAAAGGCGAGAGCGGAGAGTCAATCATAACCCCTAAGCAAGTGCTGACTGAGAATAGGGTAAATGGGGGTGTTTTGTCCACAGAAATGGAAAAAGGTTGTGGATAGGGACCAGGTTTAGGTCGGAAAAGTAGTAGTTTGGGTTTTAATCAGGTTAAGTTTGATGGGGCAGCGGTGCACCATCCTTAAGGAGACAGTTGGAGATTCGTGATTGTGTGTCAGGACTACGTGTGGGGTGGAAAAATATATTTGCCGTATCATCGGCGTACAGATGGTAGTTAAAAACTAATGAGCTGATGATTCCTCCAGGGAAATGGTATAGAGGGGGAGGGAACAGCAGGTGCTCCCAAGAACAGAGCCCTGCGGGATGCAAAAACAATAAGGGGATCCCAGAAGAGGATGTTTTATGTATCATATGGCACCCAGAGTAGGTTCTGTTGGAGATTTAGGATCGTGCCAGGATGCCTTTCATAAGGGTGCCCAGGAGTGAATAATAATTTGCATTAGGAGGAAACGATCAACTTATCAAAAGCACAGTCAAGAGGATAAGAATAGAAAAAGTGGGCTACTTTGGACTTTGGCAGCCTGGAGGTCATCACAACCTGAACGGGGCCGTCTCCGTGGAGTGCCCAGGACAAAACCTGATTGCAGGGGGTCCAGTAGTAAGGTATAAAAATTAGGATAATTAGCGATTAATGGAAAAAGACACGACGTGCCAGTGGCTTTGGAGCAAAATTGGAGAAGAGGGGTGATTGATAACAAGTTGCTTCAGTTGGAAAGAGGGGCATGGGATCGAGGGACTGTAGGAGTGGGCATGACGAAGCAGAGATGAGAATGGGGTGCGGGGTGGGGTAAAAGATCTGAGAGATATGGTGAGGGCTTAGGGGAGGGTTAGGAATTGCGACCGATGATCAGCAAAGTCTTGGGGGGGGGGTTGGAGAGAGAGGAGAGTCAGTGGGGCGAGGGACAGAGAAACGAGGGAAAGAGGGAGGAACGGTGTCGTGGGTTGTCTGGATTTGTTATTATATAAAGTGTCTCATAGTATTTTGTTGCTCCAGAAAGTGCAGTGTTGAGGCCTTGCAG
The DNA here is from genome assembly GCA_019447015.1 of Hymenochirus boettgeri. Taxonomy (NCBI): domain Eukaryota; kingdom Metazoa; phylum Chordata; class Amphibia; order Anura; family Pipidae; genus Hymenochirus; species Hymenochirus boettgeri. Next base: position 48,958,368 of record CM033470.1, on the reverse strand, counting down.
GCATGACTTGTAATGGAGAAAAGAAAGTTCATGCCTGGGTGCGAAAACATATCTCCATTCCATATCCACTCAGCAGGCACGTGCTGCACCTACGTATAAAATGGGGTTGTGGGACTGAGCCAGGGGCGAGGATCAAAGAGACATCGCTTGCGGGATTGCCAAGGGGCAAGTAAATCAAATAGCATAGTCAACACAGAGTTATAGGAGAGTTAAGAAGACAAGTTCAGAGTCGCCACATAAGGTAGAGAGACTAGAGGGAGAGAGAAGCCAGCAGCTGCCGATCTGCCTGGGTAGTACGGACATTCACACACAGGAGGGAGGGTAAAGAGAAACAGGAGATCTGATCAGGAAAGGGGGTAGGGTGGGGTGGTAGGGGTTACTTCAAAAGAGGAGAGAGAGATTTTAGTGAAGAAGATCCAAGGAGGGGCATCTTTATGCGTTACTGGTAGTGTCCACTGATTGAAGATCAAAAGCGGATGTAAGTGAAAGGAAATCGTGAGGGCCAGGATGAGCAGAGTTGTTTCAAGTGACAGTTGAAGCACCCAGAATTAGAACAGGACCGTCAGTAGAGAGGAAGAAGGTAAAGGCAGGTCTCAAAGTCTGAGAGAATGTAGCTAGGGGAAGTCACGGATGGGGGCCGGGATACCACAGATACCACGGATAGGTAGCGACAGAAATTTGGACAGTTTTCCTAATTTTTCAGGCAAATACAGTACTCGGCTTAGGCTGGGTTGTCTAGACTCGAGTATTTAAGTGTTGGTACCATTATACCTAAATTAGTTAAGCAATTAGACAATGGACCCTCCTATACTTCGCTTTGGGAGGGGAGAAATGGCCGCACTCCCTACAATATGTACCTGTTTCGCCACTCCATTCTCTGCAGACAAGCCGATTAAAGAGACTAAAAAGCGGAATCAGGAGATTTAATGGCAAGGGAAAAAGAGCACGTATAAAATCTGACCTAGTCAGACATATAAAAAAAACAAAGGTGGATTCTCTATACAATTCCGTTCCACTAATTTAAAGCAAATGGATAGGCCAAATTAGTACAAGCGCGGCAGCTCAGGTAGACAACCTAGCCCCACTCAGTTATCTTCTTTACTATGGCTTCCTCAGAAGACCGACAAAACAATAACATCTCTCACAAGTAATCCACTCATCATTTACAAAATGGGAAGATTGTACAACAAGCACTCATATCCACTTAATTCAGTTAGGAACCCCTATTTTACACTCCCCTTTCTCCCGTGTGTCCCCTCGGAAACCAAAAAACCACCTAGAAAAATTCTCTTCACGACAGAAAGCCTCAAAAAACCACAAATAACTCCTATAGGATGGTTCTCCAAGCAAGGACCGTATTAGGGCAACTGGAAAAAAACAACCTCCCACTAGAAAGGATCTAATAAATATAAATATGGCCGATATAGCCGCACGGATATCTAGGCCATCTATTACAGAATAGCTGAAAACTGGTCCAAAAGTACGGATTTTTTGGGACTGGAGATTGGTAGAATTAGAATTCCGATAATATACAATGTGTGAATCTCAAATGTCTGGGATGGAATTTTTTTTTGTAATTAAAAATTGCAAAATAAAATACCCAACGTACCTTGTTATATAAAGTTTAGGCATTGAATACTCCAATTTAACAACAAAACAAATGTACATTAATCATGATTGTGTATTAGGCACAATCAGAGAGGGCAATATCAGTGCTAATGGGAAAAAATACGTGCAACCACCCATGGTAAATGATTTGTCATATCGGGATAGTGTCTGTACAGACTATATAAAGCTCTCCTCACGCTCGGCAAAGACACCTGCCTTGCTTTCTGCACACGGATCACAGGATCGTGTGTGAGAAGTTGCATAGTAGATGATGCAGTGGTTGTACAAGTTCCTGGGTGGCTCCTCTCTCGCATTATCAAGCACTATCTTATGTAAGGGTATACACCTGCTGTATCAGTTGATAATCAGTTGATTAATCGCGTAAGGTAGCTGACTTGTGCTTTGGTGGGGCCTGCATCTAAAGCTAAGTTTTACTTTAGGAAGTTGAAATTTATTACCCATTCTGTTATTTACCCATATTAATATGAGTACAATAGATTTATGGTGCATTTTTCACTTAAAGGGCCAAATCAGAGGACACGGGAATCCTTAAGATTAGAAGAAATTGAAGACTACTCTTCCTTCAGGTTAGGAAAAGTTTCTTTACAGTGAGAACGGTGCAACTGTGACTGTTTCAGCAGACAGTGGTAAATGGCAGCACGGTTGGCTCAGTGGTTAGCACTGATTGCCTTGACAGAGCTGAAGTCTTGAGTGAGTTCCACCCTGGACACATCGCAAGGAGTTGTATGATCTCCCTGTGTTTGCGGGGGTTTCCTCCGAGCATTCCGGTCCCACCCCAATCATAAAGACTGATAAGTTGGTGCGTAAATAAATGTGCTTAGATTGTAAGCTCTTCAGGAAGGCCTAATGTGAATGTATACATGTAATTCGTAATAAAGCGCTACGGAGATGTTGGCGACATCCTAAATCCACAATAAAATAAATCTTCTTATAGCATGGGAAAAGTTCTTTATTACAAACTTTTGTTAATGCATTCTTTGCCAAACCTAAGTCTGATGCTGTGTTCTTTCAGAGAGAAGAGAGAGGCTTTCTCCTGGTAGTAAACCCTGTTAACAAGCCATACTTGTCAGTCTTTCTATGTCAAAGTCATGAAACATTGTAAATACTAAGACCTGTAAGCCTGAAGAAAAAAAAACTTTGGAGTAGGCAGCACACGAAAATCCATAAAAATTGATAACGTTATTTATATCCAAATATAAACCAACAAATGCCAATATGACTAGGCGGGAAGGATCAAACAGGTAGTTGCCGAGGCTTTCATACATAAGTCATTTCATCCAGAGACAAGAACGTTGACAGTTAAATACTAACAAGACCTGCCAGAGGCCTGACATGTAATTCTTGGGGTTTTACAAATTTCTTATGAGCACTTGTGGACTGACCTTGAAACCATCTCTTATACAGACCCCCACCCACACGCCTCCTTTCGCCTTAAACCTTTCTCTCGTTGTGGGCGCCCGCCCTCTGAAATTCTTGCTACCTCTCTCTCGCCAGAAACCTCAATAAGTTTGAATCTAACCTGTATCCTATCTCTCTGAGAACCGCACAGCACAGGACTGTCGGATACTGCACCAGTTATTACTTTAGGCATTGCACCCCTTTCCATATGATCTGTAGTTACCACCTAAAGAATAGATTGTAAGCTCTATGGAGGGGCAGGGCCCTCTTTTTCTCATGTTACATGTTTTAAGCATTGTATATTTAGTGATGCTTCATACTTATTATATATGTATGTATTATTACTGTCCCCCTTGTATGACTTTTTTGTATTATATATTGGACAGTGCTGTGTCCCATATATAAATAAATCATATAATACATACATTAGCAAGACCTCCACTGCTGGGTAGATGGTAACTGGATGGGAGTTAAAAGTTTTACATTTTGTTTAAATCTTCTTATTGTAGATTATGGAAAGGGGTTTAGAACTCATCTAGATTGATGGGCAGCAATCACTGCGTGTCTACGAGCATAGATGAGGTCTGTCCTATTTGGCAATTGTGTTAAACAAAACACCCGAATAGCCAATTAAAATATGCTCAGCGCGTATCGTATGTTATAAGATACTTAATTGGGATCGTGTTTAAAAGTTACCAAGTATACAAATCATTTGCCCTGGTGGTTAGTTAATGTTGTAAATGAGATAAAAGGTTTAGGCTCTGTCTTTAGTTAGCTTTAAAGGGAACGTGTGCGCTCCACACAGTTTGAGTCTTAAATTAAGAGGCCTGTTTCCTACTTTTAAAAAGCGCATTCACCACATCTCTACGTGCTCCACAGCCAAGAGGAAGGTGGACATGTGACATTCCTGAGGCGCACAGTTCGCCGGCGAGCCACAGCCTAGCTCCCGCGAAGTGGGGGGCCACGGCAACCGTGAGTGTGGGGCCACATGGGCTGTAGTAAGGCGAAATGGGCAAAGGGGGGGGCCTGCAACTGGAGGACCATGCGGGTCCATGAGTGGGAGGTGACAGGTGGGCTGCAAAGGGGAGGAGGACACAGGGCAGAATTGACTGACAAGGTTTTAGACGGAAGGCAGGAGGCAGGGGACCATGGGTGATGCGTGCCATATCACACACAAAAGTAAATATCTTCAAAAAAAAAAAATAAACAATGGAAATACATTGCAAAAAACTTCAGGAGAGCAATTCTATCCAATTTACACCAAGGCATTTTGGACCACGGTTCCTCTTTAATAGTCATGACAGCACAAGTCTAATGATTACCTGAATTAACTATAATGGGCAATAACTAAATAACACCACAAGCCACATATGTTGGAAAAGACAGGACCCACAGCCATCGACAAAACACTTAAACCCAAATAGCATTTATGGGCAGTTTTCGGTAAGTTGCATTCATATTGCGCAGAAGCAGCAGAAGGGACCAGAGACCGCTAGCCTGTCAGTGATTGGCAGAGGAGAGTTCTCAGCTAATCACTGAGGGCTGCGGTGTTCGGCCCCTTCTAGGAGTGGATTTACAGCAGGGACCTCTTTTGAGAGTAGGGTGAGACAGCCCTGTAAGCAAATTAGTCTTTCTGGGTAAATATAGAGAATCGACTGAACGTAGAACTAGAAAAAAAGGAAAAAAGACAACACCAAAAGAAAAAAAAAACCCCAAAAAACAACAAAAAAAAAAAAAAAAAAAAGGTACATGGTAAACCAAAAAACCCCACAAAAAAAAAAAACAAACAAAAACCCCCCCCCAACAAGGAAACCCAAAAAAAAACCCCACCCCAACAACCCCTGACCCCCCCCCAAAGACAAGAAAACGAAACACAAGGACACAAACCCACCCCCCCCGCCCCCCCCAACAGGGGTGCCCCAACCAAAAAAAACCCCCCCAAACCCAAAGGCAAAAAAAAAAAAAAAAACCCCCCCCCCCCACAAAAAAAGAACTAAAAAAGAAAAGGAAAACTTAGTGGAAAAATACTAGAGCGGCAGTAGGAACATATATAATGACCTACTCCCAAAGGTCTTGATCAGGCCAGAGATAAATGATGAAATCTGATTCCCATCTGCTACAGCTCTCATGGGCCTCACGCGGGCAGCCCATCCTATCGATGAGATAGGAGCCATCCCTATTGAATGAGGTAGGAAGCTCCTATGCCGGGAGGCGCCATTATGGCACGAGGTAGGACCATCCCTATGGACGAGGTATGGGTCGCCTAGGGTGGAAAAAAGGTATAGGACCATTTACTTGATGAGGTAAGAAGCCATCCCTATGGATGCGGTAGGAGATCCCTATGGGAGGAAGATAGGAGCCATGCCTATGGATGAGGTAGGAGCCTCCCTAGGATGAGGTAGGAGCCATTCCGTCTGGATTGGGTGAGGTAGAAGCCATCCATTGATGAGTGAGAAAGGGTAGAAGCCACCTGATGGATGAAGGTGAGTGAGCATCCCTATTGTTCAGGTAGGAGCCAATTCCCTATGATGGGGTAGAGCCATCCCTATGGATGAGGTAGAAGACATCCCTATAGAGTGAGGGTAGGAGCAATCAGCATTTGGATGGGGTAGGAGCAATCACATATGGATGATTGGTCGGAGCCATCACCTATGGATGATGGTAGGAGCCATCCCAGGAGACGGTAGGAGACCATCACTATGGATGAGGTAAAAAGACATCCCTATGGATGCAGTAGGAGCAATCACTTGATGAGGTAGAGGCATCCCGGCGATTTTGTAAGGGTCTTTACTGGCATCAGGGTCCGAGGCGTGCTCGTGCAGGATATTTTATTCTAACAACATTCTAACAGTAGGAGCCTCCCTATGGATGGGGGAGGAGCCCATCCCTGATTGGATGAGGTAGGAGCCATCCCTATGGATGGGGTAGGAGCCATCCCTTGGATGAGGTAGGGCATCCTAACATGGATGAGGTTAAAGCCATCCCATTGGATCATGGTAGGAGCCATCTTATGGAGAGGTAGGAGGCACATTCCTGATGGATATGGGTAGGAGCATCCTATGGATGAGTAGAAAGCCATCGCTATGGATGAGATTAGGATGCCAACCCTATGGGATGACGGAGGAGCCCATCCATATGGATGAGGTAGAATCCATCCCTATGGATGAGGTTAGGAGCCATCCATGGATTGAGAGGAGAGCATCCCTATGGTGATGGTAGGGCCCATCCTAGGTATACGATAGGAGCCATCCCTAGTAAATGAGGTAGAGTCCATCCTATAGAGAGGTCAGGAGCGATCCTATGGAGAGGTAGGAGCGATCACCAATATGGATGAGGGTAGAGCCATCACTAGTGAGGTGGCGGATTGATGGAGATAGGGGAAAAAACTATTGCCTGAATGCAGAACCATCCCTGGATGAGGGTAGGAGACATTTCCATGGATGAGTGTAGGAGCCATCTCTATGGCTGAGGTAATAACCCATCCTATGGCTGAGGTAGGAAACCAACCTATGATGAGGTCGGGCCATCCCTATGGATGAGGTGTAGAAGAACCATTATGGATGAGGTAGGAGCCTTCCATGGATGAGGTAGGAGCCATTCCTATGGAGAGGAGGAAGCCCATCCTATGAGGAGTAGGCGGTAGGAGCCATCCTATGGATTCGGAGGAGCCATTCCTGATAGGATAAGGTTAGAGCCTTCCTAGGATGATGTAGAAGCCACCCCTATGGAGAGTAGGGAGCCACCCTTATGGATGAGGTGAGGGAAGAAGCACCCCCCTATGGATAGGTAGGAGCCATCCCCTAACGGAGGGTAGGAGCCATCCCTAGGACGAGGGTAGGTGTTAGGTTTTTAATAAATCACTTAAAAAACACTTAGCTAATAGCAGCCACTTATTCTTGATCCGCTATTTGTTCTGTATATTCTTGTAGTGTTATTGCAAATGGTCTTTTCTCATTCATGCATTGATAACACTTGAGCTTACCAGTGAGCCTCAAGGTCTTTGTGCCTCCACATTGTGTGCTCAACCTGATATATCCTGCATTCCAATGAATGTTTACTCATCTGTAGACACGGAAGTCTTTTTTGGCAATGCCCTCTTTTCGGTGTGTTTTATTTTCCAATGTCAAATAAATAAACCGAGAGAAAGAGTAATTTCTATGCTACATCTGATGGGTGGGCTGAATTCTTTCTCCCAGCCAATGTAAGGGTCTTTTATGGGTCTAAGACAGCATCAGGGTCCGGCGTGGGCTAGCTGACAGGATATATTCTAACAAATCTAAACAGTTTAGGAGCAGCATCACTTATGGATGAGGATAGGAGCATTTCTAGCATGAGGTAGGTAGAAGCCATCTCCTAAGATGAGGTAAAGAAAGCCATCCCTATGTGAAGGTAGGAGCCATCCTATGGACGAATGGTAGGAGCCAGTCCTATGGATGAGGTAAGAAGCATCCTGTGAGGAGAGCCACTAGTTGTAGAGCCATCCCATGTGTAGGTAGGAGCCATACATGGAGGAGGTAGGATCATCCATATGATGATTCGAAGCAACTTAGAAGGGTAGAGAAGCCAGTCACATGGATGAAGTAGGAGCCCTCTATGGAGGAGGTAGGAGCCATTACTATGAGCTGAGGTAGGAGCATTCCTATGTATGGGGTAGGCTTGCCAACACTATGGATGAGGTAGGAGCCCATCCCTATGGATGAGGTAGATAGAAAGCCATGCCTATGGATTGAGTAGGAGCCATCCTATGGATAGGTAGAGCCACATATGGTCGAGGGTGAGGAGGAAGAGCGAGAAGCCATCCGCTTAGGATGAGGTTAGGAGCCATCCCTATGGATGAGGTAGGAGCCATCCCTTATTGGATGAGGTAGGAGCCATACCCCTATGGTGAGGTAGGAGCATTCCCATGGATGAGGTAGAGACAGTCTATGGAGATGGCTGAGCCACCTAGGATGAGGTAGGAGCCACCACCCTATGGATGAGGTAGAAGCACACCATATGGATAAAGGTTAGGAGCCATCCCTAAGGTATGAGGTAGAAGCCCATCCTATGGATGAGTGTAGGAGACATTTCCTATGGATGAGTAGGAGTCCAGTCTCTATGGATTGAGGTGAAGCCCCATCCTAGGATGAGGTACTCGAAACCCGGATGAGAGAGCCATTATGATGAGGTAGGAAGAATCCAGATAGTTAGGCATCTATTGAGGTAGAGCCTTAGCTATGGAGAGGTAGGAGCCATTCCTATGGATGAAGGTAAAGCCACCCATGGATGAGTAGGGCCACCCATATGGATGAGGTAGAGCCAACCATGGGATGAGGTAGGAGCCATCCTATGGATGTAGGTAGTAGAAAAAGCCATCCCTAGGATGAGGTAGGAGCCATCCTATGGATGCGGTAGGAGCCTGGTCATATGGAGGTAGGTAGAAGCCACACCCTATGGATGAGGTAGGAGCCACCCTATGATGAGGTGTAGGACCATCTCCTATGGATGAGGTAGAAGCCACCCTATGGATAGAGCGCTTTAGGATGAGCCTATGGAGCCGAGCATTCTATGAAAGTAGAAGCCACCCCTAGGGATGAAGTGTAGGAGCCACCCTATGGATGAGTGGTAGAAGCCACCCCATGGATAAGTTAGGGAGCCATCCTAAGGATGAGGTAGGAAGCTCCCTATGCACAAGTAGGTGTTAGGTTTTTTTATATAATCTCTAAAAACCCTTAGCCTAATAAGCAGCTGATCTTATATCTATCGCCCATTTGTCTTCTATTCTTTGTCGTGGGGATTTTTGTTTTTTATAGATGTTTGTTTCCAAATGTTCTTCCATTCAGTGATAGTGATAACACTTGAGACTTCCCGTGAAGTCAAGGTCTTTTGCCTCTCCAGCATGGTTGTCAACCTGACTTATCCTGCATTCCAATGTAATGTTACCTCATCGTGTAGCCGAAGTCTGGCAGCCCATTTTTTTTTGTTATATTCCAATGTACAAAATAATAACCCGAGAAAGAGAATTTTGCTACACTGGGTGTGGTGCAATCTTTCTCCCGGCAATGTAAGGGTCTTTTACTGGGTCTAAGACAGGCATTCAGGGGTCCGTTGGCGCTAGTCCAATACAAAAGGGACCCCAAGTCCAAGTACACTTATGCAGGGAACAGGCCACTGTTAAACAGCTACGTGAAAATTTTATTATTCATACATACACAAATACACAGTGACAAATAAATATACTATCCAATAAACATATGACATCCGTATCACTATACAGGGCATCCCCCGAACCAACATTAAAATTCTAAAAACATGGAACTCCATCCCGTTCCGATTCCACAGCACAGTTCTGGGTGTGTGGACCTCAATTTTACCCAGAGTGTGACGAAGTGTTGTGCCAAAGCTGATGTGAAAGCAGTCAGCACCAAACGTGGAGCGTGCGTGGGACAGCAAATAACTGTAAATTGATGACTGATCGTCAGAATATGTGTAATGGAATGGATATGAATAGTGAATGATGACTAGGCTAAGGGAATAGTGAATGATGACTAGTGAATGATGGAAAGTTGAATATGGAATGTGAACTAGGAATAAATAGGGAATGTAGTGAATGATGAAACAGTAATGAATGATGGGAATGAATGTATGATGATGAATGATGGAAGTCGAATGATGGAAAGGGCTTAGTAAATGATGAATAGTAATGATGAATAGACTCTGCAATGGATAACTGAACTGGAATAGTAAATGAGGTAGTGAATGGAATGGATGAATGAGGATCGATGAGCGAGAAAGCTGTGGATGAATGGGACTAGTGAACACAACGGAAAATAGGGAATGATAGAATGTGAATGGAATGCTTGGAATAGTGAATGGGGAATAGATGAATGAATGATAGAATAGTGAATGCAGAACTTAGTGAGATGGATGATGGAGTAGTGAAGAGGAATAGTGAATTAGTGTGACTGAATTGGACTAGTAATTAATGATGAATAGGAATAGTGATGCTGTAGTGATATGAGATGGAATAGGTGAACAATGATGGAATAGTGAACGAATGATGGAATAGTGAATGAATGATGGAAATAGTGACAACGAATGAGGAATGGAATGAAGTGATAGTGAATGATGGAATAGTGAATGTATGGATGATGAATAGTGCAATTAGTTGACTGAGGAATAGGGAATTAGTGAATGAGGGAATAGTGAATTAGGAATGATGAATAGTGAAGCCAATGGAATAGAAAAGGAGACTAGTGAACGAAATGGATGGAATAGTGAATGATGGAATGCCATTCTGCCTCTGATGTAACACTCAATTCCTTGAACTATGCCAAGTATTGAGCCACACTAACAAAGGTATAGATTTATAAACATAATAGGTGAGGCGGGCTGTGATATACATATGGGGTTTCATCACACCATCCAGGGGATACTTCCAATCGTCCCCTTATATATCTATAGGCAAACATAGAGGATATGAGAAACCAACTAAGCACAGGCTGTGCTGTGAAAAACTGTGTTTATTCTCACAGATATCCCACACGACATGTTTCGCGCGACAGTGCGCCCTGGTTTCAAGTGCAAAAAAATTAATGAACATTCTGTGCTTATATTAGTGATCAAAAGGGAAAGGAAATTGATACAGAAATAATTGCAGGACATCCCATTACTTCCTCTGGAACAAAGGTCAAAGTAGTTCCATAATAGTGAATATAAAACAATTCCAGATTACATACTTGTGAAGTTCTCTTATCCAGGCCAATGGTAGATATGTTGAGTTCAATTAGACCCACGGATGAAGGTTATTCTTGAAGACGTTCGCAGTCATCCGACTGGTTTCTCAATTCAGAAATGACTGTACAAAGAATCTGTGGCATTATGTACCCTGGAAAATCCCCAATTAGCATATCACAGCAGGTGTTAAGGGGTGTGATTAGATAGTGCTTAAGAGGTGTTATAGGAACAGCCAAGTAGTAAGTGTCAAAAAAGATTGTACCGGGCAGACACCAGATTCTGTACAAGTCGTTCTGATGAGAAAGCCAGTGAGAGTAGCGGAAAAGTCCTTCAACGAACTAAACTTCAAGTCTATTGATCTAATGATACAACAGATTATACCATGGCCTGGATGAATGAGAACTTACACAAGACATATTTCAAAATTATTGGGGAGGAGAAAACCCTCAAACTTGACGGCAATATGAAAAGGACAGCAAGGCAAATTGAGGCAGACACAGAAACACCGCGATGTAAACTTCGCGTGCAGAAAACAAAGGATAGTACATGCAGACATCGTTGGATGTCCACAGTAAAGCATCAAGCCAAAAACAGATATCGCCAAAAAGCTCAAAAACAGACTCCTAATGAACGGGTACGACAGACCACATTTTGACAGTCGATGCTGTATTGCAAAATTTAGTCAACTGAACCAGAACCTGGCCTCACAGCACCTGTGGCCATTGGGAAAGAGCGATGGATTCACAAACAAAGCACCCAGCTTTCCACAGCCCGTAGGGCAAACAAGGCAACAGAAAAAGTTCTCAGTCTGTCATCCCAGAACACCCCCAAGGGGAAAACAACTACCTGGGATACAAAAGGAGGGAAGTGTCACTTCATCAAAAGGTAGGAAGGGGTGAAAAACTGTCTAACAGGACTCGACCAGCCAGACATGGAAAAGTCCTTGCTAAGGGCTTCGAATTTGCCATAATCCTAAAGAATCCCTTGGGTGGATATTATAGCAAGCACAGAAGCCTCAATCAACATAACAGGTACCACAGAGTGAGGCAGAACAAACTTCACTTAAGGGATGCAGCCTTAGCCAGCTGCAAAATTCCTTCATCGAACTGACACACAGCAAAGAAGAGCCTTAACATTCTCTCAAGAAAATTCAGAATCAATTACTACTGCCAGACAGGGAAGATGCACAGGTACTACACCTAAGATCCATGTAAGGTTGACCCTGTTCCTGGCGGATATACACAACACATATGATCCCACCAGCTGCTACAAGAAAAGCGTTCATAGTACTTAACAAAGCGTGCAAAAATGTGATTAAACGCAATGATCGAGCAATGTAGGCACATCTCAGCATATATGATCCCCAAAGATAAATAAGGATGGGGCACCACATAAGACTATGGTCAGCAGCAGTCAACTACTGGAACTGACAAAGGTGGCAAAATCTAGCCCAAAACATCTTTAGGACCATTGGTGGGAAGTTCTAGAACTCTCCGGATTCACCAGCAAGTTGAAGATATAGTACTCGGTGCAGCAGCGAAACTATGGTGCTCTATGATGTGGACATCTCTTTCACCTGTATACCCACCAGGAGCTGTGTCAGGTGAAGAAAACGGCTAGACCAAGACAGCTCCACCAGCAGAACTGATTCAACCCAGAACAAGTGTTGTTCCTTACTAGGACTTGTGCCTGAAGTACCACCTATTAAAATTAAGGGTAAGTTCTACTAAGCAAAACACGGGATATATGCTATGGGTCTCACGTTTCACCCATTGTGGCAACATCTTACATGGAGGAGGTAAGAAAAACTGGCGTATAATTACTTTAAGGGCATAGCACCCAATCCACTGCGTTCCAGATATGTGGATGCCCTGGTTAAAATAACCAGAAGGAAGTACAAGCTTTCACAGAAACATTAATGCGGAGACCCAAAACATCAAATTACACAGGATAAGAGGTACAAAACAAACAAACTGGCGTTCTTTGGATGCTTGTAGAAGTCAGGGAGAATGTTAAACTGGAAGTAGAGGTTTACAGAAAACCAAACACACAGAGTCAGTATTGGTGTTTACTCCCCACCACCCTTAGATCCAAGCTGGGCGGTCATCAGAAACCTGCAAACAGAGACTGGAGAACATCCCCACTTGCACAGAGGCGGAAGGCTAAAGAATTAACAATCTCGAGGGGAAGGGGGGGGCACCTTAAAAACTTGTGATATCCAGACTGGCTTTGTAAAAAGAAGCGAAGAAAGAAAAGAACAGAATACCAACATGAAGATGAAAAAGCAAGAACAGGAGAAAGCAACATGGTCATCCCTATAGTAGCGGGGTCTTGAGAAACTAAGAAGAGTTTTCAAAAAAAAACACGTTATCCTGGCTGCTTTTAAGAACAACAACACGCTGAGCAGCACATTGGTACATCCGAAAGGACCGCAATGACCGAAACACAAGAAAAAGCGACATCATATACGCAGTGCAGTGCAGTGAAGAATGCTCTGATTTGTTGGGGGGAGACCAACAACAAAACTGCATTGTACGTATGGCCCAGCACAGAAGAAGCCAATTCTCTGGGTCAGATTCAGCCAGTGTTGTACCTGCCATCTTAAGGGATAAAGGGACAACTTTGAAGTATTGTAATGTTTAACTATTGGCAAAGGAACGTGACTGGTTCAAGAGGAGGTGTTAAGAGGGGCCATTTATGTAAAAATAAAGAAACACAAGCCTAAATAGAGGTGGGGGGGGGGGGGGGGTTAGGACACCAACTGTCTGCCATGTACAATGCTGTTTTAACACTAATCTGGGCGTTCCTATAACACCTCTTAGCCAGATCCAATCACGCCCTTAACACTTGGCTGTGATATGCTATTTGGGATTTCCAGGGTACATAATTACCACAGATTCTTGTACAAGTCATTCTGATTGAGAAACAGTCGGGACTAGCGAACGTCTCAAGAACTAAACTTCAAGTCCCAGTTGATCCAAATGAATTACAACAGATTATTACCATATTACATATCCAAAACTATTTGACTATTACAATTTGTTGCTTCATAAATAACACTCCTTTAATATAAATATAATAAGTTTCATTCTGTGTATAAAAAAACTCATTGATTAAATGCAATAAAACTCGTCCTGTGTCATACTTCCAAGTGTAAAAACATACTTCTAAGTGTATAAGATTATATGGAGTTAAAAGGTTATAGATAAAAAGTGAATTCCAAGTTAGTCCATAAATTTAAAGTCCATTCCAAGAGTCCGTGTACATTAAGTGTAAAATAATAAATAAATAGATCCTTGATTTATAAAATAGGGTTTATCCTTATTATTCACAGTGACTCTAATCTCCTTATATACTAATTAAAGTGACTCCAGTGCTTATCCTATAAAATAGAAAAGAATCATCCAGTTCCTATTACCACATATGGGTGATGAAATCCAATTGTGACGAATAACACATCTATAAAAAACACAAAAAAATAGAATTGTCATAATATTACAAAAGGTGTCGTATCATTTAAACTCATCCGCTAAGGGTACATGTCCTTAGGTTCTCTGTATACATTGTTCCAGTAGATCTGCCTACATAAGGCCTATCTTCTATGTATAAAAAATTAATGAAATGGGCATGTCTACCATACATGCCTGGTAAACTATTATCATAGTGTACCTTGTTATATTACTTACTTAATAAAGGTGTACCTAGATACAAAATACCTTATCTTGTAGCTATTCTCATATTTGCGAACATATACTCAGAGATACCTATTCTTTTGGGTGTTTCATGCAGGATCTAGTCAATACATAATCTATAAAAGAAAAAGCAAGTAAAGGTTATCGGGGTTATAAAAAACATCCGATATTACATTGATCATTAAGCCCTTTAGGTGAACCGTGTCCAGTTTTTAATCCAATAATATTCCTTTTGTAACAGTCTCCTTTTAAATTGCCACCTCTTGTCTGTTGTCCACCTTCTCCAATACCATCCATTGAGTGATTTTGATTATGATTGTTCTCAGAAAAATGTCTGGATAGGTTGTATCTGTGTATGTATGTTCTTTTATCTTTCCTCAATAGGTCGGGAAGTCTGCCCCACATACCCCTTACCACAGGGGGCATTTCAAAAGGTAAACTACCTGTGTGTGATTGCATGAGGAGCAATGTTTTATTGGGATTGCATTTCCGTTAGAGGGTGGTTTACATGATCTCCTTTAATAATAGTATTACAACAGATACAGGATAAGCATGGGAAGGTACCTTTTTTCTTGGTTGTGATCCACTTTCCACTTCATTGGTAAGATATCCGATGGGCATAATTTATCTTTTAAACTATCCCTCTTTTATAACAAAAAAATAGGGTATTGTTCCGTGAGTTGCCCAGTTCCCTCTCACACTGTATAATAGGCCAATACTTTTTTTAATTCTGTTGACCATGTGACTCCGTCTACAGTATGTACTTACAAATGGTATCCCTTTCTTTTTGACTCCTTTTTTGTGTACTTTAAGGTGTCTTCGTTTGTAGTTCTGCAAACTTTTTTAACCTGGTTAATGTCTCTGCGTTTATAACCTCTATCAATAATTTCTTTCTAAGAGTTGGCCGCCTCCATCATATGCCTCCTTTGTAGAGGGACACCCTTTTGCCCTAATGAATTGTCCATTAGGGATTGCTTTCTTTAATGTGGGCTATGGAAACTACTTGCTACAGAATATTATTCTTATCAGTGGGTTTATTATACAAATTGGTGTGTATTGTATGATTACTTATAGAGATGTCCATGTCACAAAAAGGATATGATCTTTTTAATTTCATATGTGATTCATAGTGGGATGTTTCCCATTAGCTTCTTCCACCATCTCTATTAAGGTAGATTCCCTCCCTTTCCATAATATGAGGATGTCATCACATACCTCCAATAATGTAATATATTGCCATTATACACACTGTTTAAGAAAAATTGTAATTCCAATTTATGCAATTTATGTACAAAAATGTTAGCAAATGCCGGTGCCCATGGCCGCACCCATTGAGGTACCTGGAGTTGCATTAATAGTCTTCATTGCGCGAGCAGGATATCCACAAGGCAACCCTAGGCAAATGCCTAGGGCCCAGGAAACTTCTGGGGGGCCCAGATTCAAAAGCAGTAGTAACAATTATAGTCTATACAATATATTTAATAAAAAAGGGGGCCCTAAATTATGGCCCTGCCTAGGGCACCCACATGATATTAATCCATCTCTGTCATTGAACCTGAAGTAGTTCTTCCTTTAAAACTATGGACAAACAATCCAAAGAAAGTAATAAATGCATGTTCCAGAGCAGGATCCAATAGGGCCTCCTCAATACAATCAATCCCTCCTGTTGAGGGATTGATGTGTATAACTTCCACATCAATACTACATAGTAATACATTGTCCGGTATATGTAATGTGGTGAACTTTTGCAATAATGTCTGGCTGTCTTTTACACACGTAAAGCGATACATAGACGACTTGATTGTTTGTAAAGGTACGCAACAGGAAGCGATTCAGTTTGTCTCCGATCTTAAACAAGTTGGACACGCCCATAAAATTTACCATGACCATAGGGGTTGATGAGATTGAGTTTTTGGATCCAAGTTGACCGAATTGGGAATAGGAACCACCCTATATAGAAAGCCAATTGATAAAAATTCTGTCCTATACGGTACCAGTTGTCACCCAGAGAAATCTAATCTAGCTTATAGCCAGTTTAGAGAAACACTACGCAACAATTACGGATGGTTCACGAGCGGAGGTCCAGTGGACGATATGTACAAAAGATTTTGTGAGAGGGGGTATGACCCCGACCAGCTCCTCCTTCAATACAAAGGGCACAAAAGTACCATAGCTGTGATATCATGCCCACCAAGAACAATGGCTGAGTAGGGATAGATCATGTATTAACTTTTGTTCTACATACACTCCCCACAGCAGACAGATAAAAGAGGTGATGATAGAGGTGGGATTTGATCAGCAGTGACAGGTATTTGCCTTTCATAACATTAGTGTCCGACACACATAACGTAGAGGTAGGAATTTATCAAACTTGCTGGTGTGCCATGACATTGCTAAATGAAAAGAGATGATACCCATAATGATGTTGGTTGGCTTTCTAAAAAGAGGATCGGTTGTTTTCGATGCCCAAATTGTGTTACATGCAATTCCATGCTTATGGGCAGGGAATTTGCACATCCAAGAAGTGGGGTTAAGTCGCAATCAAGACAGCAATTACATGCACCAGCAAATAGAATTTACTTTATGTCTGTCCCGCAGTTGTATTAGTCTGTAAGAACAAAAACTATGTTTAAAGAGCGTTATGGCTAATAATCGCATTAGAAATGCCTTTCAGGCTAGCAATGGGGATTCCATATACCAGCAAGTTTGGTGACCTGGCGGTAGTCAGACACTTAAAAAGAAGGTCACCGGCTGTCAAGCATGCGTTGCATGATTATTGATGGCTTGTTGTCGATGAGCAAATGAGGGTGCCTGGCGACAAGGATAAGTTACTGTTACAAAGGGAAGCCAGGTGGAACATAGGTTGCAAACCTATCCCCTTGTGGATTAAATGAACAACTTTCATTACATTGTTTTTGTAAAGTTCCATTTGTTATTGTTTGCTGTGTCATGCGACCATCTGACTTCCCTGGACACATGTGATAGAGCGTGTGTACAACATGTTCGGCACTAAGAATAATAAATTGCTTTGTTTGGTTTAAGCAGTACACATATTATATGTGATGTTTGTTATATGTACTACAATGTGGGTTACAATGGTGGTGCACTAAAGGGTTATTTTATGGTGGGTGGAGCACACCACGTGATGGGTGTGAATAAAATGGGGTCATTTCATGTGTGATATAACATCCTGATGACGGCCCGGCAGCTGGGTTGAAACGTGTAGATGTGCAATAAAGTATCTGTGAGTGCCTGTCATTACCTACTCGCTATAATTATATATAATACAGTAGAAAAGGTTCCCACCTCTTCCTTTACTCACAACCAAACACATAAATCATCACATTGATTGGCGTGCTCTGTATTTTCATTAAAGGCCCAATGCAGGCTGTATCGATTTCTGTGAGCCATTCAGCTTTGGATTTAATGGGAATTGGTACTTTGCATTGCTCATTTTTTTTTTAAAGAGACAACGCAGCCTTGGAATGGTCTGTCATGGATTGACAGTTGTTTATTTCCCCTCAAACTGGTTTTCTGGAAAACAGGTTAGAGTGAAATAGCAAAGTCATAGTGTCACCGATAGGAAAGTGTAATAACTGCCCAGGGGGAAATAAAATCTCAACCCTGCTAACAACTTCACAATATAGAGAGAGTCAGCAAATCCAGCTTATAGGGGTAAATAGGGTCAGAGTATGTGCATGACTGGGCAGTTATTATTTTCTGCTGGACCTTGCATACAGTGAAAGGTAACGTCTCCCTATAATCAAAAAAACATGAAATCTCCATGCTGCAAGGCTAACTGATGTATAACTACGCAGAGACCAACCTTGTTATTTAGTGTATGTTGAATATGAATTTAAAGTCTCTTCCGAACCCCCTACAAAACCCTTAACATACCCAGTGCTTGCCCTAGATCCCCCATACCAATAAACATGAAATCTCATGCTGCAAGGCTAACTGATGTATAACTACGCAGAGACCAACCTTGTTATTTAGTGTATGTTGAATATGATTTAAAGTCTCTTTGCCAACCCCTACAACCCCTTTACATACCCAGTGCTTGCCCTAGATCCCCCATACCATAAGAGCAAAGGGCAGTATTATGAAGGTGCTGCATCATTATTTTGCGTTTTTTTACAGCCACGGTGTACATTAATGTAAAATACAGATACCACGCACTATTGCCCATATAACACCACAGCATATGTACAACCACGGCGTAACTTTAAAATACTTTCCGATTCTGCGGGTTTTATAAACAGAGCCC
Source organism: Hymenochirus boettgeri (assembly GCA_019447015.1). Classification (NCBI taxonomy): domain Eukaryota; kingdom Metazoa; phylum Chordata; class Amphibia; order Anura; family Pipidae; genus Hymenochirus; species Hymenochirus boettgeri. Next base: position 48,939,666 of record CM033470.1, on the reverse strand, counting down.
AAAGCCTTAGCTCCGCCTTCTCGCTTTGTTCAGGACTTGTTCAATGGGAAGATAGCTTTGCAATAAGAGAGTCTTCCAATTGGTCAGACCCCAGACTGAGGGAGAAGGAGAGAGTCTAGATAAGGGCAAAACCTAGGGTGAGAGTTAAGGTCCTCACCATGGGTATGTTAGAGGTAGGCAGACATCCACACCTTGCCAATGCTCATTTCAGGGAGAGTACCCACACTTCAGGAGGGTAACCATGCATTTCGGGAGGGTAACCATGCATTTCAGGGAGGGCCACCTACACAATTCAGGGAGGGTACACACCCCAAAATTAACATATAATCCATGCATACAGGCACACACATGATACAGTCAGACACACATGCATATAAACACATGCATCCCAAGAGACACACACTCATGAAAAACAGCCAGACATCATGTATACAAACAAGTCATGTTGCCATTAAGTTTTTCTGTCACTTGTTAACCTCTAAAAAAACCTGATATCATTGCGCTCCCTCACTTTAATTAAAGGGCATGTCCACCCCTTTTGTAATTTTTTCTGTAGTTAGGGCTCCCTCCCCCAGCCCCACACACTATAGTAATATTTGCAGAAACTCCCCTGATCATTACTACATTACCTCTTTCCTCCAACATACTGTGCAGGGGGCCGCACCGGCTTCCGGCTATCCAGAACACCGGGGGAGAGAGGTAATGTAAGTACAGTTCAGGGAGTTTCTGCAAATATTACTACAGCGGTTGGGGGAGGGAGCCCTACACTACAGAAAAGGGGAATTGAGCTAGGAGGAGGGGAGAGCAAAACAGGTGGAGAGGGAGGGGAGGGGGGAAGGACTGCAGTGCGCATGGAAAAATTCTCCCGGAGGAGAGACAGGAGGCCTATATGGCTTTTTGGACGTTGGGGGAAACATTGCAGGAGAACCATTTGCAGTAGGATGTAAGTAAAGGATTTTATTACACTACACAGTGGGGCCAGCAGTGGGTTTAATTCTAGTTTTGTGGGTGGACATGACCTTAAAAACAAAACAGGGAGAGGTGGGATGCCTGGTAGGAGGGGTATTTAGGACACTATAATTGCCCTTTAACCAGAAAGCGAGGGACGAAACTGCAGAATAGCAGGAGGAGCACATGACAGGGGGGTAGGAAGGAGGCAGAGGGTGGGAGGAGTAGGGAAGTAGGATGAAGCAGGGACAGGCAGGGAGGGAAGTTAAAAGGGGGCGGAGTTAAGCAGGCAGGCGCCATTTTGGTAGGAGAGAAGTGTGGAAGACAAGCCTCATCCATTTTGGACCAACTACTGTCCAGGATCCGGGAACGGGCATGGAAGGGGGAGAAGCATGGGTGCGGAGACAACTGGACATCGCGGAGCAGCCGGAGCGGACGCATCCTCAAAAGCCGCCGATCTTGGCCTCCATCTCGGTGCAGCCCATCCGGAAACAACTGGGGACATTTCGGGAGATCCGGGAGGAGAGCATGGTCTGAGTCGCCGAGCCGCCGCACCACAGACAGAGAGGAGCGTGCAATTGGTGAGCTGCAACCGGTCAATCTTGGTCATCCCCCCCACTGTTTGCGTCTCAGATACAGTCACAGGCCGGTCAGAGCCCTAGAGTCTCTCCCTCCAGATCCCTCCAACCAGCGTGCCACGCTTCCCCAGACATGCTGAGCAAAGCACGTGGGAAGGCCCGGTCCCAATCTAAAAGGGGTGGGCTTCCCTGAAACGCGCGAAAAAGAGCCAGGTCACTAAGACTGCATCCCAAAGGCCTTTGAACCCTCAGTCACACGGGGATATTCTACAAGATGCCATGAATCAGGCCCAGAGTTTTAATACAAAAACCCTTCAAGGCCTGGCACCCACCAATCAGTGTTAGCGTCAGGGCCTTCAGGAGAGAAGGGGGGGGGGCTGCTCAGGGGCAGGCCCAACCCTCAGTAAGGATTAGTGACTCTCCGGTGGGTGTTTTCACAGCAGCTACCCTAACCCAGCGCCATACAGGTGGAGTCAAGTGAGCCCTGCATCAAGGGACAGATAGCGGGGGAGTGCCTGCACTACCCATGGTAGTCCCATCCACAGGAGGTTGGGTCAGTGGGGTCTCTTGCACTGCTCCTTCCACAACGGGAGCAAGAGTCGGTGGGACTGGCGGGCAATACCACCCCGCAGTTCCTGCACCTCCCAGCCCTTATTCTTTTCCCAGCAGGTCACTCAAGAGGTGCAACCTACAAATCGTACAGAGCAAACGGGGACGTTGGTTCCGCAACAGGTCCAGCCATCAACAGGTGAGATGCCCAGGGAAGGAGGGTGGTCTGTGTCAGAGGGGGGAGGGGGCTGGTTTGAGAGACCCGTGGTTAATTCCTTCATGTGGGCTTAAGGAATTCAGTGGGACAGTGGGAGAGGGGTTTAGGAGTAGGGGGCCCACACTCAAGCTTGGGGGCATAGCCCTTTAGCAAGTGGGATACATGAACCAGGTCACAAGGGGGATAGCAACGCAGTCGCAGGATGGTTTAATGGATAGGGGGGAGAGTAGGGATAACTCGTTAGCACTAGGAAAGTAGCATACTGGGTAATCAAAGAGGGAGAGATGTGGGGGGAGCGCCCTATTTCCCTGATCTGGATTCCGCTTTGGCAGCACCTATGTATGTTTTGAGGGCCTTTGGGCGCCCATTTGAAACAAGAAGTCAAGGACCAAATTTGGAACAAGGAATATATGATATATTTACCCTGTTACCATGGAGCGCTTCAACATAGATAAGTGGGGAAAAGGAGAAAAAGAGCACAGAAAAGAGGAAGACGAGGAACGGCGCAGGTCGAGGTTAGGTTGATACCTAGGTCATTTAATAATTGGATTCAGGCGTTTTCAATCCTGGCAAGTGTAATTGGAGAGCGCCATCCTGAAGTATGTTCAAGCTTGTTCTGTTACCAGGATAGCATAAATGAAGCATATAGGGTCTATGGGGGCTTTCCGTGGCTGCGTTACGACTAGCAGTTCAGGCAGAGGATGGCAGTTCGGCCTTCACTGCGGTGGGACCACAGGGACATAGGGCTGTGGATGAAAACCATGACAGCCAATAAGAGTATGGGAATCCAGGGTCAGCCTTTCCATACTCGCCCGGCGAGTGACAAGGCTAGCTCGTCGGCGCAGCCACAACAAAAAGGGACTATGCTGGGCTTTTAACGAGGGCCAATGCCATTGGGGGGCATCATGCCGGTTCAGACATGATTGCTCGGGTGTGTGGGTGGGGGAATCACTCGGCCCTTAGATGTTTTAGAAGGCAAAAAAGGGGGGAGTGGCCCCTATCGTTTTGACCCCAATTCAAAAAGGGAAGAGTCCGGTGAGCCTCGCAGGGATGCTACCCTGGCTAAATAAATATCCATATAGAAGAGCGGCCCTATTCCTCGAAAGTGGTTTTCGAGAGGGCTTTAGAATACCGGGGGAACAACGGGAGGGTGGTCTTAGGTGCAGCAACCTGACATCGGCTAGGGACAAGGTAGACGAAGTTAAGAAGAAATTGCGCAAGGAGGTAGAGTTGGGGTAGAAATGGCGGGTCCATTTAGGTACCCTCCGATCGAAAATTGCGTATCTCGCCCTTGGGTTTGGTGCCTAAGAGGTGAGATAGGAAAATACAGGCTTATTCACTATTTGTCTCATCCGGAAGGGTCGTCGGTAAACGATGGTATAGATGAGGCTTTGTCTACAGTGTCTTATGCATCAATTGATCAAGCAGTCACGATGGTTAGGAGGCAGGGAAGGGGGGCTCTCATGGCAAAGGCTGATATTGAGGCAGCGTTCCGATTACTCCCACTCCACCCTGAGAGCATGCATTTGTTGGGCTGTGCAGTGGACGGGGATACATTTGTAGACAGATGCCTCCCATGGGCTGCTCCCTTTCCTGCGCCTATTTTAAAACGTTTGCAACTTTTAGAATGGGCAGTGAGGGAAGAGGCGGGGAACCAAAACGATCATCCATAACTTGGGATGATTTTTTCTGGGTAGGGGCGGCGACTCGCCCAGTTGTTGGGTGATGAAAGAAATTTTACAGCGGGTTTTCCGGCGGTTTGGAGTTCCATTAGCGGAAGACAAGTCAGAAGGACCAACGGGGTACTTTGCTTCTTGGGAATCGAAATCGATTGTCAAGAGATGGTTTGCAGGCTACCTAGGGATAAGATAACGGATTTGCTGGAAACTAGTAAGTAAGGCTAGGTTAGCTAAGAAGTGGACGCTGAGACAGATTCAATCATTGTTGGGCAAACTGAATTTTGCCTGCTGCATCATCCCAATGGGTAGGATCTTCTGCAGGAGATTGGCGTTGTGTCATGAGAGGCGGGTAAGATCGCATCATTTTGTCCGCACTAACTAGGCAGATGAGGGCCGACTAGGGGTTGGGAAACTTTTTTTGATGCATTTCAATGGCAAGTCGGTTGGCTATCAGAGGCACAGGCGAATGAGGAGCTAGATCTGTTTACGGACACGGCGGGAGCGTGGGGTTCAGAGCATATTTTCAGGGGAAGTGGTGTGCTGCCAGGTGGCCGGAAGAGTGGTTTCAGAAGGGCTTAAATAAGAACATAGCATGTGGAGTTGTTCCCGGTGGTGGTAGCACTAGAACTGTGGGGGTCGCTACTGGCCAACAAGAGGGTTAATTTGCACTCTGACAATATGACTGTGTTGGTGCTGTCAAACAGCTGCTCGCCTCTCCCGCCGGTCATAGCTCTCTTGAGATGCTTATACTAAGCTGCTTGAGGAACAATATCTGGTTAAGGGCGGTACACGTGGCGGGGGTTTCCAACGTTTTAGCGGATTCCCTTTCTCGCCTACAGCTGGAACGTTTCAGGGAAATGGCTCCAGAAGCAGAGAGGGATCCATATCCATGCCCGAACACCTGTGGAGAGTCTGTGTGGAAGAGTAGAAGGATGGTGCAGGGTTTCCTCGCTAGGCCTAAGTGGAATGCTTACAGTCGAATATGGGGTCAGTGGGAAGAGATACAAGCTGAGATAGATGACGAGGCAAGGGAACTTCTGGTATTAATGTTCCTTCGTCTTTGGTAAGAAGGGTCTATCGGGGTCGGCGTTAGGAAAAACCCTAGCTGGCTTATCATTCTTGTTCAAACTGCAGAGTGTGAAAGATGTTACCAAGACCTTTTAGTAAGACAAGTGTACAAGGAATGAGGAGGGATAGGGTGTCAGGGGACACGCGTAGACCTGTGACGTTTCAGGTGCTACATGGTATCTTCGAAAAATTGCAAAACATAGGTACTCAAGGTATGAGATAATACTCTTTCAAATGGCTTTTTCATTGGCCTTTTACGCAGCACTGAGTGTAGGTGAGTTAGTGAGCAGAGCTACCAATAAGTCGGGGCGGCTGACGCGGAACTACGACAGCGTTAGAATGGCAGAGGGCTCTCTTTCAGTCACTATATCCACTCCAAGACAGTAAGGACAACAAAGGGTTACAGTTTTTCTACACAAGGTGCAAGGGTCGGTAACTTGTCCGCGGCATGTTATGCGGAGTACATGGCGGTTAGGCCGAAGGCAGGGAATCGTTGCTGGTGCACCAGGACGGTAAGGCATTGTCCGTTTACCAGTTCGTGGCAGTATTCCGGAAATGCCTTGAGAGAATGGGTTTGGCAGCAAAGGATTTTGGTACACATCATTTCGAATCGGTGTGCAGCAACGGAGGCTGCGAGGTGGGGGCTCACTGACAGCGCTATTAAGCGTCTGGGGAGGTGGGAGTCAAATCGTTTTCGTTCATATATTAGGCCACATTGGTATAAAAAAAAAAAAAACTTAACTGTTTGTATATCTTGGACTTTCATGGTTTTACGTTTCATTTGCAGGCTTGCAGAATGCATGATCGGGCACTCGTTCATCTATTGGGCGGAACTTCGCATAGGATTCGGCTGGGTGGTTGCCGTTTTGGGTTCCAGAAAGTGAAGTGCAGGTTGATGGCTAGGCGAGAGAGGTATGAGTTGGAGAAGGGTCAGGCCCCTAGTAGAAAGCAAGGTGTTGAAGGACGAACCTCGACATCTTGTTAATTCACGCTGGGGGAAATGATATGGGCATGATACCAATGAAAGAGTAATTAGGCTCATGAAAGGGGACCTGTTGGTTTTGAGATCAGCTCTTCCCAAGCTCATCGAGTGTGGTCAGAAATGGTCCCCAGAGTACAATGGCGGCATGCTGTTCGGAGAAGGCATGCAAAAAGCGCGCATCAAAATTAACAAGATAATGGGCAAGTTTGTGCAAATGCATGGGGGTGTGGTGATACGGCACAGGATGCTGGAAGGGCAGCAGGAATATTCAGTTCGGATGGCGTTCACTGATGGAGTTGGGTACCGATGTTTTAACTACGGCCTGAGAAAAGGTTTGGAAATGGCCGTGGGGTTTTGGAGGAGCAGTCAGGCCTAAGGGGGTCAGGCCTTCATGCTTTGGCGGCAGCTGGCAATGTTAATGGGGTAATAGCCCTAAAGGAGGGCTGGAAGAGGGATGCAATTCCCCAAAAGTATGGGGAATAATAATTACCTCCCTGGGGTAAATAGGGGCCCCAGGGGAGAGTGGTGGAGAATTTATTGTGGTGCCTCCTGGGCCGGAAAGGTGGAGCGGCGGGAGGCTTGGCTTATGGTGGAAGTGGAAACATTGCCAGTAAAAGCTAATGGATAATATCTGTTGTATTCAATTAGATCAACTGGACTTGAAATGTAGTTCTTGAAGACGTTTCGCTAGTCATCCGACTGGCTTTCTCAATTCAGAATGACTTGTACAAGAATCTGTGGCAATTATGTACCCTGGAAAATCCCAATTAGCATATCACAGCCAGGTGTTAAGGGTGTGATTAGATAGTGGCTAAGAGGTGTTATAGGAACACCCAGAGTAAGGTGTTAAAACAGCATTGTACATGGCAGACAGTTGGTGTCGAACCCCCCCACCTCTATTAGGCTTGGTTTCTTTATTTCACATAAATGGCCTCCTTAACACCTCTCTTGAACCAGTCACGTTCCTTCGCAGTATGTTAACATTACAATCTTCAAAGGTATGTCTTATCCTTAAGATGCAATACACGGCTGAGTCCTGACCCGAGGAATTGGCTCTTCTGTGCTGGGCCATAAGTTGATGCAGTTGCTGTTTGGTCTCCCACCACCCTTTAGATCACCAAGCTGGGTGTCATCAGAACCCTGCAACACAGAGCCGAGAACATCCCCACAGCGCAGAGGCGAAGGCTAAAGAAATGAAACATCTCAGAGGAGCCCTTAAAATGTGGATATCCAGTCTGGGCCTTTGTCAAAAGAAGTAGAAGGAAAGAAAAGAACACGAATACCAACAGTGAAGGGGAAAAGCAAGACAGGAGGAAGAACATGGTCATCCCTATGTAGCAGGGGTCTCTGAGAAATTAAGAAGAATTTTCAAAAAACATCGTATCCCTGTCTGCTTTAAACCGAACAACACACTAAGGCAGCATTGGTACATCCGAAGACCCAATAACCTAAACACAAGAAAAGCGACATCATATATGCAGTGCAGTGCAGTGAAGAATGCTCTGATTTGTATGTGGGGGAGACCAAACAACAACTGTATCAACGTATATGCCCAGCACAGAAGAGCCAATTCCTCAGGTCAGGACCAGCCGTGTACTGCATCTTAAGGATAAGGACATACCTTTGAAGATTGTAATGTTAACATATTGGCAAAGGAACGTGACTGGTTCAAGAGAGGTGTTAAGGAGGCCATTTATGTGAAAAAAAGAAACCAAGCCTAAATAGGTGGGGGGGTTCGACACCAACTGTCTGCCATGTACAATGCTGTTTTAACACCTTACCTCGGCGTTCCTATAAACACTCTTAGCCACTATCTAATCTCACCATTAACACCGGCTGTGATATGCTAATTGGGATTTTCCAGGGTACAATAATTGCCAAGATTCTTGTACAAGTCATTCTGAATTGAGAAAGCCAGTCGGAATGACTAGCGAAACGTCTTCAAGAACTACATTTCAAGTCCAGTTGATCTAATTGAATACAACAGATTATACCATGACCGGATGAATGAGAACCTTCACAAGCTAATGGATAATAGTTATTTATTGTTATAGATTGTTATGGAAATGTTATGTTAATAAAGTTCAAAAGATATTGTAATTTGTCACAATAAAGTGGCCATTATTCCTTCCTCTCGGAAATAGCAGTGTGGTGTGGTTATTTGAAGGGGGGGGGGGGATTGAGAGGAAGGAAATGGTCAGCGGAATGGGGTGGGGAAGGTATTTAGAAAAGGAAGAGGATGAAGGTCCGGAGCATTACTCGGCCTTACACCTGTCATGCAATATTATGGTGCATAGGATAGATGGTGGACTAGCTGGATGGTGCACTCACTGGTTGGTAGATTGTTTGCTCACCCATATGATAAGGGGCACTTACCTTGTATGCCAGTCTGATGTGACACGATGTCATGTGATATGCATACAGCCAATAATATATTTTCAAAACGTGTTTGTATGGATGTGTAAAATACATAACAGCACAAACAGGATGATCTGGTTATTGTATGTGGCGTGGGTAACTAGTTTAGGAGAGGATTATGAGTTATTTATTTTGGAATGTGGCACTTTGCAAAAAGTATCAGACAAAATCTGTAAACAAGACAGCAGTCCCAGGGGAGGAGAAAACCTACACTGCTCTAGTTACAGGGGGAGTAGAAACCATACTGGCTTTAGTTACAGGGGGGAGGAGAAACCCTATACTGGCTCTAGTTACAGGGGAGGGGGAATCACCAAATATAGCAGCCCAGTGCACTGATCACACAGCAGGTTCTGTTCATAGGTCACCTACTATATCCTGCAATCTCTGTTTGCATTATGGCCAGTACTAAGGTAGCAATAGTCACAGGAGCCAATAAAGGCATTGGACTTGCTTTAGTGAGGTCCCTTTGTAGCCAGTTTAAGGGAGACGTGTACTGACAGCAGGAACCCCAAGTTGGGGAGGAAGAAGCTGTGAAGGTGTAAAGGAGCAGGAAGGACTGTCCCCTCTATTCCACCAGCTGGATATTAATGATATGCAGAGCATTAGGACCCTGAGGGACTTCATAGAAGAAGAAATATGGTGGCATTGATGTTCTCATTAACAATGCTGGCATTGCATTTAAGGGTAAGTTGTCTTTTCGCAGTAAAGGGGGAATTGTGAAGTGACACAATGTATGTAAAATTTAAAATTACAATGTCCAGCAGACACAAAAGAGATTTATGCCTCTGATGGAAAGCCAATGAGAGAAAATGGTTTAAAGTGGAAGTTCAGTTGAAAATATAATTATTTTTAAATAAGTGATCATATATATTACACACTTAAAGGGACAAGAAAAATGACTTTGCCATATCTTAATCTATAATTGAATACATGTAAGTAGCACTTACATTTGCGTGTGTTGCTGCATGCCTTCAATCCAGCACACATTTTGTTTGGATCAGTATCCCCCCTCCCACTTTTAACCACCTCCCACTTCCATCTGACTGACTTTGTTCCAACAAACCAACTGTCAAGCCTGCACACAGCATACAGCATTCAAACTGTCAAAACTCTGTCACCATTCCAGCTACAGTAAAACTACTCACAGATGAATAGTTTTTGAGAGTAAGGAACTTGATTGACAGCTGAAATATAAGAAGTTTAGATTGGATATCTAAAGAAATAGGGGGCAGATCAACAAAAAAATGATAAAGTGGTGGTTGGGAAAAATTATAGTTTCCAGTTATGGTTAATTTAAAATAACTTTTTTTTCGGTATAGATGCCCTTTAAGTATAAATCTAAATAAGTCTAAATGTTCTTTTATTTAAAAACATTACAGTTCCATTCCCTTGTTGTGCTTTTCTGCTGTGAGTAGCAAAGAACTCTTCCTCCAAAGATGCTCACTTCCTTAGAACGTGTTTGACAGTAATTTCTTCTGATTGGCTGTTGTGTAATTCAACTATTATATATCTAGGAAGCACTGTGTGCACCACTCTTAAGGCAGAATGGTGGTGCAGGAATCCTGCGGTGCTCACGGGGATAATAATGTCATAGAATAAGTTCTGGGTACAGACACCGAAGAAAAAATATCCCCAACTGAAAGCACAAAATAGAAAATATTAACAACCTTTATTGCACCAAAACAACATTTAATACACATGTTAATATTAAAAAAATTCTAAAACCAGTTCATTATTTGATAAAAATAGTTAAATAAAAAATGGTGACCATATTACATACAGTATGTTGTCACTATAGTTTCAACCGCTCAAGGTACATATGGGCATAATGGTGGCACTCAACAGAGTAGCTGCCCTAAAGTCGGTTTCATACAGTGATAGACTGTTTTGTAATTATTGATGTCTAACAGCTCATAATTACAGGACTATCAAAGATGGTACATTTTCTTAAAGGGGAAATTAAGGTCGGTATTTAAAAATTATAGGGCGGTATAATAAAAGTGTGACCATGGCTGTACATTAATGGGCCCAATGCAGAGTGCCAGACGTTCCGATTTTGGAAGTCCCGTAGTCAGGGACGAAATCCCGTCCAAATACCCTCCCTTAGAGCCAATCCGCCAGAACGCCCACTCTCCTCCCAGCTGCTCCCCTAATCCTTCCCCCTGGCTGCGGCCATACCTCTAACCCTGCCTTGGCTCCGCCCACTGTGATGTCATGCCCCCTTGTCTTCATGGATCCGCCTCCTCCCACTCAGGGAGAAAAAAAATCTGGCAACCCTGGCAATGGTACATTTACGATCATTAGGCCGTACAATGCCATGTGTTAGTCTATTGGTATCGTATAGGCCATTGTACAATTACGATCTCAATATAATATATGACCGGCGATCACAATATGATAGTTAAAGGTGTGGTATGTCAATATATTGATACTGCGCCTTTATAAATATGTCTCTAATATAATATAAATTATTATTTACATGATTTATCTATATATATATATATTTAATTCAATCAATTCCCTTTGCTATGCTTTCTGTGGTCAGTGGTGGAATGCATTCCAGGTTCTGCAACAGTCCTTCTTCTCCCAGCATGCACCACTTCCTTGAAATGTCAGATATTTAGTCCCAACTGACAGGGCAAATGGAATTTGGTAGATCTGAAAGAATTTCTGTTGCAACTAAATTTCAATATTATTTTTAATAGGCTCTATGATTATTTGAACCGAAATATTGGTAGTGCCAATTTCATTCACGACCACTGATCAGGTTAACAATTGTTAGTCTGTCTGATGTTAAATTGTATTGTGGTACCCAGCCTCACAGTAATTTCTACTGATTGAGTTGGTTGAATCGAACGTTAGTCTTACCCACGCCACTCGCTTCTCTTAAAAATCTGCAGTCGGCAATAAAACAATTAACCCATATTAACGCTTTGTGTGTAATTGCATACATGGCATGGGGTAAGGTGCTTAGAAAATTAGAAAAGTGGAATTAACAAAGACTTGACAGGTGGTAACTGGGGGTTATTACGGCTAGCTGTAACAATGCTGTAATTAAAAGATGTTAAAGTTTATTAATAGGCCCATAATAAAGTGACACATAAGGGCTCATGTAAACCAGCCAATAATAAAACTGCAAGTTACATTTCTGTGCATAAACAACCAACTGTAATAGGAAGCATTCCAAGAGCCCAAGATTGCATCACGGACGCACACTATCAAGATTCGTCAGGACATATCCGCATCTGCACAGTCATGTTTTGCCTTATGAACCTAAATGTTATGTCATTTTGCCTAATAAGTGTGACCCGGCCCATTATAATTTGACTTATTATACACTGATGCTGTGTGTATCCTGATAAAGGTCTATGTACCCATTTGGCCTCCCGAGTGATATTCCTTAGGGGTAACAACCGAGGGTAACCCTTTCCGCCTTACAGACTGAGACCATAACCGACACTATTAGGGGTTCTGTAAACGGGAGTGATGATCTAGGGAAGCTACTGATGGGCAGATTACACTACCCTTTTCTTGAAAGCAAATTTATTTTGATAATTCCCCTTTAAAACAAGATTGACAATTTATAAAAACTTAAAATAGAGCATACATTCTATAAACACCAGTGGAAATAGTGGAAACCATCTTCAGGCCCTACTGCGTTCATCAGCCCATTAGAAACCATTAGTAAAACCAGTAATATGTATATTATAGAACCCAATCTTTGATTGCAGCTGCTGACGCAATCCATTTGGAATCCAGGCTGAAACAACACTTAAACCAACTTCTTTGCCACAAGAGATGTATCAATGAGCTTCTACCACTGATAAAGCCACATGGTAAGTTAATTGGATGGACCTTCAACCAATGGATTTTTCTATAAGAAACCTTTCTTCTGTTTAGCCAACTGTCCATTTTCATCTCATTAACGGTAGGCCACACTGCTGCGTTGTAACACCCAATCCGATTGCAGTATAAAGCATGGTGTCATGCTTACACAGGGCCACCATTTCCATGAAGCAGGTATCAATCCTGCTCATGGTGCAGCAGCCCTGCTGCTCTATACAACTCAATAGAGTCATGCTCCTGATCATGGGAGTGCATCACCATTTAATTCTATTGTATTAAAGCTGTGACAGCACCAGCAAGCCCCTGGCTTGAACATGCCCACTTAAGCTAAAGTTACTTGCAACCAACTTTAGAAAAGATCGTTTGAAAGGTACAAGAGATCTCTTTTCTATGAAGGTCACTTATTTGGAGAGCACAATTCCCCTTTAAGGAATGTTGCACTCAGCTTTACATTGCTGCAGTCTGTGGGTTAATCATAATCTGTTTTCATTTTTGGATTTTGTTTAGGCGCGTGTGGTCAACATCTCTAGTGGGTAAGTCTCCGTTCTCTTCATGAATGGAGCCCAGGCTTCAGAGGGTCTTTTGCAGTGACACCATCACTGAGGAGGAGCTGGTAAAACTCATGGAGAATGTAGAAGACGCCAAGAATGGGGATCACCAGCAAAAAGGATGGGCCAATATGGCCTATGGGGTGTCCAAAATTGGAGTGACTGTGTTATCCCAGATTCAAGCAAGGTCAATAAATGAGAAGAGGAAAGGAGATGGGATTCTGCTCAATGCTTGTTGTCCAGGCTGGGTGAAGACTGACATGGGTGGTCCCAATGCAATCAAATCTTTAGAGGAAGGTATAGAGACCCCTATGTATTTAGCTCTTTTGCCCTCTGATGTGAATGTCCCTCATGGAGAGTTTATACAAGAGAAGAAAGTTACACAGTGGTAAATATTTCATGGACATCAGCATATCCTTCACCATGTGGCAAGAACTGAGGGCCTGATCTAAAGCTGGGTACACACAGCACAGATTTATAGCCAATGCCAGACAGATGCCATTGGAAGTGGTACACACATTACCAATGTTCTCCCACCCAGACCCAATTGGATCTGCCCTTTATCTGTACTGTGTACACAGATGGTCAGAACTGTGGTTATTGTTGATTTGCCATAGTTTATAATGAAACAGTTAAAACGGGAAATGTAAACCTTTATTATAATGTGGCTATGGACTTTGTACAGAACCAAAACCAATAAAGGGTAACGTGGTTATATATACAGGACATGTATCCACTTATTAATGGGCATGTCCACCCACAACACTTAAATTTAACCCACTGTTGTCCCCACTGTGTAGTGTTAAAAAATGCTACCCTTCTCCTCAGCTCCTTATGGTTGTCCTGCAGTGCCTGGTCAAAGTCTAGAAAAGTGAAGAGTAGGAGCCTTCCTGTGTGTAAAAAGGTTTCTGCCCCTTTCCGGTTCCCCTGGAGCCCTCCCCTCCAGATCCCTCGTCTCTGCAGTTTATGTTTAAAAAATCTACTTTTCTGTAGTGTAGGGGACCCCTCCCAACCCTAACTGCCAGGTTTAAAACTTAAAAAGTGCCCAGATTTATAGTCAATGGCAAACAGAAACAGACTTACCAACCTTCGTGTTCCCTCGGTCTCCCAATAGCCGGTAGCCGAGTCTGTGATTGGAGGACACTGAAAAAATGATACCAGACAATATTTCTATACTGCCAGGTATTGCCCCATTGACGTCAATGACAACGAAAATACCAGTGGTGTCTACTTTACTACTGTAGCATTGATTTTCACCTCAGCATAAAGGAACATACCCATCGCAAAAATGACTGCATTGGCGGACTTTCTTCGATCACTATAAAGGTTTGTTATGGACATTTGATACAGAACCTTTATACATGCGGTCCAACATGTCGGTTCTGTTTGTATGATCTTCAGGGATTACTAAGAAATACCTACAGTTCAAAGTGTGGTCCTTATGGAGTGGTTGAGGGACCAAGACTTGGATCCACATTATTGGAGGAATATTTATAAATATTAAAATACATTTCAATATAAATACGGCAAGTCCAATTCCGTTTATAACCCGCCGCGGTATTGGACGATTTATATTTCAAATGTATTTTAATATTTATAATATTCTCCAATTGTAGGAACCAAGTACTGGAGGAAGTATCGGTAGTTTAGATCAGTGTTGTACGTTTAGGACCGTAATGGGAAAAAGTTGACAATAGTGTGAAAGTGGGGTTTGGGGGTAATATACAATTTAGAGAAAAGGATTTTTTATAGAACTTGCCTCCCCAAACTTTCACCTAGCAAGGTTTGAAGATTCTCTGAGGTTTGTAATTATACTTACCAGACATTAATCCCTGAACAGAACTGAACTGGCTGCAGGGTCAGTGATTGGCTGGGATGAGATTAACATTGGGGATAATGATTATAAGTTTTAAGTTGTTTCCATAATTCTTATTATCCATTACATTAAGATACTATAGAGATGATAATGTACTATCACTTAAAGGGACTGTCCACCCCTCTGGAAAAAAATTATGTTATGCAGGACCCCCTAAACCTAGAGTATTGGTTAGGTTTAAATCTGCTCCAAGCTAAAAAAATCATACTTACAAGTTTGAGATCCACCACCGCTTCCTGTCTCTCCACTGCGGTTGCCGTGTTCTTTTTCTGTTCCCGAGCAGCTGCAGTGGAGGCTCGTCTGGGAATGGCGGCCAGTGATTGGCTGTGACATCACGGTCACGGCGGAGACTGACTGCCTTACCCGGAAGTGGAGTGAGAAAAGCCGAGCCGCGACACAAACAAATGTATGCTACAATAGATTTTTAAAAGTCTCAGTATGTGGGCTGCATAAACTTTGTTTCATGATTCTATTGGGGAATATATTTTAAAATAACACCCTTGTCCCAAGATGAGATGCACAGGGTTTATCACATTTCAATTTATTTACAGTATTTGCAGAACACATGTACATTTTCAATACACTCTGTAATCTAACAACATATACAAACACAATGGGTCTACCGTACATGCAGATTTCAACCTAAATTACATTCAAGGAGTATTGTGTTGTGAGTACACATTGCAAGGTCACGCCTGCAGACGACATCCCAACTCTAAACATTCCTACTGCTGACTGTAACGTTCCCTACTGCATGCCAATGGTTAACGTTCCCTACTGCGTGCAGGCTGTTAACGTTCCCTACTGCGTGCCGACTGTTAACGTTCCCTACTGCGTGCCGACTGTTAACGTCCCTTAGCGTGCCGACTGTTAACGTTCCTTACTGCGTGCGACTGTTAACGTTCCCTACTGCGTGCAGACTGTTAACGTTCCCTACTGCATGCCGACTGTTTACGTTCCCTACTGCGTGCCGTGTTAGCGTTCCCTACTTGTGCCGACTGGTTAACGTTCCCTACTGCATGCGACTGTTTACGTTCCCTACTGCGTGCCGACTGTTAGCGTTCCCTACTGCGTGCGACTGTAACGTTCCTACTGCGGCGACGTTAACGTTCCCTACTGCGTGCAGACTGTTAACGTTCCCTACTGCGTGCAGACTGTTAACGTTCCCTACTGCATGCCGACTGTTTACGTTCCCTACTGCATGCCGACTGTTAGCGTTCCCTACTGCGTGCCGACAGTTTACATTCCCTACTGCATGCCGACTGTTAGCGTTCCCTACTGCATGCCGACTGTTAGCGTTCCCTACTGCATGCCGACTGTTAGCGTTCCCTACTGCATGCCGACTGTTAAAGTTCCCTACTGCGTGCCGACTGTTAACGTTCCTTACTGCATGCCGACTGTTTACGTTCCCTACTGCATGCCGACTGTTAGCGTTCCCTACTGCGTGCAGACTGTTAACATTCCCTACTGCATGCCGACTGTACGTTCCCTAATGCATGCCAACTGTTTACGTTCCCTACTGCGTGCCGACTGTTGCGTTCCCTACTGCGTGCCGACTGTTAACGTTCCCTACTGCGTGCCGACTGTTAACGTTCCCTACTGCATGCCGACTGTTAGCGTTCACTAGCGTGCCGACTGTTAAAGTTCCCTACTGCGTGCCGACTGTTAACATTCTTTCTGCGTGCCGACTGTAACGTTCCCTACTGCATGCCGACTGTTAGCGTTCCCTACTGCGTGCCGACTTTAACGTTCCCTACTGCGTGCCGAGTGTTAACTTCCTTACTGCGGCCGATGTTAACTTTCCTTACTGCGTGCCGACTGTTAACGTTCCTTACTGCATGCCGACTGTTACGTTCCCTATGCATGCCGACTGTTAGCGTTCCCTACTGCGTGCAGACTGTTAACATTCCCTACTGCATGCCGACTGTTTACGTTCCCTACTGCATGCCAACTGTTACGTTCCCTACTGCGTGCCGACTGTTAGCGTTCCCTACTGCGTGCACTGTAACGTTCCCTACGCGTGCCGACTGTTAACGTTCCCTACTGCATGCCGACGGCGTTAACAGTCGGCATGCAGTAGGGAACGTTAACAGTCGGCACGCAGTAGGGAACGTTAACAGTCGGCATGCAGTAGGGAACGTTAACAGTGTTGTACCAAGTTGAAGACCAAACACATAGGCCCGCACCTTTAGATCGATCTAATACTTAGAACAGTATTCTAAAGGTCCGCTATGTTGCCGGTCCGATTCTGCTCTTCCCCCAATCAAGCAGTTGATCAATAGGAAGACATGTCTGCAAAAAGTCTTCCCATTGGCCATTCTGGATTAATGGTGAGAGTTAAGGTGGAAGGGAGCATATAAAGAGTATAATTGTTAGAATGGCCACAAAGCTTTAAGGTAGCACATACCAATATGCAGACAGTGTTTTCTCGGGATCTGTGACCTGTGAGGCCATATTGCTTGTTTTAGCTAAAAATCTATATTATTATTGTTCTTAGACCTGCAGAAGGTGTGGTGTATAGCAGTAATTCTCATTTATTATCATAATAAAAACATTTAGGAGATGTAATAAAAGTTTTTATCATTAAAAATGGTGCTAATTTGCCCTAACCATCAGATAGATATTTATCTTTGAGCTAACATCTGATTGGTTTGGGCAAAATTAGCACCATTTTAAAAGATAAAAACTTTTATTACATCTCCCAGATTTTGTTTTAATCGGTAAAATGTTTAATCCTTTCTTATTACGACTTGCAATTTTAGATGAAAACATTTGTAGTAAAGTTTATTTTCTATATGTGATGAAGAATTTGTGTTTATTTAAATACCCTCCGAAGTTAATTGTAACAGCTGGTCCGGCACTCAAGCCCCGAGCGAACAATTTCCCAGTATGGGGAGAAAAGACTACTGTCCCACTGAGTAGTAAGAACACCACCGTGACTCCAACCTAACGAAAGGTAAACGCATCCTTACTACAAGTCCTGATTCTTGTTATTAACGGCACCAAACCAGCAGTTAGTTAGAGGGCTGTTTAATATTGGGTCCATGTGTTACGGCTTGCTCAAGCTATTTGTTTATGCATTACCCTCCTAGGCCTCACACTGCTTTCTTTTCTTTCTGTTGCAAATGTGTTTCATCCAAAGTAAACTATTTAGCATTCTTAGAACACATGGGGGGGAAAACAAAACTCAAATGAACAGAAAAACACACAGAGGTGTTTAGTAGTGTGGAATGAAGCCTTAGAGCTGAATATTTCAAGTATACAAAGTATACAATTGCAGCGTTCTGAATTTGTCTTTCTAAAGGTGGCCATACTATACGAACGATAATGGGTAAATCCGTCAACATTATCACACATTATCGTTCCTGTGTATGGGCTTTTCCTAATCAACCGGAGTGCCGACAAACAACCATAGTCGCCACTACAGATGGTCGGGAAAGACGGAAAATTTCGTGGCCGTATCAAAGCTTGCTTAAACCGGTGGGGGATCGGTCGGGTATGTTGTATGCGGTTCCACACCATGTGTGCCGACAGAACCAATGTGGTCTGTTGGTACAAATGCTGTACAAATCGCATGTGTATGGCCAGCTTTATGGGAGGCCATACACACGCCAATCCTAGTCGTGCGATATCTGATATGGTTCGTGTATGGCCGATCATCCAATTGTCAGACAATGTTTTTCCTTATCTTACCAAAAGAAAGACCTTGGCGAATTGTACGAATTCGCAATCATACGACTGGAATTGTGGTGTATGGCCCATTAGGCTGAGTACACATGAACTGAATTATTGTTCCATAAATGGATCAGCCTGGAAAACAGCTGGAAAATCAAAAGCCAACCAATTATTTTTTCATTAGGCCGGGTCACACAAGCAGATATTTCTGTATATCAGTCAGTTGGGTTGCTGCGGTGATTTTTCGGGCACCGTCACTGATGTTGTTCAGATCAGAAGTTATCCACAACCAATGTTTGGTTTTCCTATGGACCACAGGTTTGGTTGTGGCAAAATGATGGCCTGGACTACTTTTGCCGTAGCACACTTTGTCCTGGTCAATAGTGGCAAATGGTCACCTGGGACGAATCATCTTAACATGTGTACTAGCCCTATTAGGTAATTTGTGTACAATCGGCATGATGATAAATCTTCATTCTTTGTGTATATTTCTATGTATGGAGAAGGATATCTGTTCACTCTTTCTAATCCTAACCGCTTACCAGTCAGTTGCGAGCAGATTTGGCAGGATCGTTTGAAACGTGGACTGCAGGATAGATTCCATTGGGATTTGTTTGCAGTGTGAAACATACACACTGATCATATCAGCCTCCTCTTATTGAAGTAAAGAGAGGTAATACAGGGTAAGGGAAATATTTTAATGGAATGTGTATGTGTGAATTTATATACAGGATCTGTTGTGCTTGCTTATTCATAGTTACACTAGAGTCTGTGTTTTGCTACTCTGGGACCTGAATCATTTCATCATCTGCCACCTACACAAAAATGCAGTAATCTGGGTGTTATGACACGTGTTCTTGTTTTCACGGATTGCAGATTTACCCTTGGCAGCCATCCTGGTTCCTGCATTAGTAATGGTTTCACAGCATGCGCTAATCTTGGGCTGTGTCTGGCACTGCAGAAACAGGTTGGTTATCACATGCACGTTAATAGTTAATAGTAATCCGATGTGAGATCATGTTTACAGAACATCCTGGACAATAGCCCCAGTTCTGAATGCAGAAAGGTAAATATGGGCAGGGACTGTTACACTCCCAGCTAGGGTTCACAGCTGAGCTGGAAAGAATGAATGGTTTATCCTTCCTCATATTCAGTTGTTCTTACAATAGGATATACAGTTTTTCACATAGAAGATGGGACCCATCCAGGGTAGTTAGATTTGTATGTTAATGCAGTCCTGATGGAGATACCTGGCAGCCCTTGGGCCTCTGGAGTAACTGCACCAAGGTATCCTGGAGATTCTGGGAAAAAAATAAAAAAAGGAATAGGGCACCACATATAGAAGCTCCGCTTAGTCTGTGGTTATCTTCATCAGGTGCATCATAAGAGATTTGGAATTTTCAATATTTATACAATACTTCTAATACTTAACCCAACCAACCATAAGTCTCATTAATACTCTAGTCTAATGCTTCTGAAAAAGGCAATTATAATTTATCATGCAAAGAATAAAGACTCCACACCCTAATACCATTAGATACTTGATCTCTTTATGGTCAGTCCCTATTAAATGTGATCACGGTGTAACATAATCCATACCCACTAATAAAAGGCCAGCATGTAGGGTGTAAGTATATCTTGGTGGCACAAATTGTAACTAATATTCGCATCTCTTATTAGAGGGAGTGTATTTAAAGTGAAAGCTCTCCCCATTCACATCACATCTGACTGCTGACCATTTCCTGCCGTGTCTGTCGCAGTCATGCGGTTTGCTGCTGTTCTACAGAAATGTATACATGGTGGATGGCCTAGGGGTAGTGACTCCCTATATAGAAATATGTGTGTATTAGTTCATAGCTTATGAATATTTGACGGATGTAGAATTTATTAGGGTTTTTTCAGTATTTCCTTTGGGGTTCTATTTAAATAATGGGTTTGATAACACCCATTAATCTTTTATTGCAGAAAGAAAAAATCAGAAGGTACCTATGATTTGCCATACTGGGATCCGCGCAGGTACAGACACTTTGATTTCAATGAATTCTATAAGTAAATGATGTAAAAAAAAAACCTGTACATTATTATAAGAGAGGGGAAAGGGCAGTTAATCATTGGTGGGGGGAGGAGCCAGCTTACTGCCAGAATAGGGACAATAATTATCATGTCTGGTTAGTAATACATATATATAATAATGCTGAATATCAGTTGGGGTTTAAGGCAGATAATGGACATTTGGCCAGTTTTTGGTTTGGGTAGACATGCCTTTAAGCTGTTAATATAATCTTGTAAAGAAGCTGAGGTTGAATAAATACTAACATCATCAGTTCTTACCATGTAATATGATCTGCCAAGGTGCATACTTAATCTAGAGGAACACAGAAGAAAAATCTCAGGGTATATCCAATTACACCAGAAGGGAGAATTCCTTCCAAATTCCAAACTGAACATTTTAAATATTTAAGGAATTGAACACTAAAAAAATTACTCTCTCATTTCAATCTATAAATTAATACATGTAACAGTGCTTAGTCTAATGTATTTGTGTTGCTGCATAACTTCAATCCGGTAATTGTTTTGCTCAAGCTAGTTCCTCATTCCCCAAGCCCCCTGTCGACTATTTGACTCTCTGTGAGGGAAGCGGGCTCAGTAACCCCTATGAGGCAGCATTGGTAGAGCAAATTTCCACCCATGCAGTTCATGTACCAACTGTCGCCATTCCCGCAACAGCAAAACTTATATAACAGAGAGTTATAATACAAAGGCACTTGATTGCCAGCTAAAATGTAAGATGTTTCAGACTGGATATCTAGTTGGGGAGAATTATGTTTCAGTAATGGGCTATTATATAAAAATCTACATTTTAACAAGAGATTGAATGTTAAATACATTTTTTAATTCACCAATAATCCACATTGTCTGTCAAATGTTTTAACATATTGCTACCTTTTAATGTACCTTTGCCAAGTAGTTATGAATTGTGCCCACTGTAAATATTTTACTGTAATTAAAAATGCTCCTAGCCTTAAAATTGATTTTAGTTATAACAGAAAGTTGATGTTGAAGAATTTTGGATTTTGGCAATAGACCTATAACGTAATATCTTTTATGAAAAATATGCTGCAGTGACCTGTAAGGCCTGGTATACATGGTATAGCTAGGCTATATCAGATAAACAATTGGTAGTCTGGTAGTTAGGAATTTAAGTGGTAAACATGGTATTTCACCCAAAATGGTGATCAGCAGCCAGTTGAGGTCCTGTGGTCGTGGATGATAGTTGTGTCTGCAAGCCTTAAGGAGTTTAAACACGTAGCAATATTATTGGCCTTTTGGGGCCATAATATCACCATCTTTTTTTTTCCCCTGTCTGATAACATAATTGATTTAAAAAAGAATCGTCTTGTTTTTAGTTAAAATCTAAAACATGTAAGCTTAAAGATCTAAGTTTTTGGCTAATGTAGTAGGGCACACACAGTATAATGCGTATCTTGCCTCTTCTTTGAGATGTTTACAGCACCTGTCCCTAAAGGCTAGGCACACAACACGTTTTTCGCTCGCAATTGTGCACGCGTTTTTAAATAACATGAAAATCGTGGGAACGTGAAACTTCCAGTGATTTCCGATGTGTATGCCATTGCGAATCCAGTGTTGCATTCAACCATTCTTTTGCGCAATCGCATGCGATTTCTCGGTGTTCACGCTTGGGGCGTTGTAGTGTGGCCTTAGCCTAAAACATGTAGTGATTCTTGATCCGCCAATACATATTGACAGCTTGTCTATGCGATTGCCATTTTGGAAACCTAAAGATATTTATTGGCAGTTTTCAGGATTGTGGATCTTCTTACTGTGTGAAGATTCCTAAATTACTACACCCCATTTATTTCTTTTCTGATCAGGCTGGTGGAAAGGAATGAACAGTTTCTTCCAGCCAAGTCAGCTGATCACGAGAAGCCCCTGTACGAACAGCAGCTGTGAAGTAAGCCGAGTGAGAACCAGGGAGGTGGT
The DNA here is from genome assembly GCA_019447015.1 of Hymenochirus boettgeri. NCBI lineage: Eukaryota > Metazoa > Chordata > Amphibia > Anura > Pipidae > Hymenochirus > Hymenochirus boettgeri. The sequence goes on along the minus strand of CM033470.1, from coordinate 48,917,280 downwards.
ACAGTGCTACAGACAGAGTCCGCAGGTACCATAGTAGTTAAGAAGTGACCGACCGAGACCCAATTTACATCCATTATAGAATACAAATCATAGTACTTATTGCACATATGTAATGGTCACATTGTAAACACAACTATGAAACCCTCAGCCCCTAGTGTTATGTGTCTTGTACTTTCTGTGTCTGCCACTTTAATGGTTTCCTGTCTGGTAAGCAGATTGTTTTGCTTGGCCATCTGTATTATTGGAGCCAATCTGTCATCTTAGGGTAACCAACCACCCACTTTTGGCATTTGTCGCTAGTTGGAATGCTTGAGGCCACACTTGTTGTCTTCAGACCATAATATAGGAAAACAAGTCACTTTATAGATTTCACATGAAATGGTCTTATAGGTGCAAAATGCCTTCCCCTGCCAAAACCATCAATAAAAGCATTTTAAGTGGGATTTATTAACGTGAGTCATTCTTGGTTACTCTGACAGAATATGCACAGCCCTTGTTGGAGGAGCAATGGGGACTCTTCATCAGAGATAACCTTTAAACCAGAGGAAGGCAAAGAACCAGGCTACGCTGATTTGGATTCTTACAACAACCCAGATGACACCAATCTACCATGCATACGCAGAGCCTCTCCCTACAAATGGACCAGAATATGCTACTCCAATTGTCATGGATATGTCGGGACATACAGCTGGACCCATGTGTTTGTCTTCAACATCCACATTTAAAGTCACAGGGAGTCAAGCTCCTCCCGTATTGGAGCTTACAGTAAGCTTTTATCTAGGACAGACCGTTCAGCCTCCGCGCAGGTAATATATGACACTCCTAAGGGGGCGCGGGAGCTTGTGCTGTGGAGGAGATGGTGTACCAAGTGCCGCAGTGTGTGCCACAACAAACCGCAAACAAGGACGGGCCTCCTTAGGCAAACCCACACCAGCTATAGAGTTTCGTAGACTTAAAATGTGTTCCTATTCACTATATGGGATATTTTATATGGGCACAATGCGTGGGTGTACATTTAAATGGCGTCTCTGTGAAAAGATTGACCTGTGATTCAGGGATCTTTTATCTGTGGTTCTCCATCTGTCACCAACTACAAACCTTTCTACTGACTGAGAAAATGGGGATTTGAGGTTCAGCGCTTCGCGAAAGCCACGGAATGTTCCCTTAGGGGGTGTGCAGTTTTTGTATTGCTTTTCTGTTCGTATAATTAGAGAGGTCAGTGCAGGGAAAAAAACTGATGTAACTGTGTGTTGGACACTGTTAAGTGCTTAAGGAGAACTATTGTCTAAAACACATCATGGCCTTGCTGTATAGCCCAGAACCTGCTAATCAAAATAAATTACTTTCCTAAACAAGTGTAAATTCCATAAAATCTTTACTTCCTCGCTCCCCTCTCCCAGTGGGGCAGGTGCATTCAGTGGGATTTACCTAAGGAGGTACCTGATAGAAGGTCCAAATAGCTACTTTGTTTCTCTCTGTGCTAAAGGCTATGAAAGTGAAATATACACAGGTCTGCTGTATAATAAAAGATACGATTGGTTAGGAATCACAATAAAGCAAGTGGCACAAATAATCAGCAGCTGGGGCTATGAGGGAAACTGTTTAAGACAATAGTTCACCTTGATTTTGGTTTTCTGCTGCTATGTCTTTCTAGTCACTACTCATCTTCCTGCTGTTAACCTCATATAGCCCTATTCACTGTAAAGGCAAAGTGCGTAACCATGTCGTGACAGCCCCACAACAAGTTTCCAGGGCAGATCATGGCCTATTAAGCTTCCCCAACGATCTAGCATTGGGAGGCCATGTGTACTGGGCTAGTTAAATGGTGGCTTTAATTTTCTAGATCTCTTTGCAGCCAACACCTACCTAATACTAACGTGGCGAACAGGGCATAAAATCCAAAGTTCTCATCCATAAGGACACTGCAGTCTGAGACTAATGGATGGGGAGCAACACGTGATATCATAATTCCATTCAGACATTATGAATTCTGTTATAAAAAGTTAGCCTACTTACTACTTACCAGCCTTCCCTTTATATGTGCAGCAGTAACCGTCAATTCAACATCCTAAACATAAGGAACTATTATTTCTTGTATCATTGATGATGCATGTTTCTGGTGGATTTTAAATCCATTCAAGTCTAGAGACTGGGGCAAATCACGTTAAGCTGCCTAAATGTGTTTGAAACATTAAAGGGAAAGTAGCACAATAGCAGATGTTGTTTTGGTACGTTGGCATTAAATTGTAGTTCAGGTCCACATTACATGGGAAATTGTTGATTGATTTTATTTCTACTTTAAAAAGCCTTTTAATAAGGGCTTGTCCACACTAGAAACTGACAGTAACGCACAGCATGTGTTTGTCAGTTGTATGCATTTTTTTCATACATTTGTATCCATTTTTTAACAATGTGTATCCATAGATTTCTATAGAAAATGCAGGAAAAACAGACAGAATTGCTGCATGCAGTGCTTTTTTTAAAGGACTGGATAGGAACGGATTAGAACGCAGCAGGTGTGAACGATATTATGAAATCCTATGGGGATTTACTGCCTGTCCATTTTTTTAAAGCACCTGCGTTGAAAAACGGATACAAACTGATGTAGTGTGAATGAGCCCTAACCTCTCTGAGATTTCAGACCATGATATGGCCCTGGGGTGATGGCACAAAAGATTTAAGAAAGGTAAACCCAGTCTTAAAGGCTATGTCCACTCTTTAAACAAAAATTCAGTACCTGTCCCCAACCTAAACGTAATATTTTGCACTTTATTACCCGCATTACTAACCAGATATTTAAGGATAAGTATTGTGCCCATTCTGGCAGAGTAAGCTCCCTTCATGCAGTCAATTAAGGCTGTGACAACTGAAATCAAAGCCAACGATTGACTGCTGTTTCACCTGCTTCTCTCCGCACATGCTCAAGCTTTTAAAAAGCTCATTGCAGAGGGGGATGCAGATACCTTTGCCAGAAAGGAATAGAACATTTCTTATTAAATAACTGGTGACAAATGCATGTAATAAACTTCTAGAAATTGCAGTTAGGAATGTGGCAGAGAAACGACAAGTCACCAGTTTTTTTGTTTTAAGGGTGGAACTGCCCTTTAAGGGGAGAAAGGTAGGTTGGGTGCTATTGTACTATGAAGAGCATTGGCTTTATTTTTGATATCTGCCCTTCCATCCTGCAGTCATAGACTGAAACAAAAACATCAGTATTTACCATATTGCATCCATATTGTTAGAACATTAAGGGACGATGTAATATCTTAACGCAGCACACCTTACCGTTATTTGTTCCCACTACGTAGTACAGGCTTTGCAACATTTACTACAAGATAAAGTGCACCACATAATTGTGCAAAAATGTTTATTGCATGTGTGCGCTCTGCTACCTCCAAATTCTATTGGGAAATGGTGTAAGCTGTGCAAAGGAGTGGATAGTAGTGTGGGCGATATTGCCCGATATTGCATCATCCTGCATGATGTAACTGGTGCTACCAATATTTTATATGAGTTGTAATATTTTTGAATTGAGAGCAAATTATATTTTTTTACAACTCCTTCTGTGATATCAAGTGTTTGAATGTCCGTTCGGTTTGTGCATGTCTTGTTTTCATTGTTCAGGACAGTTTTTTGTTCAATATGTTTAGATCTATGATACAGACTTATGGTTTAATAAGTCACCTATAGCTGAACACTTATTGGTACATGAAAAATATGTACTTACCTTCCTCAAACCACAGTACTAACACAGCCCAAGCTGTAGGATGTTCCTAAATGTGGTTCTTCACTTCAATGTTCACACTCAGGCAGCAGTCATTTATGGCTTTATTGCATGAGACTGTTGCTACGCCAGAAAGGTGAGACAGGGAAGATCTGGCATTAGGAATGTCATAGAGCTTGGTAAGTATTACCTAGCAGGTGGGGAACGTAAATAAACACTTTCTTCTATGGATAGAAATTCCCTTTAATAAGTGTGAGATATCCATATAAATGATCAAGTTGACTGTTCTTAACATTAATAGATTTGTTAAATACGACGATACCTCTGTGTTCAGCTCAAACAATGAGAAGAAAACAAAGATACTTGACCAAAAGTGGGTTTTCTGGCAAGAACTACATTTTTACTATCTACACACCACAAAGTACTGTTACCAAAAAATATCAGCATCTGCCTATAAAGTGCCCGATTGGATTGTTAAGTATTAAGGTATCTTAACCCAAAATTAAAATCTAAATGTTTCCATAGTCTAGGGTACCCCCCTCCAACCCTAACATTAAAAAAATAGCCCAGAAACAACCTAAAACAATTCGTTCCCTCGGCCTCTGCCTATATTGTAATAGGAGCTGGATTTTTTTAATATTAACTGCAGTGCCGATAGAACGGAAGGAGGGAGGGACACAGCTCCCTAGCGCATGCCAGAGTCCTCCGGAGGGACAGGGAAGGGGAATGTACTGGCTTACACACAGGAAGGTTCTACTCTTCAGTTTTGTGGACTTTGAATAGACATTGTAGGAGAATTATAAGGAGCAGAGGATAAAGGTAAGGATTTTTTAACACTACACAGCGGGCCAGCAGTGGGTCAAAATTTAGTTTTGGGGGTGGACATGCCCTTTAGCCCCCCCATACACTGGGTCAATATTTTGAGCCATTTGATTAATTTGTCGACTGCTCACCAATACCGAGGGTTTTATCAGAAAAATAAGCGGGCCAGGCGGATATTTTTTCCGTGCCAAGCCCATCTAATGTCATATCTCTCTCCAGATTCCCCCTTTAAAACGGCAGCTCAAGGTGTGAAACATATGAGCGGTTCTTCTGATTGTCGCACTCTATGGAGAAAATCTGCCCGTGTGGCTGGCTTTAGACCTCACTGTCAACTTGTCTGGGCATGTTTAGCAGCCGATTAGCCAACATGACCTTCATTAAGTGTGAACATTCCCTATGAGAAGAAGAGTCAACTAACTAGTTTTTTCTGGAGTTAATCTTTTTTTGTTTAAAAGCTTGATAAACAGAGTTAACTGCCCGAACTGGTATTTACTACCAAATATCGAATCGGCCTGTTAGAATCTCGTACTGCAATGGCAAGAACTCGTTTAAGATTTTCCATGTTTAGGAGGAGTGTGGAAAATAATGCAGGGTACAACCCATACACAGAATAAGTGAAAATGTTTTACACTGCCCTTTGGGGAACAAGATTGTGAATTTGCAGTCTGGGAGTTGCAGTTCTCAGAAATGGATTGCTGATGCGGTTTTACTGCGGCCTCATTTAAAAATATTTGCACAATGTGGCAGTTTTATAAAAGGTTTTAGAAAAGTTAAGGGCAAGTCCATCCCTTAAATGACATTTTTTTTATGGTTAATCATCTGCTAAACTGTTAGGCAACCTTAAAGGGCATGTCCAGCCAAACAAACTCTTAATGCTAATGTACAGCATACTCCATAATTGCCAAAGATGCCTTGAAGTAACTTACTGACCCAGTCCCTTGCTGCTTGGGTACCGCCCCCTGCTCCTGTTAAGAGATGTGTTCAAGCAAGAACAGGAACAGTAAGCCACTGGATGTCAGGTAATTGGGTGTAATGCCACGTCAATCCTTGATTGACAGCCACGACCAGGAGAAGCATTGATGGGCCGGGTCAGTTAATACCTTAGGGGCATTTTGGCAATTATGCATAATGCATAACTGTGGTTTGGGGGGTGCTGTACACTTACTATAACACTTTTTAGGCTGGGCATTCCCTTTAAATGCTCAGTGTTCTGTTGCATTTCTTTTATGTCCTGCTTCTTCTGGCTAGCAGCTGTGAGCCTGGTTGTGACAGTTGGTATCACAGCCAATTACAATACCTAAACTGCCTTCTCGAGCACGTACAAGCTGTAAAGCTTGGATAGGAGGCAGAAACCATTTAAGAGGGAAGTGGGAGAAGAATATTTTTCTGTATTATAGTTTAGTCCTAAATCTGTCAGCTTTCCAACTATTGTGGCTTGGGGATGATTTACCTATAATCATTTAAGGGTTAACATGCTTTTAAAGGACAAACCTAGGCTAGATAAAACCTGTGCTTTTAACAGGTTTGCCATTTGCATCCGTGCTCTGTAGACGCGTTAGCAATTCTCAGTACACTGATTCTTGACACTGAAAGACTGTTGAAGTTCTCTTTGTACTGAATAAAAAGCACAGCATTGGTCAATATAGGAGAGCTGTTGTGTGTGAATCTGGCTTCCTTTTGTTGGCCAATCAAAAGGGTAATATTGCACTTTCTGCAGAGATTGGTGGGGTCGTTCCATAGGGAAACTTTAATGGGCCTTTACTTCAAAAATGTTAATGTAAGTTTTTTTTTAGTTTTATTAACTTTATATGTGCAGGGCCGTCTGTCCGTTGCTGCAATTTTGGCAATAATCTGTAGTGCTGCGATGAGCACAAAATGGTGATTGCATTTCTCTGAAAACTGAGCGCAGCGCAGTGTGGCCACCCTCAGAACAACAATGGCATACGATTCTCACACGCTAACGGGTCGCAAAATATAATCTGACAGATTCGTCTGTTTCCAGCTTTAACTAAAACTATAACATGCATGCAAAATGTAATACATGGCTTCTTACCTCCTGTTTCTCAATTAATGTAAAAACTGGTAGGTAACCTTTCCTACCCCTTAAACCCTCTTTCCAGCAGGCAATTGGAATAATCTAACCACAACCTTTCATGAAAGAAACAAGAAAACTGAAGGTCTGGTCTTAAGGAACCAGCCCAAACGTTCTAGGATTTACTACCAGTTGCATAAATATCAACAGAAATATTAACAGAAAACCCTTTTAAAAATAACTTACAAGCTTTTGACCCCAAGGTATTAAGTAGCTGAATGAAATGTCTCTGCCATTAATAACCAGAAAAAAGGTAGGGCTAGGTTTTTGCTCAACTTGGTAAGCTGCAAAGCAAAATATTCATTCAAAAAACACTAGAATTTTTATGACCACTGTTTGCGTCTAACAGGTTTCTGTAGAGAGTCATATGCACTTTAATTCTGTTAATGTAAACGGCACATGTACGTAGCAGATCTGACAAGGCACTATATTCTATTGGAGAAAATGGGATATTGCACAGATTACGGCAAGACAAAGCTGTCAATTTAATCTTGTGTTTGTCATGTTGTTTATGAACCATTCCCTGCCAAATGACTTGTGAAGTACAGAATATTTTTTGTGAAATTTGGAAGATACTATAAAAATACTGAAATGTGACATTTTATTAATATAAATAAAATGACAGTACTGTGGTTTTTAAGTAGACATGCCTTGAATGCAAATAATAAAAAAGAATGTTCACACACCTATATACCTATGTGCACTTTTATAAGTGACTAATATTCCTATATTTTACGATAGGGGTGTATTGTTCACTTTAACACACAAGGGCCTTGAATACATTTATATTCTTATTAACGGTTCTTCGTCATGTCGCAGTGTGTATAATAGAAATAATGCAATTCCTGTTGGAAAATGTGTGTATTAAGAACCACCATGGAGTTCTGACTTATAAATGAAGGTCTGCATCCATTTTATATGGTCTTGGGACTCCTTGGTGGCTTTTAATACCCTTATACTTTAATAAGGAGTTATCTATTCACTATTAATCACTTACAGCTGGCGTATATGGGTCGTTTTAATTTTTGACCATTTCAATCGAATGGGTTAAAAAACAATCTGTGTATGTGACATCCATTCAATAGACTGCGATATTGTGTAGTCTATGTGACAAAAGTTGATATTTCAAGCTAAAATCCACTTCTAGATGGTGCAAGGTGGTGCAGTTCGACCAGTAATCTAATTGATGTACTTCCTGATCAAAGCTCGGTTGCCTGCACCTCGCAGCCATCTAAGGTCTGTGGCTGCTTTAGTGTTATTGTACTGTACTATTAAAAGATAAACAAAATAGCAAATAAATATTTAAATCAAATACGCAGGATCACTAGTGGGACCCACTGCCATTTTTCATTATAATGGATGTGTAAATTAAATGGACGATTTATTCTATTTGTCTTTCTATTACCAGTACTTACTATGGGGCCAGCCAATTCATTTTAGATGCACTGGACATTTGCAAGCTTTTTTTTTTTTTGTATAGTAATAATTTTATGAAACACAGACCTAGTCCACTTTTGCCACACCAAGTCATGCCTGGCCATCAAAGGCGTTTTGATACTTAAAATTGTGTTTTTTAATATTTAATATAAACTAGGAATTAGATGAAGAACTTTGCTGCAAAACACTGCTTAATTTACTTATTCAGGTACTAAAATGGCAAGTAGCATCATCGCTACGCAATAGGGAACGTTAACAGTCTGCACGCAGTAAGGAACATAACAGTTGGCATGCAGTAGGGAACGTTAACAGTCTGCACGCAGTAAGGAACATTAACAGTTGGATAGCAGGGGGAACGTTAACAGTCGGCACACAATAGGGACGTTAACGTCGGCATGCAGTAAGGAACATTAACAGTTGGCATGCAGTAGGGACGTTAACAGTCGGCATGCAGTGGGAACCTTAACAGTCGGCATGCAGTAGGGAACGTAACAGTCGGCACGCAGTAGGGAACGTTAACAGTCGGCATGCAGTAGGGAACGTAACAGTCGGCATGCAGTAGGGAACGTAACAGTCGGCAGCAGAAAGAATGTAACAGTCGGCACGCAGTAGGGAACTTTAACAGTCGGCAAGCAGTAGGGAACGCTAACAGTCTGCATGCAGTAGGGAACGTAACAGTCGCAGCAGTAGGGAACGTTAACAGTCGGCACGCAGTAGGGAACGCTAACAGTCGGCATGCAGTAGGGAACGTAAACAGTCGGCATGCAGTAGGGAACGTAAACAGTTGGCATGCAGTAGGGAACGTAAACAGTCGGCAGCAGAGGGAACGTTCAAGTCTGCACGCAGTAGGGAACACTAACAGTCGGCATGCAGTAGGGAACGTAAACGTCGGCATTCAGTAAGGTACGTTAACAGTCGGCACGCAGTAGGGAACTTAACAGTCGGCATGCAGTAGGGAACGCTAAAAGTCGGCATGCAGTAGGGAACGCTAACAGTTGGCATGCAGTAGGGAATGTAAACAGTCGGCACGCAGTAGGGAACGCTAACAGTCGGCACGCAGTAGGGAACGCTAACAGTCGGCATGCAGTAGGGAACGTAAACAGTCGGCATGCAGTAGGGAACGTAACAGTCGGCACGCAGTAAGGAAAGTTAACAGTCGGCACGCAGTAAGGAAAGTTAACACTCGGCACGCAGTAGGACGTAACAGTCGGCACGCAGTAGGGAACGCTAACAGTCAGCATGCAGTAGGGAACGTTAACAGTCGGCACGCAGGAAGAATGTTAACGTCGGCACGCAGTAGGAACTTTAACAGTCGGCACGCAGTAGGGAACGCTAACAGTCGGCATGCAGTAGGGAACGTTAACAGTCGGCACGCAGTAGGGAACGTAACAGTCGGACGCAGTAGGGAACGCTAACAGTCGGCACGCAGTAGGGACGTAAACAGTTGGCATGCAGTAGGGAACGAAACAGTCGGCATGCAGTAGGGAATGTAACAGTCTGCACGCAGTAGGGAACGCTAACAGTCGGCATGCAGTAGGGAACGTAAACAGTCGGCATGCAGTAAGGAACGTTAACAGTCGGCACGCAGTAAGGAAAGTTAACAGTCGGCACGCAGTAAGGAAGTTAACACTCGGCACGCAGTAGGGAACGTTACAGTCGGCACGCAGTAGGGAACGCTAACAGCGGCATGCAGTAGGGAACGTTAACAGTCGGCACGCAGAAAGAATGTTAACAGTCGGCACGCAGTAGGGAACTTTAACAGTCGGCACGCAGTAGGGAACGCTAACAGTCGGCATGCAGTAGGGAACGTTAACAGTCGGCACGCAGTAGGGAACGTTAACAGTCGGCACGCAGTAGGGAACGCTAACAGTCGGCACGCAGTAGGGAACGTAAACAGTTGGCATGCAGTAGGGAACGTAAACAGTCGGCATGCAGTAGGGAATGTTAACAGTCTGCACGCAGTAGGGAACGCTAACAGTCGGCATGCAGTAGGGAACGTAAACAGTCGGCATGCAGTAAGGAACGTTAACAGTCGGCACGCAGTAGGGAACTTTAACAGTCGGCATGCAGTAGGGAACGCTAACAGTCGGCATGCAGTAGGGAACGCTAACAGTCGGCATGCAGTGGGAACGCTAACAGTGGAAGCAGTAGGGAAGTAAACTGTCGGCACGCAGTAGGGAACGCTAACAGTCGGCATGCAGTAGGGAACGTAAACAGTCGGCATGCAGTAGGGAACGCTAACAGTCTGCACGCAGTAGGGACGTTAACAGTCTGCACGCAGTAGGGAACTGAACACGCTGTTAACGTTCCCTACTGCATGCCGACTGTTAACGTTCCCTACTGCATGCCAACTGTTAATGTTCCTTACTGCATGCCGACTGTTAACGTTCCCTATTGTGTGCCGACTGTTAACGTTCCCTACTGCATGCCAACTGTTAATGTTCCTTACTGCGTGCAGACTGTTAACGTTCCCTACTGCATGCCAACTGTTAATGTTCCTTACTGCGTGCAGACTGTTAACGTTCCCTATTGCGTAGCGATGATGCTACTTTGCCATTTTAGTACCTGAATAAAGTAATATTAAAAGCAGTGTTTTGCAGCAAAGTTCTTCATCTAATTCCTAGTTTATATTAAATATTAAAAAACACAATTTTAAGTATCAAAACGCCTTTGATGGCCATGGCATGACTTGGTGTGGCAAAAGTGGACTAGGTCTGTGTTTCATAAAATTATTACTATACAAAAAAAAAAAAAAGCTTGCAAATGTCCAGTGCATCTAAAATGAATTGGCTGGCCCCATAGTAAGTACTGGTAATAGAAAGACAAATAGAATAAATCGTCCATTTAATTTACACTATCCATTATAATGAAAAATGGCAGTGGGTCCCACTAAGTGATCCTGCTGTATTTGATTTAAAATATTTTATTTGCTATGTTGTTTATCTTTTAATAGTAACGCTACAATAACACTAAAGCAGCCCACAGACCTTAGATGGCTGCAGAGGGTGCAGGCAACCGAGCTTTGATCAGGAAGTACATCAATTAGATTACTGGTCGAACTGCACCACCTTGCACCATCTAGAAGTGGATTTTAGCTTGAAATATCAACTTTTGTTCAATAGACTACACAATATCGCAGTCTATTGAATGGATGTCACATAACACAGATTGTTTTTTAACCCATTCGATTGAAATGGTCAAAAAAATTAAAACGACCCATATACGCCAGCTGTAAGTGATTATATAGTGAATAGATAACTCCTTTATTAAAGTATAAGGGTATTAAAAGCCACCAAGGAGTCCCAAGACCATATAAAATGGATGCAGACCTTCATTTATAAGTCAGAACTCCATGGTGGTTCTTAATACACACATTTTACAACAGGAATTGCATTATTTTCTATTATACACACGTGCGACATGACGAAGAACCGTTAATAAGAATATAATGTATTCAAGGCCCTTGTGTGTTAAAGTGAACAATACACCCCTATCGTAAAATATAGGAATATTAAGTCACTTATAAAAGTGCACATAGGTATATAGGTGTGTGAACATTCATTTTTTATTATTTGCATTCAAGGCATGTCTGACTTAAAAACCAACAGTACTGTCATTTATTTATATTAATAAAATGTCACATTTCAGTATTTTTATAGTATCTTCCAAATTTCACAAAAAATATTCTGTACTTCACAAGTCATTTGGCAGGGAATGGTTCATAAACAACATGACAAACACAAGATTAAATTGACAGCTTTGTCTTGCCGTAATCTGTGCAATATCCCATTTTCTCCAATAGAATATAGTGCCTTGTGCAGGATCTGCTACGTACATGTGCCGTTTACATTAACATGTAATTAAATGTGCATATGACTCTCTACAGAAACGCTGTTAGACGCAAACAGTGGTCATAAAAATTCTAGTGTTTTTTGAATGAATATTTTGCTTTGCAGCTTACCAAGTTGAGCAAAAACCTAGCCCTACCTTTATTTTCTGGTTATTAATGGCAGAGACATTTCATTACAGCTACTTAATACCTTTGGGTCAAAAGCTTTGTAGATTATTTTTAAAAGGGTTTTCTGTTAATATTTCTGTTGATATTTATGCAACTGGTAGTAAATCCTAGAACGTTTGGGCTGGTTCCTTAAGACCAGACCTTCAGTTTCTTGTTTCTTTCATGAAAGGTTGTGGTTAGATTATTCCAATTGCCTGCTGGAAAGAGGGTTTAAGGGGTAGGAAAAGGTTACCTACCAGTTTTTACATTAATTGAAGAACAGGAGGTAAAGAAGCCATGTATTACATTTTGCATGCATGTTATAGTTTAGTTAAAGCTGGAAACAGACGAGATCTGTCAGATTATATTTTGCGACCCGTTAGCGTGTGAGAATCGTATGCCATTGTTGTTCAATGAGGGTGGCCACACTGCGCTGCGCTCAGTTTTCAGAGAAATGCAATCACCATTTTTTGTGCTCATCGCATGCACTACAGATTATTGCCAAAATTGCAGCACACGGACAGACGGCCCTGCACATATAAAGTTAATAAAACTAAAAAAAAACGTACAGTAACATTTTTGAAGTTAAAGGCCCATTAAAGTTTCCCTATGGAACAGACCCCACCAATCTCTGCAGGGAAGTGCAATATTACCCTTTTGATTGGCCAACAAAAAGGAGAGCCAGATTTCACACAAACAGCTCTCCTATATTGACCAGATGCTGTGCTTTTTATTCAGTACAAAGAGAACATTCAACAGTCTTTCAGTGTCAAGAATCAGTGTACTGAGAATTGCTGAACCGGTCTACAGAGCACGGATGCAAAATGGCAAACCTGTTAAAAGCACAGGTTTTATCTAGCCTAGGTTATGTCCTTTAAAAGGCATGTTAACCCTTAAATGATATATAGGTAAATCATCCCCAAGCCACAATAGTTGGAAAGCTGACAGATTTAGGACTAAACTATAATACAGAAAAATATTCTTCTCCCACTTCCCTCTTAAATGGTTTCTGCCTCCTATCCAAGCTTTTACAAGCTTGTACGTGCTCAGAGAAGGCAGTTAGGTATTGTAATTGGCTGTGATACCAACTGTCACAACCATGGCTCACAGCTGCTAGCCAGAAGAAGCAGGACATAAAAAGAAATGCAACAGAACACTGGGAGCATTTAAAGGGAATGCCCAGCCTAAAAAAGTGTTATAGTAATGTACAGCACCCCCCAAACCACAGTTATGCATTATGCATAATTGCCAAAGATGCCCCTAAAGGTATTAACTGACCCGGCCCATCAATGCTTCTCCTGGTCGTGGCTGTCAATCAAGGAGTGACGTGGCATTACACCCAATTACCTGACATCCAGTGGCTTACTGTTCCTGTTCTTGCTTGAAACAATCTCTTAACAGGAGCAGGGGGCGGTACCCAAGCAGCAAGGGACTGGGTCAGGTAAGTTACTTCAGAGGCATCTTTGGCAATTATGGAGTATGCTGTACATTAGCATTAAGAGTTTGTTTGGCTGGACATGCCCTTTAAGGTTAGCCTAACAAGTTTAGCAGATGATTAACCTATAAAAAAAATGTCATTTAAGGGATGGACTTGCCCTTTAACTTTTCTAAAACCTTTTATAAAACTGCCACATTGTGCAAAATATTTTTAAAATGAAGGCCGCAGTAAAACCGCATCAGCAATCCATGTCTGAGAACTGCAACTCCCAGACTGCAAATTCACAATCTTGTTCCCCAAAGGGCAGTGTAAAACTATTTTCACTTATTCTGTGTATGGGTTGTACCCTGCATTATTTTCCACACTCCTCCTAAAAACATGGAAAATCTTAAACGAGTTCTTGCCATTGCAGTACGAGATTCTAACAGGCCGATTCGATATTTGGTAGTAAAATACCAGTTCGGGCAGTTAACTCTGTTTATCAAGCTTTTAAACAAAAAAAGATTAACTCCAGAAAAAACTAGTTAGTTGACTCTTCTTTCTCATAGGGAATGTTCACACTTAATGAGAGGTCATGTTGGCTAATCGGCTGCTAAACATGCCCAGACAAGTTGACAGTAGAGGTCTAAAGCCAGCCACACGGGCAGATTTTCTTCCAATAGAGTGCGACAATCAGAAGAACCGCTCATATGTTTCACACCTTGAGCTGCCGTTTTATAAAGGGGGAATCTGGAGAGAGATATGGACATTAGATGGGCTTGGCACGGAAAAAATATCCGCCTGGCCCGACTTATTTTTCTGATAAAACCCTCGGTATTGGTGAGCAGTCGATCAAATTAATCAAATGGCTCAAAATATTGACCCAGTGTATGGGGGGGCATAAAGGGCATGTCCACCCCCAAAACTAAATTTTGACCCACTGCTGGCCCCGCTGTGTAGTGTTAAAAAATCCTTACCTTTATCCTCTGCTCCTTATAATTCTCCTACAATGTCTATTCAAAGTCCACAAAACTGAAGAGTAGGAACCTTCCTGTGTGTAAGCCAGTACATTCCCCTTCCCTGTCCTCCTGGAGGACTCTGGCATGCGCTAGGGAGCTGTGTCCCTCCCTCCTTCCGGATCTATCGGCACTGCAGTTAATATTAAAAAAATCCAGCTCCTATTACAATATAGGCAGAGGCCGAGGGAACGAAGGTTGGTAGGTTTGTTTCTGGGCTATTTTTTAATAGTTAGGGTTGGAGGGGGGTACCCTAGACTATGGAAACATTTAGATTTTAAGATTTTGGGGTTAAGATACCTTTTAATACTTAACAACATACAATCGGGCACTTTATAGGCAGATGCTGATATTTTTTGGTAACAGTACTTTGTGGTGTAGAATAGTAAAAATGTAGTTCTTGCCAGAAAACCCACTTTTATGGTCAAGTATCTTTGTTTTCTTCTCATTGTTTGAGCTGAACACAGAGGTATCGTCTGTAATATTAACAAATCTATTAATGTTAAAGAACAGTCAACATTGATCATTTATATGGATATCTCACACTTATTAAAGGGAATTTCTACTCCATAGAAGAAAGTGTTTATTTACGTTCCCCACCTGCTAGGTAATACTTACCAAGCTCATGGACATTCCTAATGCCAGATCTTCCCTGCCAACCTATTTCTCTTCTGGGTAGCAACAGTCACTCATGCAATAATAGCCATTAAATGACTGCTGCCTGAGCTGTGAACATTGAAGTGAAGAACCACATTTAGGAACATCCTACAGCTTGGGCTTGGTTAGTACTGTGGTTTGAGGAAGGTAAGTACATATTTTTCATGTACCAATAAGTGTTCAGCTATAGGTGACTTATTAAACCATTAAGTCTGTATCATAGATCTAAACATGATTGAACAAAAAACTGTCCTGAACATATGAAAACAAGACATGCACAAACCGAACGGACATTCAAACACTTGATATCACAGAAGGAGTTGTAAAAAAATATAATTTGCTCTCAAATTTCTAAAATATTACAACTCATATAAAATATTGTGAGCACCAGTTACATCATGCAGGATGATGCAATATCGGGCAATATCGCCCACACTACTATCACTCCTTTTGCACAGCTTACACCATTTCCCAATAGAATTTGGAGGTAGCAGAGCGCACACAATGCAATAAACATTTTTGCACAATTATGTGGTGCACTTTATCTTGTAGTAAATGTTGCAAAGCCTGTACTACGTAGTGGGAACAAATAACGGTAAGGTGTGCTGCGTTAAGATATTACATCGTCCCTTTAATGTTCTAACAATATTGATGCAATATGGTGAATACTGATGTTTTTGTTTCAGTCTATGACTGCAGGATGGAAGGGCAGATATCAAAAATAAAGCCAATGCTCTTCATAGTACAATAGCACCCAACCTACCTTTCTCCCCTTAAAGGGCATGTCCACCCTTAAAACAAAAAAACTGGTGACTTGTCAGTTATCTGCCCACATTCCTAACTGCAATTTCTAGAAGTTTATTACATGCATTTGTCACCAGTTATTTAATAAGAAATGTTCTATTCCTTTCTGGCAAAGGTATCTGCATCCCCCTCTGGTCAATGAGCTTTTTAAAAGCTTGAGCATGTGCAGGAGAGGAAGCAGGTGAAACAGCAGTCAATCGTTGGCTTTGATTTCAGTTGTCACAGCCTTAATTGACTGCATGAAGGGAGCTTACTCTGCCAGAATGGGCACAATACTTATCCTTAAATATCTGGTTAGTAATGCGGGTAATAAAGTGCAAAATATTTCAGTTTAGGTTGGGGACAGGTAACTGAATTTTTTTTGTTTAAAGAGTGGACATAGCCTTTAAGACTGGGTTTACCTTTCTGTAAATCTTTTGTTGGCCATCACCCCAGGGCCTATCTAATGGTCTGAAATCTCAGAGAGGTTAGGGCTCATTCACACTACATCAGTTTGTATCCGTTTTTCAAGCGCAGGTGCATTTAAAAAAATGGACAGGCAGTAAATCCCCATAGGATTTCATAATATCGTTCACACCTGCTGCGTTCTAATCCGTTCCTATCCAGTCCTTTAAAAAAAGCACTGCATGCAGCAATTCTGTCTGTTTTTTCCTGCATTTTCTATAGAAATCTATGGAATACACATTGTTAAAAAATGGATACAAATGTATGAAAAAAATGCATACAAACTGACAAACACATGCTGTGCGTTACTGTCAGTTTCTAGTGTGGACAAGCCCTTAATTAAAAGGCTTTTTAAAGTAGAAATAAAATCAATCAACAATTTCCCATGTAATGTGGACCTGAACTACTAAATTTAATGCCAACGTACCAAAACAACATCTGCTATTGTGCTACTTTCCCTTTAATGTTTCAAACATCATTTAGGCAGCTTAACGTGATTTGGCCCCAGTCTCATAGACTTGAATGGATTTAAAATCCACCAGAAACATGCATCATCAATGATACAATGAAAGTAATAGTCCTTATGTTTAGGATGTTGAATTGACGGGTTACTGCTGCACATATAAAGGGAAGGCTGGTAAGTAGTAAGTAGGCTACAACTTTTTTTATATAACAGAATTCATAATGTCTGAATGGAATTATGATATCACAGTGTTGCTCCCCATCCATTAGTCTCAGACTGCAGTGTCCTTATGGATGGAGAACTTTGGATTTTATAGCCCTGTTCGCACAGTTAGTATTAGGTAGGTGTTGGCTGCAAAGAGATCTAGAAAATTAAAAGCCACCATTTAACTAGCCCAGTACACATGGCTCTCCCAATGCTAGATCGTTGGGAGAAGCTTAATAGGCCATGATCTGCCCTGGAAACTTGTTGCTGGGGCTGTCACGACATGGTTACGCACTTTGCCTTTACAGTGAATAGGGCTATATGAGGTTAACAGCAGGAAGATGAGTAGTGACTAGAAAGACATAGCAGCAGAAAACCAAAATCAAGGTGAACTATTGTCTTAAACAGTTTCCCTCATAGCCCAACAGCTGCTGATTATTTGTGCCACTTGCTTTATTGTGATTCCTAACCAATCGTATCTTTTATTATACAGCAGACCTGTGTATATTTCACTTTCATAGCCTTTAGCACAGAGAGAAACAAAGTAGCTATTTGGACCTTCTATCAGGTACCTCCTTAGGTAAATCCCACTGAATGCACCTGCCCCACTGGGAGAGGGGAGCGAGGAAGTAAAGATTTTATGGAATTTACACTTGTTTAGGAAAGTAATATTATTTTGATTAGCAGGTTCTGGGCTATACAGCAAGGCCATGATGTGTTTTAGACAATAGTTCTCCTTAAGCACTTAACAAGTGTCCAAACACACAGTTACATAACAGTTTTTTCCCTGCACTGACCTCTGCTAATTATACGAACAGAAAAGCAATACAAAAACTGCACAGCCCCCTAAGGGAACATTCCGTGGCTTTCGCTGAAGCTGCTGAACCTCAAATCCCCAGTTTTCTCAGTCAGTAGAAAGGTTTGTAGTTTGGTGACAGATGGAGAACCACAGATAAAAGATCCCTGAATCAAGCATGTCAATCTTTTTCACAGAGACGCCATTTAAATGTACACCCACGCATTGTGCCCATATAAAATAATCCCATATAGTGAATAGGAACACATTTTAAGTCTACGAAACTCTATAGTCTGGTGTGGGTTTGCCTAAGGAGGCCCGTCCTTGTTTGCGGTTTGTTGTGGCACACACTGCGGCACTTGGTACACCATCTCCTCCACAGCACAAGCTCCCTGCGCCCCCTTAGGAGTGTCATATAGTACCTGCGCGGAGGCTGAACTGTCTGTCCTAGATAAAAGCTTACTGTAAGCTCCCAATACGGGAGGAGCTTGACTCCCTGTGACTTTAAATGTGGATGTTGAAGACAAACACATGGGTCCAGCTGTATGTCCCGACATATCCATGACAATTGGAGTAGCATATTCTGGTCCATTTGTAGGGAGAGGCTCTGCGTATGCATGGTAGATTGTGTCATCTGGGTTGTTGTAAGAATCCAAATCAGCGTAGCCTGGTTCTTTGCCTTCCTCTGGTTTAAAGGTTGATCTCTGATGAAGAGTCCCCAGTGCTCCTCCAACAAGGGGCTGTGCATATTCTGTCAGAGTAAACCAAGAATGACTCACGTTAATAAATCCCACATTAAAATGCTTTTAATTGAATGGTTTTGGCAGGGGAAGGCATTTTGCACCTATAAGACCATTTCATGTGAAATCTATAAAGTGACTTGTTTTCCTATATATTGATGGTCTGAAAGACAACAAGTGTGGCCTCAAGCATTCCAAGCTAGCGACAAATGCCAAAAGTGGGTGGTTGGTTACCCTAAAGATGACAGATTGGCTACAATAATACAGATGGCCAAGCAAAACAATCTGCTTACCAGACAGGAAACCATTAAAGTGGCAGACACAGAAAGTACAAGACACTATACACTAGGGGCTGAGGGTTTCTATAGTTGTGTTTACAATGTGACCATTACATATGTGCAATAAGTACTATGATTTGTATTCTATAATGAGATGTAAATTGGGTCTCGGTCTGTCACTATCTTAACTACTATGGTACCTGCTGACTCTGTCTGTAGCACTGTAGCCACCTCCCTGGTTCTCACTCGGCTTACTTCACAGCTGCTGTATCGTACAGGGGCTTCCTCGTGATCAGCTGACTTGGCTGGAAGAAACTGTTTCATTCCTTTCCACCAGCCTGATCAGAATAAGAAATAAATGGGGTGTTAGTAATTTAGGAATCTTCACACAGTAAAGAAGATCCACAATCCTGAAAACTGCCAATAAATAATCTTTAGGTTTCCAAAATGGCAATCGCATAGACTAAGCTGTCAATATGTATTGGCGGATCAAGAATCACTACATGTTTAGGCTAAGGCCACACTACAACGCACCAAAGCGTGAACACACGAGAAATCGCATGCGATTGCGCAAAAGAATGGTTGAATGCAACACTGGATTCGCAATTGCATACACATCGGAAATCACTGGAATGTTCACGTTCCCACGATTTTCATGTTATTTAAAAACGCGTGCACAATTGCGAGCGAAAAACGTGTTAGTGTGGCCTAGCCTTTAGGGACAGGTGCTGTGAAACATCTCAAAGAAAGAGGCAGAGATACTTGCATTATACTGTGTGGCCCTACATACATTAGCCAAAAACTTAGATCTTTAAGCTTACAATGTTTTAGATTTTAACTAAAAACAAGACGATTCTTTTTTAAATCAATGTTATGTTATCAGACATGGGGAAAAAAAAAAGATGGTGATATTATTGGCCCCCAAAAGGCCAATAATATTGCTACGTGTTTAAACTCCTTAAGGCTTGCAGACACAACTATCATCCACGACCACAGGACCTCAACTGGCTGCATGATCACCATTTTTGGGTGAAATACCAGTGTTACCACTTAAATTCCTAACTACCAGACTACCAATTGTTTATCTGATATAGCCATAGCTATACCATGTATACCAGGCCTTACAGGTCACTGCAGCATATTTTTCATAAAAGATATTACGTTATAGGTCTATTGCCAAATTATCCAAAATATCTTCAACATCAACTTTCTGTTATAACTATTAATCAATTTTAATGCTAGGAGCATTTTTAATTACAGTAAAATATTTACAGTGGGACAATTTCATAACTACTTGGCAAGAGGTACATTAAAAGGATAGCAATATGTTAAAAACATTTGACAGACAATGTGGATTATTTTGGTGAATTAAAAAATGTATTTAACATTCAATCTCTTGTTAAAATATGTAGATTTTTATATAATAGCCCATTACTGGAAACTATAATTCTCCCCAACTAGATATCCAGTCTGAAACATCTTACATTTTAGCTGGCAATCAAGTGCCTTTGTATTATAAACTCTTCTGTTATATATAGTTTTGCTGTTGCTGGAATGGCGACAGTTGGTACATGAACTGCATGGTGGGAAATTTGCTCTACCAATGCTGCCTCATAGGGGTTACTGAGCACGCTTGCCCTCACAGAGAGTCAAATAGTCTGACAGGGGGCTTGGGGAATGAGGAACTGAGCTTGAGCAAAACAATTACCGGATTGAAGTTATGCAGCAACACAAATACATTAGACTAAGCACTGTTTACATGTATTAATTTATAGATTGAAATGAGAGAGTAATTTTTTTAGTGTTCAATTCCTTAAATATTTAAAATGTTCAGTTTGGAATTTGGAAGGAATTCTCCCCTTCTGGTGTAAATTGGATATACCCTGAGATTTTTCTTCTGTGTTCCTCTAGATGTAAGGTATGCATCCTTGGCAGGATTACATGGTTAGAACTGATGAATGTATGTATTTATTCAACCTCAGCTTCTGTTACAATGATTATATTAACAGCTTAAAGGGCATGTCTACCCAAACAAAAACTGGCCAAATGTCCATTATCTGCCTTAAACCCCAACTGATATATTCAGCATTATTATTATTATATGTATTACTAACCAGACATGATAATTATTGTCCCTATTCTGGCAGTAAGCTGGCTCCTCCCCCCACCAATGATTAACTGCCCTTTCCCCTCTCTTATAATAATGTACAGGTTTTTTTTTACAAATCATTTACTTATAAGAATTCATTGAAAATCAAAGTGTCTGTACCTGCGCGATCCCAGTATGGCAAATCATAGGTACCTTCTGATTTTTTCTTTCTGCAATAAAAGATTAATGGGTGTTATCAAACCCATTATTTAAAAATAGAACCCCAAAGGAAAATACTGAAAAAACCCTAATAAATTCTACATCCGTCAAATATTCAGTAAGCTATGAACTATATACACACATATTTCTATATAGTGGAGTCACTACCCCTAGGCCATCCACCAGTTAATACATTTCTGTAGAACAGCAGCAAACCGCATGACTGCGACAGACACGGCAGGAAATGGGTCAGCAGTCAGGATGTGATGTGAATGGGGAGAGCTTTCACTTTAAATACACTCCCCTTCTAATAAGAGATGCGAATATTAGTTACAATTTGTGCCACCAAAGATATACTTACACCCTACATGCTGGCCTTTTATTAGTGGGTATGGATTATGTTACACCGTGATCACATTTAATAGGGACTGACCATAAAGAGATCAAGTATCTAAATGGGTATTTAGGGGTGTTGAGTCTTTATTCTTTGCATGATAAATTATCTAATGCCTTTTTCAGAAGCATTAGACTAGAGTATTAATGAGACTTATGGTTGGTTGGGTTAAGTATTAGAAGTATTGTATAAATATTGAAAATTCCAAATCTCTATAATGATGCAGCCCTGATGAAGATAACACAAGACTAAGCGGAGCTTCTATATGTGGTGCCCTATTCCTTTTTTTATTTTTTCCCAGAATCTCCAGGATACTCTTGGTGCAGTTACTCCAGAGGCCCAGAGGCTGCCAGGTATCTCCATCAGGACTGCATTAACATACAAATCTAACTACCCTGGATGGGTCCCATCTTCTATGTGAAAAACTGTATATCCTATTGTAAGAACAACTGAATATTGAGGAAGGATAAACCATTCATTCTTTCCAGCTCTAGCTGTGAACCCTAGCTGGGAGTGTAACAGTCCCTGCCCATATTTACCTTTCTGCATTCAGAACTGGGGCTATTGTCCAGGATGTTCTGTAAACATGATCTCACATCGGATTACTATTAACAGTATTAACGTGCATTGTGATATACCAACCTGTTTCTGCAGTGCCAGACACAGCCCAAGATTAGCGCAATGCTGGTGAAAACCATTACTAATGCAGGAACCAGGATGGCTGCCAAGGGTAAATCTGCAATCCGTGAAAACAAGAACACTGTCAATACGACCCAGATTACTGCATTTTTGTGTAGGTGGCAGATAGATGAAATGATTCAGGGTCACCAGAGTAGCAAAACACAGACTCTAGTGTAACTATGAATAAGCAAGCACAACAGATCCTGTATATAAATTACACCATACACATTCCATTAAAATATTTCCCTTACCCTGTATTACCTCTCTTTACTTCAATAAGAGGAGGCTGATATGATCAGTGTGTATGTTTCACACTGCAAACAAATCCCAATGGAATCTATCCTGCATGTCCACGTTTACAAACAGATTCCTGCCAAATCTGCTCGCAACTGACTGGTAAGCGGTTAGGATTAGAAAGAGTGAACAGATAATTCCTTACTCCATACATAGAAATATACACAAAGAATGAAGATTTATCATCATGCCGATTGTACACAAATTACCTAATAGGGCTAGTACACATGTTAAGATGATTCGTCCCAGGTGACCATTTGCCACTATTGACCAGGACGAAATAGTGTGCTACGGCAAAAGTAGTCCAGGCCATCATTTTGCCACAACCAAACCTGTGGTCCATAGGAAAACCAAACAATTGGTTGTGGATAACTGTCTGATCTGAACAACATCAGTGACGGGTGCCCGAAAAATCACCGCAGCAACCCAACTGACTGATATACAGAAATATCTGCTTGTGTGTACCCGGCCTAATGAAAAAATAATTGGTTGGCTTTTGATTTTCCAGCTGTTTTCCAGGCTGATCCATTTATGGAACAATAATATCAGTTCATGTGTACTCAGCCTAATGGGGGCCATACACGCACCAATTCCAGTCGTATGATTGCGAATTCGTACAATTCGCCAAGGTCTTTCTTTTGGTAAGATAAGGAAAAACATTGTCTGACAATTGGATGATCGGCCATACACGAACCATATCAGGATATCGCACGACTAGGATTGGCGTGTGTATGGCCTCCCATAAAGCTGGCCATACACATGCGATTTGTACAGCATTTGTACCAACAGACCACATTGGTATCTGTCGGCACACATGGTGTGGGAACCGCATACACATACCCGACCGATCCCCATACGCGGTTTAAAGCAAAGGGCGTTGATAACGGCCGACAGAAATTTTCCGTCTTTCCCGACCATCTGTAGTGGCGACTATGGTTGTTTGTCGGCACTCCGGTTGATTAGGAAAAGCCCATACACAGGAACGATAATGTGTGATAAATGTTGACGGGATTTACCCATTATCGTTCGTATATGTATGGCCACCTTTAGAAAGACAAATATCAGAACACTGCAATTGTATACTTTGTATACTTGAAATATTCAGCTCTAAGGCTTCATTCACACTACTAAACACCTCTGTGTGTTTTCTGTTCATTTGAGGTTTTGTTTTCCCCCCCATGTGTTCTAAGAATGCTAAAATAGTTTACTTTGGATGAAAACACATTTGCAACAGAAAGAAAAAGAAAGCAGTGTGAAGGCCTAGGAGGGTAATGCATAAACAAAATAGCTTGAGCAAGCCGTAACACATGGACCCAATATTAACAGCCCTCTAATCTAACTGCTGGTTTGGTGCCGTTAATAACAAGAATCAGGACTTGTAGTAAGGATGCGTTTACCTTTCGTTAAGGTTGGAGTCACGGTGGTGTTCTTAATAACTTCAGGTGGGACAGTAGTCTTTTCTACCCATACTGGGAAATTGTTCGCTCGGGGCTTGAGTGCCGGACCAGCTGTTACAATTAACTTCGGAGGGTAGGCTTTAAAATAAACACAAATTCTTCATCACATATAGAAAATAAACTTTACTACAAATGTTTTCATCTAAAAATTGCAAAGTCTGGTAATAAGAAAAGGATTAAACATTTTTACCGATTAAAACAAAATCTGGGAGATGTAATAAAAGTTTTTATCGTTTAAAATGGTGCTAATTTTGCCCAAACCAATCAGATGTTAGCTTTCAAAGATAAATAATATCTGATTGGTTAGGGCAAAATTAGCACCATTTTTAATGATAAAAACTTTTATTACATCTCCCTAAATGTTTATTATTAATGAATAATGAAATGAGAATTACTGCTATAACCACCACACATTCTGCAGGTCTAAGAACAATAATAATATAGATTTTTAGCTAAAACAAGCAATATGGCCTCAACAGGTCACAGATTCCCAGGAGAAACACTGTCTGCATATTTGGTAATGTGCTACCTTAAAGCTTTGTGGCCATTCTACACAATTATACTCTTTTTATGCTCCCTTCCACCTTAACTCTCACCATTAAAGTACCAGAATGGCCAATGGGAAGACTTTTTGCAGAGCATGTCTTCCTATTGATCAACTGCTTGATTGGGGGAAGAGGCAGAATCAGGACCGGCAACATAGCGGACCTTTAGAATACTGTTCTAAAGTATTAGATCGATCTAATAGGTGCGGGCCTAGTGGTTTTGGTCTTCAACTTGGGTACATTTGGGGCAGGTATGTTGTTAAGGAGGATATAATTGCCCTTTAATTCTTTGTTTTCTTGTCTCCCATTTACACAACTACATTAATAACAATGGCACTGGATGGCATAGAGATTTCTCACCTGCATTAAACTGGCATCCAAGAAGTTCTACCTTCATGGCTATTTTTTGATTCCACTGCAATGGATAGATTTTAACAAAGCGAGCCACAATTGGAGGAATGAAGTTGTTGCGTACCTCTTGATTATAATCTGAATTCCCCTGAAATACCTAACATGAAAGATAAACAATAAGTAGAAATTGGAAAATAGTGCATATTGGAATAAGATGTGCATTTAAAAGGACATGTCCACTATCCAAAGTAAAATTTCAGCTTAAGCTAATCACCCCCAAAAACTAGACCTTGCTAGATTAAAAATGCTTCCAGATACTCCTAAATATACTTACCCTCACCTGATCCCTTGCCAGTTCTTATTCCTAGCAGCAAAGAGAGGAGGTGTCAGGGCCAATCACCTGCAGACGTTACTCGTCCAGCCTCTTCTGCTGCTGCTAGTGCACGGAAAAGGCACGTAGGATTAACACAAGAAAAGCAAGGGGATTGGGTGCTGGTAAGTATACTCAGGAGCATTTATGACCTAGTGACGTCTAGGTTTTGGGGGGTGATTAGCTCAAGAGGCTCAAGGCAAAGGACTGATACATTGCCTGTAAGCACTATGTTATAATAAAGCACTTTCCAATAATAATTCAATAATTAAGACCCTTTGTGCACTGAACGCTCACTGTGAAGAAATCCCTGCTACTGTGGATATGCAGGTTGATACCTTGTCATAATCTACGTAAGGTTCTCTGTACATTGTCCACTTGGTGCCATCTTCGCTGTAGGCCATTTTATAAGCAGAAACATAATAGTTGAATTTGTCCATGGTTGAACCTGTTGTTATGATACCTACAATAACACAAAAGCAAAGATATATAAAAAAAACCTGTATTTGCACAAATACTGTAGAAAAAGATGTATTTAACACCATAACTCATACACCCAGCATGGCAACACCCTCTAACAATTTTAAACATAATTTTTGCACTAAAGGTTTATTATTTAAAAAAATGCTCTGTAATGTCCACAAAATATGATTTAAAATAATGTCTCAAATAAAGTCCATTTTTTGATTACACTCTCCCCAAAATGCATTAGAACAAGTAGGAATGGGGGGAAGTATTTCTAAATGTAGTTAGGTCCCTTTTTTATTTGTAGGCATGAATTTAACTGGCAGGGTCCATGTGATCTGCCCATATTTCTGATACACCAAAGGGACTGATTTTCTTGTCTGTTACCATGCACAATACGATTATCAATATTGAATAATTATGTTGAAATAGACATGGCCCCCGTGAGCAACTGGTATACAGGGATTTATTAGGCTATCCTACTGTGACCATGACTGTTGTTAGGTTGGGCACTAAATAAGTCAGCCAAAGAACTTAGGCAGGCAGCATATATACGTATAAGGATGTGCAACCTGCAGCCCTTTCTGATGTCAAAACTAAAAGCCAAACTCCCAGTATTCCCTGGCCATCCTAGGTGGCTGGGGAATTCTGGAAGTTGTTGTTTTTAAACATCTTTTGCGTTGGGGGTGCCGGATATACAGCAATACAAATCTAGCATCACAGATTATTAGTGTATTCATACTGAATAATATATAGGGTACTTACACATATCCGCAAAATAACTCAATACTAACCAGTTATTTTTTTCAGTTTATTAAGGTCAATCTGTAACCACTGATTCTCATCGTTAAATGAGGCAGCCCAAGAGGGTCCTGGCTTTTTCAGTCTGGATCTTTCAGATTTCCACATGTTATTTTGCCCCATGTGGTCCGTCCACTCCAGGAAAGAAGAGGAACTAATCTGTGACTCCGGAATAACTCCTGATTCCATCCCTAGAGTTCCATAGCACCCTGTGCAATACAAAATATTGACAATACATCATACTAAACACTTTTAGACTCTGGAGGAGAATAGGCTATTTTTTATGATGAGAACAAAGGGTAATATTAGTCTATGACATTCTGTTAACATTTCCTGCATTCAAAGCTAGAGGAACATTCTACCATAGATCATTTACCATAATACCTAAACTAGTAGGGCATCCCTGGCTTCTGAGGAAGAACAAATGAAGATTATTGGGCTGATCATATCATGACTGATCCTAACAATCTCACGTGTTTACATAGAGCTCCTGCATTTTATCTAGCATACTAACAACATCTGAGGTCACCAAGAATTTGGGGAGCACTATAATTACCTATGCTGTGATGGCCTGTCACATTGAACACCTTTGTATGTATAGTTTATTTAATAAAGTGCCACTTAAGGGGCACAGTGCTGTACAATAACAAAATACAAAAAAATCATACAAGGGGGCAAATACATAAATATTTCAGTACATAAATATAACTATATAAGTGCTAGAGCCTTGCCACAAGAGGAAAGGGGGTCCCTGCCCTGTAGATCTTAAAATCTAGTTACAAGGGTTAAATACAGATACAAAAGTTGGATTAGGAGATTAGGGATCCTGTTTATTAGAGAGCAAAACAATACTTGTAGCAGAGTTTAGTATGGACTGAAGGGGAGAGAGGTGGGAAGCATGAAAACCAGTAAGTAGTAGGTTACAATAGTCCAAGTGTGATAGGATGAGAGCATGCTTAGTGTGGCCAACATAATTTACACGTGTCAATCCCTGCAGCGCATCCGCTACACCATCCAGCAGGAACCAAATCAAGCAGGGAGACACAGGCAAAGCACAGTTTTGCAATCCAAAGTGATTTTTAATTGCTGCTTAAACAGGGTCACTTTGGATTGCAAAACCGTGCCTTGCCTGTGTCTCCCTGCTCTTGCTTTGGTTCCTGCTGGATTATATTTTACTTTGTTCTAGTTGTTTTTAGAAGCTACAACTCTTCCCTTAAAAGAAAAGAAGAGTTGTGTCTATAACGTTAAAATGTTCTCTAATGTTTTGGTGTTGAATCTGTGTATTGGTTTCTGCACTGTGCTTTTACGGTACTAGGATGTGACTCTGTTACAGCCATAGATATTTCTAACATAAGGTTTGGTCAAAAAATGTCTTTTCCTATACCAATAGAACATTTTAACTGAAATGCCAAAGGCCGCAATGCAGGATATATGAAAAATGGAAACAGCTGGTAGAACTAGCTCAGTGTTGTAAGTAAGCCACAGGTTAACACCCACATATAGTGTTATTATTAGTCTTATAGTGTTTTAAACAGGAGATATATGTACACTAATAAAAAATAATAAATGGCACCTACCACTAGTCTTGAATGTAAACAGAGTCATTGATAGAGGACCCCTGTTGGAAAACGAAGGGAGAAGTTAATATAACAAAACAACGTATACAGAGGAAAGTTCCGATTTCTATTATAGTTTAAAGGCTAGGCCACACTACTCTGCTTTTACGATACGATTAAAACACAGTGCTCCGATGGCGTCCGTTGCACTGCGATCACTATTTCTGCGATTTTTGGCAAATTTCCCAACTCGAACGCACATGCGGACACCAATGTACTGTAATGCGCGTGGGCGATTGTGCAATTGTGCACGTTGCAGTGCGGCCTCAGCTTAAAAGTAATACGACCATAGGTATATTTCTCCATCTAAAAACAATAAGGGCTAGGCCACACTAGTGCGCTTTTATAAGATCCGATTGCCAATTTTGGTGGACACACTAGTGCGCTTTTATAAGATCCGATTGCCAATTTTGGTGGACACACTAGTGCGCTTTTATAAGATCCGATTGCCAATTTTGGTTGCCACACTAGTGCGCTTTTATAAGATCTGATTGCCAATTTTGGTGGCCACACTAGTGCGCTTTTATAAGATCTGATTGCCAATTTTGGTGGCCACACTAGTGCGCTTTTATAAGATCCAATTGCCAATTTTGGTGGACACACTAGTGCGCTGCCATGCGCCGTAAACCCATTACTGTGAGCAAGCACAGGTAAAAAATGTACGCATTCAGGAGAACAGACAAAATTGCAAACAAGTTGGTTTTGATTTATAAATACGAACAGCAGATAATTTTGGAAAGCACTTCCAACAGAAGATGTAATAATAAGAATAATAAAGATTATACAATATTCTCTAGAATGCACAGTTTAAGTTTTTTCTCTCTGGAGAAGCAGCACTTGGGGATATGATAACTCTTCACAAATATGTTCAAAAGGCGTTTCAGCCAATTAGCAGGGGATCATTTTTCATACAGGGTTGAACAAAGGACAAGAGGCCATCCCTTTACAGTACAGGAAAGGCATTTCCAGCTTAAGTAATGTAAATGTTCTCCACTGCAAGGGCAGTAAGGTTAAACATTAAAGACTGAATTACAAAAAGCCCACAAAAGAAACTTGCATATGAAAGGCCAAATGTCTAGGGATACAATTAGATAAATGCATGCATAGGTGTATATGTGTGAGTGAATGTGTGGAGCTCGGATGTCTAGCTGCAATGCACATGGGCATTGGTGTGGGGGGGAAGCAGCTTCCACAGCTGCTGGGTTGACTCTTCACTCCATTGTATGGTCAGTGGTGGTTAGATTTGCATAAAATGAAAGACACTGGTAGACATTTATCTTTTTTAACCCAAACAGTTAACAAGGAAGCACAGGGCTGTCAGCTGATAAGATTAGGACTGTGCAATGAAAGACCCAGAGGTCTTACACAGTAAAGGTGGGTACACATAGAAGCAATCTGCAGGATACTTTCTGTCATCTATGACAGATGGGACTACACACGGTCACGAATGTTCTCCCTATATAAAGTATATTTAAAGTATTGGGAAAACATTTGTGACTTCCCATATTCCCTACGGTCGCGGGCAACTCCCTATACTTTAGTACAGGGGGCGAGGGAAATTTTCCTGTCAGAATGACAGCTTCCTATACCGACACTTAACGTTTGTTGGCATTAGAAACAGTTGTTACGGCTGTACACACATTAGCGATATAGGGCCAATGCCTTCAGTAACGACGGGATCAATCCTATATCGCTAATGTGTGTGCCCAGCTTAACAGGAATACTTACACTTTTGATGTAATATTGTTTGCTAGAGATCCCTCATAATACGGTATGCCTTTGCTGATAACAACATTGATTTGGCCACCAAGTATGTTAGACACCACTCCAGCATGTACCCCAGCCATACACAAAGACGAGGACTAAAATATAAAAAGAAACACCATATGTTTACAAGCCTTTCAAATTGATTGTACAAGCTATTAATCATTGGCAATGCGTTTTATGGTACACACAGAATTCCCCAAGTTACAATAAAACCACAAACCCCTATAATGAATGATTGTCTGTTTAAGTGCAAATCAACAGCAGGGTTCATCAGTAACCTCCTGGGATGTAGGACCAGCCTGTTTTATAGACTACATCCAACAGAACTACAACATACACAACACAATTAGTTTTTATACGGTAGAGGAGGTTTTGCACACATTATCCGCATTATGTTTTGTGATACATATGAATTTGTATTTGAACATGTACAGAAATTCTAAATAGAGCAAGAGAATTGATAGGATGCTGACAGTCATTACTCCATGAAAGCTACAAACCTCATCCTGCGCTTGTCTCTGCCTCAACCTCGACAAGGTTTGAGACATGCGCAGGAGAGGCAGGAGAGTCCTCCCCCCCTCCCTCTCCCTCCCCCTAGCTCTAAACCCCTTGTATATAATGTAGGTATAGGTCCCCCAGCTCCAACCACCTTAATAGAATTTAGAGAAAGTGCCCCGATAGTTACTTACCTTACCTCTCTCCCCCGGCGTTCTGAGCAGCCGGACGCCGTGTCCCTGATTGGCTGCCTCTCAGAAATCAGGGATGCAGCTGCCGGTCCCACCCCCTGCTTGCAGTTCCGTGCAAGCAGAGGGCCGGGGAGTGCGGCGGAGGAGAGAGGTAAGGTAAGTTAAGATCGGGGGACTTTCTCAAATTTCTATTGTGGCGGTTGGGGCTGGGGGACCAATACCTACATTATATAAAAAGTTGTAAAAAGTGGTGGACATGCCCTTTAAAGGACATGCTAGGCTGTGTACACATGGCTGATATTTGGGGGGGAAATAGAATCAGACGCGCTGAAATTTCTACAGCCCATTTCATTCTCTTACGAACCCCGAATGTATGTGCCACATATTTGAGTGACAGGTTTTTATCATACAATTTTTTGGATTATTTAATATATCAACACAAAGCTTTTCTGAACAAGACGTTTTTCTTATTAGACCTTCTCAAAGGTTACAAAATATTGTCAGCCATGGTGAAAGTCGCCGTCGCCGACGACAGGGGTCCATAGGGGGCTACACATTTGGCCATGATTTACAGAAACGTCCCATGTTCGTGACCGACAATAGGGGGAGGGCAAAAAAAACCTTGTCGGTTGCCCCACATGTATGTAGCCAGAGTTTATTGAAAGCCCAACATAGCTCTTAATATTATCAAGATGTTAAATAAAAGGGAAACAACTAACAAAAGCTGCAACGTGCATTTAAAGGGCATGTACAGTCTAAATGAAAACTTTTGATGTTATGTAGGTTAACCCTGCCCACCCCCATCCGCTAAATTAGTTTCTTACAAAAAGGTTAAAAAAAACTCTACTTACATGCTTTCATTCCCCCGGGACACTAATCCGGCTCCCTGCTTGCCAGAACTGAAAGCAGGGGGCTGGACCAGCAGACACGTCAGTTATTGGCCAAGAGGCAGCCAACCACAGACACGGCTGCCGTCAGTGGGGAGTGCCACTGGAACGGAGGGCTGTAAGTACAGTTCTAAATCTTTTTTTTGTAAACTAATAAAGCGGTTGGGGTGGCAGGGGTAACCTACATTATAGCCAAATGTTTTTATGCTAGGTGGAAGGGCTGCAACGGATCGATCCGGATGGTTGGAGCTCCCCTGCGCATGCCACACTACCTCCTGGAGGAGACAGAAACCTTTCATACAGGAAGACAGCTACTACTTCACAGACTTTGGACAAGCACTGCAGGAGAACGGTAAGGAGCAGAGATATAAGGTAAGGATTTTTTTAAATTTCCCAGTGAGGCCAGTGTGGGGTTAAATTTTAGTTTGGGAGGTGAAAATATTCCCACAATTAGATACCTGAAATTTTTTATGCTAAGTAGCAATTTTGGATTTTTAGCAATGAGCAAAATGTAGTTGTTTGTTTAGGTTTACCAATTATAAATAAACAGTTACCTTAATTCTATAAAAATTAATATTAAATAGATGACAAGTTTGTAGGACCACAAACAAAACCTCTTATAACCGAGGTTTTCTTGAAAAGGCACGGTCTGAATGGTTTTGCTCATACAATTCAAACCTCTAACAGCTTTATTGAAATGAAAAGATCCATTCATTAGTTACACATGATTTGATTTAAAGGGTATCTATACTCTAAAAAATTGCATTTTCAAAAATGATAATAATATGTGACCCATTAATGACCCCTTACTAAGATCTTTAGCTGTCTGACAGCACACTTTCTACAACAATTAAGAGAATCAGCAGAAAAAGTTGGCAGGGGGAGGGAGATGTGTAAGCAGAGCAGTGTCTATGGTGAGGCTGTGCAGAACTTGCAAGTGTCGCAGACACTACAAGAAGGCAGTGAGTAAGGGAGGATGAGAGAAATTAGGAGCACTCACTAAACATTGATAATTTAATAACAAAGCAAGCACAGATAAATATATGAGTACCACAATTTTACTTCTCTCACATTGTAGTTTCAGATAATGTAAAGTTAAGTAAGTATAGTGACCCTTTAAATTACAAAGTGGAAGAAGGAATATTACGACAATAAAATAAACAACATGCAGTTGACATTTGTACATACGTCTCTGTATCCAAGAGGGATGGTGCCAGAAATCTCCCCAAATGGGGTCATACAACCAGCTGGGCAGTATTTGCTGAAAGAGTAAAGAATATAGCGTAAATATGTAACTAACTACAAACCATGATTAGAGAAGCAAAGCATACACATTGAAGTCTTATCATTTCTGTATGTTCAAGTACCTCAAGTATCAATTACCTTTAGCTCTTATTTTGGAATATTATTTAAAAATTGTCTCTTGTGCATGTTCTAATGGTTTAAACAACTTGTAAATTATAAAAGAGTTTTCATTATCAGATAGCTGCACTCTTTTGGGATAGTGAGGTCGCAATAAATTGCTTTTACTTTTACTATTGTCAGTGCTTGATGTGTGTAGATGGTTGAGCAGTATGGGGGTAGCAGAGTTAAGAGCTTTAAAGTTTGTAATCCTACCATGCAACTCCAACATTAAACTAAATTACAGATGTGTAAAATCAATTAAGAGGCATATTGATTCATTCTCTAAATTGAATTATTTCACATATTGTTATCATGACATACTGAAATGTAGCCTAGTGAAGTGAAAGACATTATATCTGCATATCCCCCTCACCCTTAAAGGGTATCTCCACTGAGACACTTTTTCTATGCACATAGAATAGGTCCTTTAGGACCTGTCAGACTATGCGGCAGAGGAGTAAGTGATGGGGTAAGTACCTTACCTTCTCTTCTGGCTCCTGCAGGTTTTATTGAAGAACAATGAAACACAGCTCCTTCTTAAATAAAACTAAATACCAAAAACAGTGTTTAACAATGGAGATACCCTTTAAACCCACTGTATAAAAATAGCCAACATGGTATCCTTCTTTGATAAAAAGCCATTGATAGTGTGAACTGCCTGAGAAATCCATGGAAGTATCTCAGACACCAAACCACTCAGACTCATTAGAACCAAATATTTCTCACCTGTATTCAGGTTCAAAAAAGCGACTTGCTTTATCCAGGCACGTGATAAGGTCTGAGAATAATAAACGAGAGAGAGAGAATGTGAAAGAATTCCCTTGCCTTCCAAGCGATAGGATTTCTACATTCTAAGCATTTTCCTATGAACCTGCTATATTTAGATTTTATTTTACACTAGACATTAAGACCGCTAGAAGAACAGAATGCCCCCTTAGTGTCCCAATGTCAGAGGCCCCCCTCTGTCCCAAATCCAGCCCCCCCTCTGTCCCAAATCAAAGGCCCCCCCCTCTGTACCAAATCCAGCTCCCCTCTGTACCAAATCAAAAGCCCCCCCTCTGTCCCAATCCAGCCCCCCCCTCTGTCCCAAATCCAGGGCTCCCCCCTGTACCAAATCAAAAGCCCCCCCTCTGTAACAATCCAGCCCCCCCTCTGTCCCAAATTCAGGCTCCCCCTCTGTACCAAATCAAACGCCCCCTCTGTACCAAATCAAAAGCCCCCCCCCTCTGTAACAATCAAAAGCCCCACCCCCCCCCCTCTGTACCAAATCCAGACCCCCCCTCGTACCAAATCCAGCCCCCCCTCTGTACAAATCCAGGCCCCCCCTCTGTCCCAATCCAGAGCTCCCCCTCGTCCCTAATCCAGAGCTCCCCCTCTGTCCCTAATCCAGAGCTCCCCCTCTGTCCCTAATCCAGAGCTCCCCTCTGTCCCTAACCAGAGCTCCCCCCTGTCCCTAATCCAGAGCTCCCCCTCTGTCCCTAATCCAGAGCTCCCCTCTGTCCCTAATCCAGAAGCTCCCCCTTGTCTCCCTAATCCAGAGCCCCCTCTGTCCCTAATCCAGGCTCCCCTGCTCCCTAATCCAGGGGCCCCCCCTCTCTCCCTAATCCAGGGGCCCCCTCTCTCCCTAATCCAGGGGCCCCCTCTCTCCCTAATCCAGGGGCCCCCTCTCGCAAATCCAGGGGCCCCTGTCCCAAGCAACCTTACCTGCAGTCTGTTTAATTGCTGTTCTCCCTCCGTGTGTTTCCTATGTTTCTCCCTCTAGTGGTGAGTCAATAGGAACTGCAGACCCTCCCTCTAGTGGTGAGTTAGTAGGAAATGCAGAGACTCTCCCTCTAGTGGTGAGTCCATAGGAACTAGAGTGACACACACACACACGGACACACACTTAGGGTTTTATTATATATGATGATTGGATCTGTATTTATTTTATATATGTTCAGTTGTTATTTATTCCAATAACATCCCTGGCCTGGCTTATTTTAAAGATACATTATACTGTATTCAGCAGGATACCTAAACAGCACCTACAACTATTTCAGATCTAATGGAGTCAAATAAAAATCACCTATGGCTGGGTACACATGAAGAAAATTTTTCGCCCAGACCGACCATTCGCCACAAGCGAACGATCAGGACAAGTCACTGACGGTTGTGGCAAAAATTGGCGTGGCTGACATTTCTCTTTGACCGATCGTACGATCCTGAGGAGATGGCATGATCGCCAGTGATTTACCGACACGTCCGATCGTCAGTTCCACAGACATCGGTGGCCAGCGGATTTTTCCACCCGATCAACCAATATACAAAAATATTAGTTGGTTTGCCAGAAAAATCTCATGAAAAATCACCCAGCCTAAGCTTTGGTTAGGAAACCAATTAATCCAACTTCTAACCAGGAGGGTCAGAAATGATTGGGAAATGTTTAGGAAAAGGACACTACCTGGCAGCTCTTTTTAAATAAATTAAAATGTGCAGGTATGAAAGGACTAAATGTTCCAGTATGACTGTGCTGGCCCAATGAAAGATGGACAGAAACAACAAGATAACATTGTGCAGGAATGTAGCAAGAGGTGACAGACTGGGTGTGAAAGCCATTCCAGTTGCTGAACACTACTGGTGCCTTGAAAGATACCTACAATAGTCACTGCAATGTGTGCTGACCTGGATTTCAGGGGTAATGCAATAGCTACATAAAAGCTAATAGGTATTAAAGAGCGAATGCTGTTGGTTGATGCGGTCTGCATTTCTTACTAATCGTAGCTTACCTGTTTTATTAGTGGTTGAATAAGAAGCTAGAAATCCACGACCAGAGATGTGGGTCCCACTCATGAACTGCACTGTAACTTTATTTGTCTTGGACACAATCAGGTCTTCGAACTGCAAGGCCAAACCACAATATTTTGCTATGAAGAGAAATTGAAAGAGGAAATTGTTTAGCATTGGCACAAATGGGAATTTCCAAACCGATCACTGTGAGAAAACTTTGTCTCCCTTTCCCACAGTGGAAAGGAACTATGTAAAAGCTATGGTTATCATCTCAGCCAAAGGTATCATCATTATAACGCTTATTATGTTTCATCACTAAAGTATTACCCTGTAACTCTATGAGACCCATTTCTCGTTTGCTTGTTAAAGTTTAAAGGGCATGTCCACCCCAAAATCATTTTGTAGTGTAGCAACCCCCCTCCCAACCCTAACCACCATGTTTAAAACTTTTTTTAAAAAGTGCCCAGAAACTTACTTTTTTCCCTCGGCCTCTGTCTCTAAAGCTACTTCCGGGAACAGAGTAGCAATAGGGGCCGGACCGGAAGCTGCGTCTGTGATTGGCTGAGAGTCAACCAATCACTGATGTGGCTGCCGTCTATTCAGTTTGCTTAACTTTATTTTTTACACTATCTCTGCAGAAATGAGAGATCCGGAGGTTGGGAGGGAGGGCTCTCCTGCACTTTCCAGAGTCCTTCAGGACGACAGGGAAGGGCAGATACATTTTTACACACAGGAAGGCTCCAGGACTTTGACTAAACACTGCAGGACAACCATTTGGAGCATGCACAGTGGGGCCAGAAGTGGGTTGGGCATGCCCTTTAAAAAACAAATCCCTTATTTTCAAGGAGACAGAAGCACTTGCTTATGTCTCCCATATTAAAGGGCAATAAATATAAATTTCTATTCTGAATGTACTTACGAATTACTACTTACCTACATTTACTTACTAATTACTAACTTACCTACATTAGATTCGAAATAGTAATGAACTTTTCTTGTGCACTAAAATCTACGCAAATGGATCTTAAAAGCACAAGCTTGCTTAATTCTCTTTAACCTGAAAATGTATAAAATAGAATTATAGTTGCTTATTTTTTCTACTAAGAAAAGCCTCTCTGGGTAACTTTAAAGGGATTGTCCACCCCTCTGGATAAAAATCACTATGTTGTCCAAACCCCCAAAACCTGGACTTTGTTTTGTTTATAATTATTAAATCTGCAAGAGATCCACCGCCACTTCCTGTCTCTCCACTGCGGCTGCTGTGTTCTTTTCCTGTTCCCGAGCAGCTGCAGTGGAGACTGCTCCGGGAATGGCAGTCAGTGATTGGCCGTGATGTCACTGTCACGGCCAATCACCGACTGCCTTACCTGGAAGTGAAGAGCAGATTGCAGAGCCGCGGAAGTGGATCGCAGAGCTTGTAAGTATAAATTCTCTTGCTGGAAGCAGAATTGTTGATTATAAACAAAACAAAGTCCAGGTTTTGGGGTTTTTTGGACAACATAGTGATTTTTGTCCAAAGGGGTGGACAGTCCCTTTAAGGTATAAGGTGCTTGTCCCATGTTAAAACATATACTCCAACAATTACCTTTAAAATGTGCCAAAATGTAGCCCTGTAATTATTTATTTCCTTTCTTTGGCCTATATTTATGAAGGTGCGGTATTGCTAAATAGCGATAATGCAATCTTAAAGGGTATGTCCACCGTTATTTTAACTTTTATGTTTCCAGTTTAACTGAAGGACAGGAGGTAAATGCGATATGTCTTACCTCCTGTCCTTCAGTAAAACTTACAGGAGACCAGAAGAAACTTACCCGCGTATCGCTCCAGCGCCGGCCTCACTGACAGTCTCCGCCGCGTCCACGATCCTATGCACTGTGTGCGCACGCGCACACAATGCAAAGGACTGTGGATCCGTCGGAGAATGTCAGTGTAGTCGGAGGCTGTCAGCAGCGCTGGATCGTTACGCGGTAAGTTTCTTCTGGTCTCCTGTAAGTTTTACTGAAGGACAGGAGGTAAGACATATCGCATTTACCTCCTGTCCTTCAGTTAAACTGGAAACATAAAAGTTAAAATAACGGTGGACATACCCTTTAAGAAGCATACATGTCTCACCTCCGTTTGTTGTGGCTGCTGGGTGATTTATAAAATTAATCTGTGGGTACTAGGGGTTAGCACCCATAATTCACCTTAGCTTAGCTTGGTAAACCCAGCTAAATATATGCATTACACTTCACATGCTCTGTACTGATCAAAACTAGAAAGCTTGCTTTCCAGAAGCCGACAATCACATATCAGCACAGGAATCCTCCCTCTCCCTTACACAGAACAGGGATTTCATACTGAAGGACAGGAGGTAAATGCGAAGTCTTACCTCCGTTCCTTCAGTAAAACTTACAGGAGACCAGAAGAAACTTACCGCGTAACGATCCAGCGCTGCTGACAGCCTCCGACTACACTGACATTCTCCGACGGATCCACAGTCTTTGCATTGTGTGCGCGTGCGCACACAGTGCATAGGATCGTGGACGCGGCGGAGACTGTCAGTGAGGCCGGCGCTGGAGCGATACGCGGGTAAGTTTCTTCTGGTCTCCTGTAAGTTTTACTGAAGGACAGGAGGTAAGAACATATCGCATTTACCTCCTGTCCTTCAGTTAAACTGGAAACATAAAAGTTAAAATAACGGTGGACATACCCTTTAAGATTGCATTATCGCTATTTAGC
The DNA here is from genome assembly GCA_019447015.1 of Hymenochirus boettgeri. Classification (NCBI taxonomy): domain Eukaryota; kingdom Metazoa; phylum Chordata; class Amphibia; order Anura; family Pipidae; genus Hymenochirus; species Hymenochirus boettgeri. Next base: position 48,878,876 of record CM033470.1, on the reverse strand, counting down.
AATACCGCACCCTTCATAAATATAGGCCAAAGAAAGGAAATAAATAATTACAGGGCTACATTTTGGCACATTTTAAAGGTAATTGTTGGAGTATATGTTTTAACATGGGACAGCACCTTATACCTAAGGGACTGTCCACCCCTTTGGACAAAAATCACTATGTTGTCCAAAAAACCCCAAAACCTGGACTTGTTTGTTTATAATCAACAATTCTGCTTCCAGCAAGAGAATTTATACTTACAAGCTCTGCGATCCACTTCCGCGGCTCTGCAATCTGCTCTTCACTTCCAGGTAAGGCAGTCGGTGATTGGCCGTGACAGTGACACTCGGCCAATCACTGACTGCCATTCCCGGAGCAGTCTCCACTGCAGCTGCTCGGGAACAGGAAAAGAAACACAGCAGCCGCAGTGGAGAGACAGGAAGTGGCGGTGGATCTCTTGCAGATTTAATAATTATAAACAAAACAAAGTCCAGGTTTTGGGGGTTTGGACAACATAGTGATTTTTATCCAGAGGGGGGACAATCCCTTTAAAGTTACCCAGAGAGGCTTTTCTTAGTAGAAAAAATAAGCAACTATAATTCTATTTTATACATTTTCAGGTTAAAGAGAATTAAGCAAGCTTGTGCTTTTAAGATCCATTTGCGTAGATTTTAGTGCACAAGAAAAGTTCATTACTATTTCGAATCTAATGTAGGTAGTTAGTAATTAGTAAGTAAATGTAGGTAAGTAGTAATTCGTAAGTACATTCAGAATAGAAATTTATATTATTGCCTTAATATGGGAGACATAAGCAAGTGCTTCTGTCTCCTTGAAAATAAGGGATTTTTTTTAAAGGGCAGCCCAACCCACTTCTGGCCCCACTGTGCATGCTCCAAATGGTTGTCCTGCAGTGTTTATGTCAAAGTCCTGGAGCCTTCCTGTGTGTAAAAATGTATCTGCCCTTCCCTGTCGTCCTGAAGGACTCTGGAAAGTGCAGAGAGACCTCCCTCCCAACCTCCGGATCTCTCATTTCGCAGAGATAGTGTAAAAAATAAAGTTAAGCAAACTGAATAGACGGCAGCCACATCAGTGATTGGTTGACTCTCAGCCAATCACAGACGCAGCTTCCGGTCCGGCCCCTATTGCTACTCGTTCCCGGAAGTAGCTTTAGAGACAGAGGCCGAGGGAAAAAAGTAAGTTTCTGGGCACTTTTAAAAAAAGTTTTAAACATGGTGGTTAGGGTTGGGAGGGGGGTTGCTACACTACAAATGATTTTGGGGTGGACATGCCTTTAAACTTTAACAAGCAAACGAGAAATGGGTCTCATAGAGTTACAGGGTAATACTTAGTGATGAAACATATAAGCGTTATAATGATGATACCTTTGGCTGAGATGATAACCATAGCTTTTACATAGTTCCTTTCCACTGTGGGAAAGGGAGACAAAGTTTTCTCACAGTGATCGGTTTGGAAATTCCCATTTGTGCCAATGCTAAACAATTTCCTCTTTCAATTTCTCTTCATAGCAAAATATTGTGGTTTGGCCTTGCAGTTCGAAGACCTGATTGTGTCCAAGACAAATAAAGTTACAGTGCAGTTCATGAGTGGGACCCACATCTCTGGTCGTGGATTTCTAGCTTCTTATTCAACCACTAATAAAACAGGTAAGCTACGATTAGTAGAAATGCAGACCGCATCAACCAACAGCATTCGCTCTTTAATACCTATTAGCTTTTATGTAGCTATTGCATTACCCCTGAAATCCAGGTCAGCACACATTGCAGTGACTATTGTAGGTATCTTTCAAGGCACCAGTAGTGTTCAGCAACTGGAATGGCTTTCACACCAGTCTGTCACCTCTTGCTACATTCCTGCACAATGTTATCTTGTTGTTTCTGTCCATTTTCATTGGGCCAGCACAGTCATACTGGAACATTTAGTCCTTTCATACTGCACATTTTAATTTATTTAAAAAGAGCTGCCAGGTAGTGTCCTTTTCCTAAACATTTCCCAATCATTTCTGACCCTCCTGGTGAAGTTGGATTAATGGTTCCTAACCAAAGCTTAGGCTGGGTGATTTTTCATGAGATTTTTCTGGCAAACCAACTAATATTTTTGTATATTGGTTGATCGGGTGGAAAAATCCGCTGGCCACCGATGTCTGTGGAACTGACGATCGGACGTGTCGGTAAATCACTGGCGATCATGCCATCTCCTCAGGATCGTACGATCGGTCAAAGAGAAATGTCAGCCACGCCAATTTTTGCCACAACCGTCAGGACTTGTCCTGATCGTTCGCTTGTGGCGAATGGTCGGTCTGGGCGAAAAATTTTCTTCATGTGTACCCAGCCATAGGTGATTTTTATTTGACTCCATTAGATCTGAAATAGTTGTAGGTGCTGTTTAGGTATACCTGCTGATACAGTATAATGTATCTTTAAAATAAGCCAGGCCAGGGATGTTATTGGAATAAATACAACTGAACATATATAAATAAATACAGATCCAATCTATATAAATAAAACCCTAAGTGTGTGTCCGTGTGTTGTGTGTCACTCTAGTTCCTATGGACTCACCACTAGAGGGAGAGTCTCTGCATTTCCTACTAACTCACCACTAGAGGGAGGGTCTGCAGTTCCTATTGACTCACCACTAGAGGGAGAAACATAGGAACACACGGAGGGAGAACAGCAATATAACAGACTGCAGGTAAGGTTGCTTGGGACAGGGGCCCCTGGATTTGCGAGAGGGGGCCCCTGGATTAGGGAGAGAGGGGGCCCTGGATTAGGAGAGAGGGGGCCCCTGATTAGGGAGAGGGGGGGCCCCTGGATTAGGGAGGAGGGGGGGGCCCCTGGATTAGGGAGAGAGGGGGTCCCCTGGATTAGGGACAGAGGGGGGATCGGTGGATTAGGGACAGAGGGGGAGCTCTGGATTAGGGACAGAGGGGGAGCTCTGGATTAGGGACAGAGGGGGAGCTCTGGATTAGGGACAGAGGGGAGCTCTGGATTAGGGACAGAGGGGGAGCTCTGTTGGGAGGGGAGCTCTGGATTAGGGACAGAGGGGGAGCTCTGGATTAGGGACAGAGGGGGAGCTTGGATTAGGGACAGAGGGGGAGCTCTGGATTTGGGACAGAGGGGGGGCTGGATTTGTACAGAGGGGGGGGCTGGATTTGGTACAGAGGGGGGGTTGGTTGACAGGGGGGGGGGGTTTGATTTGGTCAGAGGGGGGGGGGCTTGATTTGGTACAGGGGGGGGGCTTTTGATTTGGTACAGAGGGGGAGCCCTGGATTTGGGACAGAGGGGGGGCTGGATTTGGTACAGAGGGGGGGCTTTTGATTTGGTACAGGGGGAGGCCCTGGATTTGGGACAGAGGGGGGGGGGTGGATTTGGGACAGAGGGGGGGCTTTTGATTTGGTACAGAGGGGGAGCTGGATTTGGTACAGAGGGGGGGGGGCCTTTGATTTGGGACAGAGGGGGGGCTGGATTTGGGACAGAGGGGGGCCTCTGACATTGGGACACTAAGGGGGCATTCTGTTCTTCTAGCGGTCTTAATGTCTAGTGTAACTGGAAACATAAAAGTTAAAATAACGGTGGACATACCCTTTAAGAAGCATACATGTCTCACCTCCGTTTGTTGTGGCTGCTGGGTGATTTATAAAATTAATCTGTGGGTACTAGGGGTTAGCACCCATAATTCACCTTAGCTTAGCTTGGTAAACCCAGCTAAATATATGCATTACACTTCACATGCTCTGTACTGATCAAAACTAGAAAGCTTGCTTTCCAGAAGCCGACAATCACATATCAGCACAGGAATCCTCCCTCTCCCTTACACAGAACAGGGATTTCAGTGTTTCATTCCCCCCCCAAACAATGTTATGGTCCTAGCAATATGATCTTTTGCTTTCCTTATTAAAGGAAAAGGTCTACCCCCCAAAATAAAAGGCCTACCCCCCCAAACGAAAATTTGGTATCTTGCAGGTAATAGCCATAAACCTCAACCTTGCAAGCTTTATAGCTTTCAAAGACCCCCCTAAATGTACTTACAAGCCTTTGTTACCTTGCCATGTTCTGTCTGTCTTCCATGCCATTTCCGTGCACAGAAGACAAGCAGAAGGGGCTCGGCCGGCATCTGATCCTGGGATTGGCTAAGGCATCACGCCTGCAAGATACCAAATTTTAGTTTCAGGGGTGGACATACCCTTAAAAAAATAAGTAATCTTTACAGTGCATTTCTTAGCTAGTATGGATGTTAGAAAATGAATATTAATATTTCAGTAAAAATTTAAAGTCAGGGGAATTGAACCTGCAACCTAATTTACTCTGTCTAAGGTTCTATATGAAACAATACTACATGTATGAATTTTATCTTTTGCTAGAAAAGTAATTGAAATAAAAATAAGTCTGGGGATTTAAAGGGCATGTCCACCCCCAAAATGAACTTTGGGGGTAGGGTAGGTAACCCCTACCCACCACCAACCACCACAATATTTCTTTAAAAAAATCCCCAGATTTCTACTTACACAGCCCTTCTATCTGAAGCAATCCAATCACAGACGCGGCTGACATTACTGGAAACTAGGGATGGCCGGTTCGCGGATCCGCCGCGGATTTATCCCGTTCGCGAACGGCGGATTTTTCTGGATTTTCCGCCTTGCGATTCGCGGATTTTTCATATTTTCGAAAATGTTCGAAATTACGGGTTTTCGCGTATTTTCAAAAATTTTCAAAAATACGAGAAAAACACGTAATTTCGAAAATTTTCGAAAATGTAAGGATTTCTCTTATTTTCATAAATATGTAATTTCAAAAATTTTCGAAATTACAAGGATTACTCGTATTTTCGAAAATACGCTAAAACCCGTAATTTCGAACATTTTCGAAAATACGAAAAATCTAGTAATTTCAAGGGAATTTTTCATTTTAATGGGTCCGCTCGCGGATTTTCGAAAATTCGCGGATCCTCGAGCGGACCGGATTTTGCGAAGTTCGGACATCTCTACTGGAAACGCCACAGGAGAGAAGGCTTTGTAAGCATGGATCGTTTTTTTAAAAAATAAAATCAGCAAGGACAGAACGGCTCACAGACAGCTTGGAGTCTTCAGTTTCCTGGACTGGAAGAACCATAACTGGAGAACCATAAGGAACTACAGTGGAGCCAGTAGTCAGTTAAATTAGACATGACCTTGGAGCTTTTTTTCCCTAAAACATGTGCTTTACCAGTTATTTGAAGATGCAAATAACATTTAAAATCTCTTTTGCTAGAAAAAAAATATTTTTTATAAATTGTTCATAAAATTAGCTGTATATTCTGTATTGCCCCAGGAAGGCTGTATGTAATTCACACTGACTGGTAAATTAACCGCAGGGTACCAAGCTGCTTTCAAAGCCTTATCAGGAACTTCCATATTGTTTTAGAGACATTGATATAGAAAATACATGGCTGTTTGAATACTACATTGGCAGTGAGTTGTACTGGTAACAAGATGGAAGCATTCATAGATCACAGAATCTATTACTTACATGTACTAAATGCAACTTATTAGAGAAGAATCATAGAACTCATAGGTGTTCTAGGGAGAAAAGCTTTGATTAGGATTAGAAGGATTAGAAGAGATTTTAACTCATAGCCCTATGGACTGTGTATTTCTTAAACAAGTGTTTATCCTGGTAAGCCACAACTGCAGATGCAAAGAATACCAGAAAGCTTTATCATTTGCTAGTAACAGAATAAATAAAAAAAAGTCAGTAAAATGAGCCGACTATTATATTGCCCCAGGAAAACTGTATGCAATTCTAGCTGGCTGGTAAATAAAGTGCAGGGTAACAAGCAGCTTTAAAAGTATAATGAGGAACTTCCATATTGGTAAGGAGACATCTGTATAGAAAACACACTGCAATGAAGTGGTGTTTTGGGGAGAAAAGCTTTCACAATAGGATTTACAAAATTAGGTTTGGTTCTCCTGAACCAGCATCTTGGGGCAGCAATTATGGTCAAAGATAGGACAACATCGCGGACGTGCTCCTACCTCTAGTATTATAAATGTATTTAAACCAGGGTAATTTCTTTAAACTTTGTAACCCAAAAACCAACTTTTTACACAAAGAAACTATAGAGTATAAATGATTTGTACTGATCTTCACGTCTGCATGACTGAATATTGTCATAAATTCCTTTCTCTTGAGTCACTCCTTAGATCTCTCCACCAATGTGAGGTCACGTGAAAAAGAATCCTGATAAAAACCTCAAGATCAAGATTTGAATGTTTGAACTTCCAAAGAATCGGGAATTTACAGTGTGCAAGAGATTGCAAGGGAGGGCCAATGAACGGATGGTCAGCGCAGGCAACGTTTCTTCTATGTATGTTCAGCATAACGACCGGTCTAAATATCGTTATCAAAAGCAGTAACAGTTAAACATTACAAAAACATGCAGTGGAGGCCCATTCTTATTTGTGCCAGAAACTACTGCTGTATAAACATTCCCCAGCTCTGCATGTTACAGATAAGAGGGATTTTCTGTTACATGTGAAGCCTTAAGTCTAGCTCCAAATTGTTCCCAATGTGCCCAGTGCCATCAATAATGAAAAGAATCCGGCATCAGATAAAGGTACAACTGCATCACTCAACTGGTCTCAGAGTAGAAAAAAAAATACCACCATGTCAAATAAACTATGCACTAAACTGAAACATGCGCGTTTCCAGATACGAAGGTGGGAAAGATGTAGTGTGTCCCTATGCTAAATCTGTGTTGCTACGTTTTTCGGAAAGCGTTTGTTTCTGCCCCTAGTGTGAATGGGACAGGAGGGATTGAAAACAACAAAAAAAAAAAAACACAAAACCAAAGGAAATATATTTAAGGTGGCAACCAAATTACTACACGTTTAGTGCTATTGGCTAGAAGCCTCAATAGTCACATATTGCCTATGTCCTCCTATATGCACTCTGTACACTGGCTCGACATTAGGAGCGATTTCGACATTTCAGTCAGATCGCTCGACAATGTCGAAACCTGCTTTCCATTCGACAACGTCAGGCAGTTTATTGGAAGAACAATGATAGGCCAAGGCGGAAAATTTTCTGCCAGTCAACATCTTCTGTCCCAATCGCTCTGCATGTTTCAAAATCTGCAGAAAGATCGATGCCTCAAGGTATGAGCTGTTCTTCCGATCCGATTTTCCATTGTTGTCTTCTATTGCAAATCCGAAAGTTTCCTGTGTATAGCCAACTAAAAGGGGAAGTACAAATACTTTTAAGAAAGAAGAGCAGTATTTTTCCATCCTAACGACCTCAACCTGCCCATTCAGCATTTTGTCTGTGTATAAATAAATGCTTTTGAAATACTAACTTCCTGTTTGCAGGACCCCTAATGGAGACAGTTACGGTCTTGCCCCTAACCCAGCACCTGGGTTGATTCAGTTGCTCAGTAGAGATCGGATGTGTGACCCATCCAACAGCCAATCAGTAGTATTTTAAAATGGAGGAGAATATGTAGAATAACTAGGCACGCATAATATAAACAAAGAATTTTATTTCCACTGAACTTTCCCTTAAGGATGCATTAGTAGACTGGATTTCCCAATTAAGTTAAATGGAATGTTAACGGAAAACAAAGTTTGTATGGGCTTTGTATAAATGTCCGCTATGTATTATTTATGTAGTTTTGTGGCAATGTATAATTTGGTTAGTTGCAAAGTTTTGCATTTTTGTGCAGGTCTAAGAGCACTGTATTAAAAAGTTTTACAATATATTTGTGTAGTATTTTTCCTTTATGGTTTTATCTGCATTTAGAAATGTTTTTTAAAGGACAAATATATGCAGTGTCTATGAAAAGACCCAAAACAATGATAACAGAAAAACAGGTTATTACTTAAAATTCAGCCCAGCAGAAAACTGCTCCTGGTTTCCTAGTGTAAGGCAAAACAAGAACACCGTAAGTAATCCCCCAAAAAGCTTGCTTTTTCCCAAACATTTCATGCCAGCAATAAACATATCCCAAAAAAACAAGAATATTAATGAATGGAATTACAGCATGTGTGAATATTAATGAACTAGACTGTTAAGCCTGTTATATAAACAGGCGCTAGCCTCTCTCTCTTTCTCTCTCTCCCCCTGTTCAGGGACCTGGTGAAATTGTCCGGTTCCGTTCAGGGACCTGGTGAAATTGTCCGGTTCCGTTCAGGGACCTGGTGAAATTGTCCACGTCCCCATCGGCTTAACTTATTATCTCTTTTTTTTATCTGTTATCTTTCTTTCTGCTTTCCCCCCCCGGCTTTTAATTTTCTATTCTATCGTGGTGCAATTTTTATTATTTATTTTATTCAAACTCTTTAGTGTATTAGCTTTTTTAGCTTATGATTATTGTCTGGTCTTATATTCTCCTCTAACGTCCCACCCACCCCCCCCGGCTCCTGATCTTTTAATTACCTTTTATTCTACTTTGTCGCTCCGATTTCCTTGTTTTTTTTATCCTGTTTTTCTTTCTTAAAATCTTTTCCTCTTGCCCTTAATTTATTTTTTTACCTCTATGGTGTTGCTAACTATTAATTTTTTAAGCTTTTGTGGTTTTCTAACTCATTTGTCCCCCCCGGACCTTCCCGTTCAGGGACCTGGTGAAATTGTCCGGTTCCGTTCAGGGACCTGGTGAAATGTCTGCTCGCAGAGTCGGGGGTCCCGATCCACACACTTACGTCTGGTCATACGTACATGCCGAAAACCTCCCCCTCTCACACACTTCTTCACTTGCAGGGGAGGGACACTTCACGGAGTTGCTATTTCCACACGCACATGCGCAGAAGCTAAGAGACACACACGGATTCACGGACGCACATTTAGCCTTTTATTATATAGGATGGAATTCCAGACTACACATTAATAGTGACAACGACCCTAGAATTAGCATTTGAAATTGTGGGCCGACAAATATTAGTCAGTGGTAATGGTCTCAACACCGGTACAGCTGCAATAATATGTTTAATAAGGTCAATACCATAGTTGCCCATCTTGCAGGAAGGCCGAGGCTCCATGTAAACACGTTTGTCTCTTTGCAATATGTTTGTGTCCGTTTCACATGCGTTCCCATTTCTCAGGGGATTAATGGTGAAATGCACACGGTATGACTTTTGTGGTCCCATTCACTTGTATTAGAGTGTAATTTAAATAAATATACAGGAAGATTCAATAAAAGTTCTTATCGTTTAAAATGGTGCTAATTTTGCCCCAGCCAATCAGATCTTATTTAACATTTGAAAGCTAACATCTGATTGGTTGGGGCAAACTTAGCACCATTTTTAACAATAAGAACTTTTATTGAATAACCCTGAAAGTCCATTAATAGCGACTCAAAAACAGATACCATTGAAACCGAGTAAAGATGCACAAGTGCAGCCTAATCAGGTTGACTAATAGGTACCAACTGTGGAATTCCAATGTCAGTATATAACCAGCTTTTTATGCCTAATATACACTGCAGGAGAAAACCAGTATTATTAACCTTACAGATCACATTCTGTGTACCTTACATTAAAGTCTGCTGTGTATTTAGGTCTCTCTCTACACAGTACAGCTGCACTATGGAGCTGTTAAGACTTTACTTTTGGTTCTCATCTGAGCTAAACGGGGCTATGAAAAACATTTAAGCTCATGATTGACTCTGGTTTGTGGGATTGTGAAAAAAAACTCTCTCCCTGCAATCTACAGTTACATTTTTAATTAACCGAATGTATAACAAACAGTTATGACGTTTCAAACCTGATCCATCTTGTAACCAAAAACTCCACAAGGCTTTGACATCATGAATTACTGCACACACAGCTGCTAAACTCCTGCCTTTCTTTATTGAGTCATAAATACTTTCCACATGTAGCAAGACTGCAGATCTATCTATTGGTGCGTCCTGAATACACAAGGTTTGTCAATATAAATCGGCAATTTCACTCCCAGAAAACACAAAAATGGGAGCAAGCTCCAGTATGAACAAGCTACACAGAAATCCATCTAACAGCAGGAAAGTGAGAGGCAGAGGGGAGGAAGACCGTAATCTGCTGTGTATCACACAGATAAATGTGATGATCAAAACCAGAGCTAAGTTCCTTGCCATTTAAGGGCCTTGGGTGTTTACTGCTTCAATCACACCACAGCGGATTATAAACCTTGTAAGAAGCTGTTTTTCTATCAAGTTTATATGAAAGGGGTCAGCAAAACATTTTTATAAAATATCCTCTCATTATCCCTCATATAAAAAGAAACAAATCATCGCCAAAGGCAAAATGTCCATTGTCTGTAATAAAACAGACAAAAAGAAAATATCCCCCATTCACCATGTATTTACACTCTTAGGCTGAGGCCACACTACAACGCACAAAATCGGGAATGTTATTGCACATGCATGCGCGATTTCTGTGCGTTTGCGCATGCGTTTTCGCTATTTACAAAGAGAAAAGGCATGTGATTGTGCATAAAAATGGTTGAACACAAAACTTGCAATCGCATGTGCAATGGAAACCGTGGGAATTTTCGCGTTATCGCGATTTCCGGTTTAGCAGAAAACGGAGGCGCCATTGCAAACGAAAACATGTGCGCAAATGTGCGAAAAATGCACTAGTGAGGCCCAGTCTTAACACTTCTACTATAAAATATAGTAGAAGTGTTAGATTTGTCTAAAACATTACAACAAGCAAAGAGAAATGATCAAAGAACATTCCTGGGTCCCATATAATATCAATGTACCTATGTGTACTAGTGCAAACAGTAAAAACACTGGGGTTTTTAATTACTAGGAGCATGAAAATGAAAGCCACCCCAGTATGGAAGGTCCTAGCTAGAGATGTTCAAAACCATCAAGTTCAGTTCCATTTTCAGAAAAATAGGAAAGAGTAAAGCATGGGTAGAAAAGGCATGGTACCGTAGATGGCTTAGGCACCTAGGAAATAGCGAATAGCTAGCGGCTTCAAAAAATCTGCAGATCCAATGGATTTTTTTCCCTAACCTTTGAACTTTTTATTGAAAAAAAAAAACATTTGAAAATGTCTATCAAGAAATTGGAAGGAATTCAAAAAATTCAGATTCAAATTGGGATTTTGGGAACTCGGCAGTATCATTTATCTCTACTGGGAAATGGTCAGAGTAACACATCCAAATCACCAAACATTAATAAAAATAAACTTCTTTAAACGCAAGCTATTTTCAAGTTTCCGCATATATACAAGGCTTCTTACGAAAACCCTAGTACCCTTATATATTCCGTTACCCTCGAAAGTAGCCTCGGAAACCCTCAAAAGCAGCCTCTGAAACCCTCATCGGAAACCCTCAATAGCAGCCTCGGAAACCCTCAATAGCAGCCTCGGAAACCCTCAATAGCAGCCTCGGAAACCCTCAATAGCAGCCTCGGAAACCCTCAAAAGCAGCCTCGGAAACCCTCAATAGCCGCCTCGGAAACCCTCAAAAGCAGCCTCGGAACACTCAAAGCAGCCTCGGAAACCCTCAAAGCAGCCTCGGAAACCCTCAAAAGCAGCCTCGGAAACCCTCATGGAAACCCTCAAAAGCAGCCTCGGAAACCCTCAAAAGCAGCCTCGGAAACCCTCAAAAGCAGCCTCGGAAACCCTCAAAAGCAGCCTCGGAAACCCTCAATAGCAGCCTCGGAAACCCTCAATAGCAGCCTCGGAAACCCTCATTGGAAACCTCAAAAGCAGCCTCGGAAACCCTCAAAAGCATCCGCGGAAACCCTCAAAGCAGCCTCGGAAACCCCATAAAAGCAGCCTCGGAAACCCTCAAAAAGCAGCCTCGGAAAACCTCAAACAGCACCTCGAAACCCTCAATAGCCCCTCGGAAACCCTCAATAGCAGCCTCGGAAACCCTCAATAGCAGCCTCGGAAACCCTCAATAGCAGCCTCGGAAACCCTCAATAGCAGCCTCGGAAACCCTCAATAGCAGCCTCGGAAACCCTCAAAAGCAGCCTCGGAAACCCTCAAAAGCAGCCTCTCAAACGCCTCAAAAGCAGCCTCGGAACCCTCAAAAGCAGCCTCGGAAACCTCAAAAGCAGCCTCGGAAACCCTCAAAAGCACCTCGAACCCTCAAAGCAGCCAGCCTCGGAAACCCTCAATGCAGCCTCGGAAACCCTCAATAGCAGCCTCGGAAACCCTCATAAGCCGCCCCCGGAAACCCTCAATAGCACCCGGAAACCCTCAATAGCAGCCTCGGAAAACCCTCAAAGCAGCCTCGGAAACCCTCAAAGCAGCCTCGGAAACCCTCAAAAGCAGCCTCGGAAACCCTCAAAAGCAGCCTCGGAAACCCTCAATAGCAGCCTCGGAAACCCTCAATAGCAGCCCGTATTGTTAATTATTGTCATAAGTACGGAAGTTCAGAGATCCGAAAGCTCGACGGTATTCCATCCCTAGTCCTAACTAGTTACCTTGGGTCATATATTTCTGGGCCGACAACACGTATGATATAAGAAAATGCAACCAAGAGAACGGGGTCAGCCTGGAAAAATGACCATTGATCATTTATTTTTGTTTCTGTTGGGAATAACGTGGTTTCCTCACATGAGCCCCACATAAAATACTGGATTATACCCGGATCATATCATTATAAATAATTTTTAACTTCTAATCTAGTGTTCCTTTAAAGCTTTAGATTTCTGTTTTTTTCATTTACTCCCCCTTAAAGCAGAGTTTTAATTCCTTAGATATGCCCGCTTTATCCAACTATAACAACATCTGGCTGACCTTTCACTAAAACTTCTCATGGGTTGGACTACATCTGTACAATTGCCAACCACTCAGTGGAATACTCTCAGGAACTTATTATTATTTTGAAAGAAATCTATTTTCTTTCACGGTTATATAATGCAATAGAGCAGAGGTTCACAAATGTTTTCAGAGCGTGGCACACTGGAAAATGAAATGAAACGGTCATGAGGCACATCTCTCTTATTGTTCTTAGAATTAATGCTGCCGTTTCCCATAGTATTCACTTCATAGTGTATATAGCAATCAAATTTGATAAAAATCAGTGTAGTAAAAATCTACACTACATTAGCTGCACTGAAATTTTAGCACAATATAAATGTTTTGAGTACTGAGTTATACTGGTGAAAATATTTCCACTACCAACATTTTAGGCAGGCCTTTGGCTCTCTGAAGGCACACCAGTATGACCCAAATTGTTAAAAGATTATTATTACAAGGAGGCAGTAACAGTAAGGCTTACCACAACCCTAATTATCCAGTAACAAACCTGAGAACAATAACCAGTAAATGAAAATACCATAACAATTCCAATACCGATTCTATACTTTCATTACAATATACTGAATTGAGGAAAACACCATCAGTCACAGCTCCCTGGGCCATAAACCTTTGGTAACTGATGGTATCATAATGAGGGACTGCTAGATCTACAGTTTCTGGATAATGGTAGGTAGTCATTTGATGGTGTGCACATATGCCGAAATTTAGACCCATTTGACCACTCCAACCTAAATTTCAGTTGATTGGTCCAAAATATCCAATATTTCCCATCATTGGTTTTGGGCGGCCATGTGATCTGTTGCTCTGTACCGCTGGAATTACCAATCGGTAGTATGTCGGATGACAATATTGGCCCGAGTGTACACTACCTTACAAAAGAAACCAAAATTCTAGGTCTAGAGTTAAAAGGTATGTCCACCCTTCAAAAAATTTTTTTATATAATATTCCCCCTGTCCCCCCCAGCCCCAACCACTATATTTTTATTATCAGAAAGTGCCCCAAACTTTACTTACCTTCCCTCTTTCCTCCCGCACTGCCAGGCCATCTGCTTGCGAGAAAATGCAAGCAGAGGGGCAGGACCGGCAGTCGCGTCTGTGATTGGCTGAGCGGCAGCCAATCACGGACGCTGCTGACAGAAGTTCTGTGCGGTGGAGGAAAGAGGGAAGGCAAGTAATGTTTGGGGCACTTTCTGATAATAAAAATATAGTGGTTGGGGCTGGGGGGACAGGGGGAATATTATATCAAAAGGATTTTACGCTAGGGGGAGGGAATCCTAATCGGGAGGGAGAGGGAGGGGAAGGGCTGCAATGTGCATGCCAAACTTCTCCCGGAGGAGAGACAGGAGGCAGAGTCATATATGGACTCTGCAGTACTCCTGGTTGGCGTTTTTTTGGAGTTTAGGGGGGGGACTACAGGAGAACCATATGGAGCTGGGATGTAAGGTAAGGATTAAACTACACTACACAGTGGGGCCAGTAGTGGGGGGGATTATAGTTTTGGGGGTGGACATGCCCTTTAAAGTACAGCTAATAAAATCAGATCGGTTTTATACAACACTTGTTTTGTTTATATGGGCAGGCTTCTCCTGTTTAATTTGTCCTGAATTTGCCCCGCATTGAATATGTAAAGGATCTAAGCAAAGTTATTATTAAATCAAATTATTTAAATTAAGGAATTCCTAACCATATATAGTGGTCCGTATTTATCATTGACAACAGTCCAAAGGTACATTTTCTTTAAAGGACATGTAAAATGAGGCAAATAATTTTTTAACTAATCATACAGTAATTAAGATTAATTACCACCAATCTTAAATCTGCTTTTTATTTTTCTTCTCTGACCTTCCTATCCCTTGTTTTTTAGCTCTGGGAGTTTTACTTTTTAAAGAGGGCAGGACACAGCTAGTCAGTAAAGAACTGTCAATCACCCAGCCCCTCCCCCTGACCCACTACATGTAAAACTCTCCATTCTATAAAAGTAAAGCTTATTTCTCTGTCACTGAATGGATAATTGATCCAGAATTAAGATCAGGTAAAGCAATAAGCATTTTCTGTTTCTCTGTGCTCTTTCTGTGCAGATAACCCCATTTCTGCAGTTAGCTGCTGTCTGTGTTAGTTAAGTCCCAATGTAGCACTGCCATAGCAAAGAAGTTTTATTTCACTATAACACAAAATCACTGGATGAATGCTATTGGCTGTAGGGAGGCACAGATCATCTCCACTGCACATGCTCCACACTGTATCTGTGCCTTCAGTTATTGGAGGGGGTGGATACATAGAGAGGAGACATGCATACTAACTAGGAGTGAGCTGAACCGGACATGAGGAGATCTAGTGGCAGGGAGCACTGAGAGCACTAAAAATATAGAAAAGGATAAAGGCAAGAAAGGCAAGTAATTTTTTTCACTTTAGTGTCCCTTTAATGGATTTCCCATTGCAATAAGAATACTTATATTGTAGTTTAGTCTGATAAAAGGGCAGATAATCCTTTGATAGTTAAGGGTCCTACCAATCTCCACTCGGGATTCTCGAGCTCCATCATAAATCCTCAAGTAGCTTGAATGACATGAATCGGAATTTTCAATATCAAAGTCCCCAAATTTAAGGAGAATTCTCTGACCGGGTTTGGCATGGATGTCCCATTCACATACAGTGCTGTTGGGATAGGTTTTCGGATAGTTCATTGATGTAAAAGTTCCACTTTCAGGGCCCATTACAGTGTATCCACAACCATCACCTGGAAACACAAAACACAAAATAATTAGAGAGAATCACAATTAAAAATAGTTTGGAAATGAAACTCATACAGTATTAAGCGCATTGTGTTAAAGCCAAATGATGATGAAACATGTTAATCTTCACTAAGGTGTCATACATGTGCAGTTCATATGATCTAAAGGTGGCCCTATATCTAGTGATGTAATTGGTTGAGCAGTTATGATAATAATTCAGCAGAATTTCTCTTGCTATGTCTCTTAAGGAAAACAACACCGGCCAATAGTATTGCTACTTGTATAGATGCCTTTAGCCAGTGAGGTGATAACCCTCCAACAATTCACTTCCTTTGCAGCTATTACTGGTCTAGTGGGTTCCGTATGCTGAATTCAAGACAAGGCAGATTAAAAAATTCATTCCACATCCAGCATATCATATCTAAGGACCAATTCACAAAAAAACCCAAAATATTAACAAACATTACACCCTTACATTTTCAATTTGCCAGCACTTTTTATGAATACAAAAAAATATTTTAAAAGCTATGCAAACTGCAGATCATACACCACCTCAGTATAGATACAATGGTGTGTGATCTGCATATGTAGAAACTTTATATTTTTCTAGAAACATGATGGAAACAAAAACAAAAAAAACAGTAAACTCAGACAGTAGACTACCCTATATACTCGAGTATAAGCCGAGGTTTTCAGGCTTTAAAAATAGCCCGAAAACCTTAACTCGGCTTATACTTGAGTCAAGCAGAAAACTCACCTTCGATCCGGCGGCCGCTCCGCAAGTACTGAACTCTGATGGCTGTCGTCACTATCGGCGCCTGTCTTACTGCTTGGCGCTGATTAGTGACGTCAGCCGGCCGCCGGGCAGATCAGTACCGGTACTTACAGAGCAGAAGAGAGCCTGCGGCAGACGGATTGCAGACCAAGAGGCAGCTGAATACTGAAACAGTAAGTCTGCACTTAACTGGAGAGTCTGGCCTGAGGGTGCTGCTTGTCACTGCAGATGTTAATTCCCATACAGTAATCCCATACAGTAATAACCAAATCCAGTATGGGAATTACTGTATGGGACTACTGTGTGGGAATTCTACTGTCCATTTAAAGGGCAAATAAAGCCGCAATACAATACAGAAGGCAGTAGTGGTCATTTTTTTGACTCGACTTATACTTGAGTCAATCAGTTTTTACTCATTTTTTGGTAAAATAGGTACCTCGACTTATACTCTGATCGACTTATATTCGAGCATATACGGTATGTTGTATTGTTTCATAGTAAACTAGGGAATTTGTGACATCGCTGGCTGTGTGTTTCTAAAAAAAAATGGCATTTACATGGTGTGACACCAGCAACCCAACAATGAATACAGGTACATTTAGAGAGATTTAGACAGTGAATCCTGGGGTCAGGCTTCGAAGCCAACATGGGCTATGAATTGTACTGGCAACAGCATGGAAGCCTTCTTTGTTACAGAATCTATTACTTACATATACTAAATATAACTAACTAGAAAAGAAACTTACAATGTATAGGT
This sequence comes from Hymenochirus boettgeri, assembly GCA_019447015.1. NCBI lineage: Eukaryota > Metazoa > Chordata > Amphibia > Anura > Pipidae > Hymenochirus > Hymenochirus boettgeri. The sequence goes on along the minus strand of CM033470.1, from coordinate 48,861,884 downwards.
GTTCTGGGGAAAAAAACCTTTCACATTAGGATTAAAAATAATTAAGTTGAGTTCTCCTTTAAGTACAGCACCTCATCTCTTTCTGTGCGAATAATTCATTAGAATCCTAAAATAGAGCACAACTAAATAAATCATTATTCCAGGGCTGAAAACCCCTCATAGGAACCAGGTAGCAAATGTGCCTAGAAATTGCTCTTGGTAAAAGGGCATGTCCACCCTTAAAACAAAAAAAGTTAACTTGTCAGTTATCTGCCAACAACCCCAGACGCTATTTTTCCCGGTTTATTACATGCATTTGTAACCAGATATTTAATAGCCTATTCTTTTTTGACAAAAGTATCTGCCTCCTTCCTCTGCTCTAAGAGCTTTTTATAAGCTTGAGCATTTGCAGAGGAGGCAGCAGGTGAAACAGCAGTCAATCATTGATTGTGATGATTGCAATCACAGCCTTGATTGACTGCATGAAGGGAGGGGCCCGCTTACTCTGACAGAATGGGGACAATAATTATCTTTAAATATCTGGATATTAAAGCAGGTAATAAAGTGCAAAATTCATCAGTTGGGGGCAAGTAACTGACAACTGACTACATTTTTTTTTAAGGGTGAACATGCCTTTTAAGCAAGTTTTGAGGTCTATGAAATAACATACTCGTATGTTACTTTTATTAGTCCCAGCATACTTTAAGGTTTCTGAAATGAATGTCAGCAGTTACCACAAAGAAGCCGATACAGAACAGTATTAAAGGGTATCTCCACAATACAAAGTTTTTATGAAGGGGACCCTAGCCCACCCCCAACCTGCTATGTTTGTTTGCTAAAAAAATTATCAGAAAGGTACTTACAGAGCTTTGTTCCCCAGGCGTTCTGATCCACCCCTCTGCTTGCAGGAAATTGCAAGCAGGGGGCCGGATCAGCAGCCACGTCTGTGATTGGCTGAGAAGCAGCCAATCACAGACACAGCAGCTGGCAGTGCAGAACACCGGGGGAACAAAGCGATGTACTAGTAATGGATATAAAATAAATATAAATTTGGATATCCAAGGGGCACTGGTGAGATATATCTATTGTTTAGAGCTAAATGTAAACGATTTAGAGGGTGCTCCATCCATCAGAAGAATTATCATAGATAGAAAAACAGAAAAAATAGTAATGGATATAAAATGCGGGCACACTTCTTAGTATCAAAAATATAAAAGCTCCTTTATTAGACATATGTGGGAGTAAGTAGATATAGTGTCTCATACATAAGGTATAAGGAAAACCAAAAACATTAAAAACACATCCCATATAAAGGAACATGTAAGCAACTGGATATAGCAAAGTAGTCTCATAAATTAGTTACCAATCAATATACCGGTATATCGTTCCTAGGTCACTGTTTATATACTGAGGAATATATATATATATATATATATGTATATAGCATAGCAGTGCCCTGGTAACTTTCAAATGAATAAACAAAATGAATCATCAGCTTAGCATATCGAGCATATAGTATAAGAGCTATCTATTTAGGTAAATGGCAACAAAATATATCCTAGTAGCAACCATTGGCAAATACACTTTGTAAATATCTTTCTAAGTGGTATCAGATTATTACACACAGATAGCCATATTAAATGTGACCCAGATAGCTATGTGGCAGATCATACATGAGCCTCAGAAACATAATAATAACATAGAGTGATACTACACCAGTATTGTGTCATATTCGGTACTCATTGGGAGCAGATTAAAAATAAACTGGACGTGTTTCGTCTCTGAAGAGAGACTTCGTCGGCAGCCAATCACAGCAGCCAATCACAGACACAGCAGCTGGCAGTGCAGAACACCGGGGGAACAAAGTGATGTAAGTACACTCCGGATGATTTTTTTTAGCAAACGAACATAGCAGTTGGGGGTTGTCAAGGGTGCCCTACACTACAGGAAAAGGGTTTTAAAGTAGGGCACCAGGCAGCAAAGAGGGATCCGGAGGGAGGGCTCCACTGCACATGCCAGAAACCTCTAAGAGGACAGGGAAGGGGCAGAAACCTTTTTACACACAGACAGGCTCCTGCTCTTCAGTTTCTGGGACTTTGGGTAGACACTGCAAGAGAACCATTTGGAGCACAGATGTAAGGTGTAAGGATTTTTACACAATGGGGACAGCAGTAGGGAAAATTTAAGTTTTGGGGGTGGACATGCCCTTTAAGTCAGGTATGAATTGAAATGTTGTCCATCATCAGGCGTATCCCTGTGGAAATTGCATTCATGTAAACAGTTAGTAGATACTGTATGTGGCTCTCTTACAAATGAATGAAGGATATTTATTTTCTTTTTTTCTCTGTTCTCTTTGTGTGGTGAATTGTTTCCTGATCTGCCTTATTATAGCAGTCACTGCATGTTCCTGGAGAATATATCTGGCAAACACATTCTGGGAAGTTTCTCTTTCCGTGCTTTCAAGTTCTGAAGAAGTATAAAGCATAACATCCTTCGCACTAACGCAGCACCTCCCAAAAGGGATCGGAAAGCTGTTCTGCTACAAATACCGCAGCTTGTACATCCTTGATATACGTAAACTATCACTACTTCTCAAACGCTACAATCAGTTTCCTTTACATTTGCTGTAGTTCTTCAGTTCTGCAGAATAGAAAATACCCATATAAATCTAGGGATTACTAAAAATGTGGCTGTAAATTACTTTTTGAGTGAAGCAAGCAGATTTAGAGTAAACTAAAGCTATAGTTATTTCTTAAAGCAGCTATTATAAATTAGGAAGTGTTAGAACATCCTTTTGGCAGCTTAACTTATAAAACTGCGCATTTAAAAGATAAGTATACCTCCATTTTAAATGGTGCTTGTTAAGTTCATCACTATGGCAGGTGAAGATTGAGAATTCCCTTTTCACAATCTTCTTTATCTGCAGAGTGCCAGCATTTCAAAGATCCCTTTGTAGACTTTATAGCTGCTAGACCAGCGGTACCTAACCTTCCTCAGGCTAGAGGCTGCACTAGCAGGTAGTGACAACACAGCAGTTAATCCCAAGCCAAAGAGCAGTAGGAGTTCACGGCAATGTGTTAAGTCAGTGAGCACTAATGCATGACCAACCAACTTTGAGGTCTATATACCAGAGAGATAAGCTTGGGGGCTTAATGGGACCTGCAGACGTCTATGTAGTAAATGTATATGTGTAATACATTCATTATGAGGAACAGATCAGCATATTCTCATTTGATACATCAAGAGGTGTAAGAAATGCTTTTGAAGCACCTAACGGCAGCTTGTATCTTTCACTTAAAGTAACTCTGTAAAAAGCTATGGACCCATCTTCAAGCATTAAGTACTTAAGAGGCAGCCATATTAGCAAGCTAAGTGGAAACCATTAGCTACCATTAGGTGTTTAAATATGGTCACATGTCACTTAAAACTTAACATTAAATATAATACAATTGCTCCCAGCATCAGAACCACCTGTATTCACAGCAATAAACTGGTGTATCAAAAAGCAATTTACAAAATTCATGTGAACTCTTTTGGCTCTGTAGCTGTTGAACTTCTAATATTCTCTGTAACCTTCTGTGAAAGAATAAAGCCCATCTGGAGCATACTGCTCGGATCAGCTACACTCCTCTCATCAATGAATGATCGATTGTTGTACAACAAAGCAAGTTCATTTCAAATACAAAAATGGCAGATTCAGAAAAAAACAACATCCTATACACCCATGCATAATTTACTACCAGTAAAGGTATATTCTATGAGCGTCAACATTTATCCCATTTGCTAAATCACAAAATCTATGAGTACATGACATTGTGGCTATTAACAGGGATGGGTAACCTTTGTCCCTACAGCTGTTGCTGAAACTCAATCCAACCATTCAACTGTGAGTAAATTCTGGAAGCAGAGATTTATACAAAATAAATAATGTATGGTGGTTTCAAAATATATTAGCAATCGGATGATATCACACCTTCCAGACTGGCAGCAACGCAATTCACTCCTCACACTGTGATATAGAGAAGGGCCAGCACTAGTGGAGTAAAGTTCATCCTGTGACCAAACAGTGATATGGGCAGAAAACATTTTGTGGTACAATCCATTTCCCTTTCATATGCTTTCTGCAGGCTGCCAAGCCATTTAAAAATAAGCATTCATTTCACATTGCCAACTTTGTGCCTTTTTGACCTGCGAGGGTGTACGCTGACTAAAGCTTTGCTGCTCTCAGAACAGCCTGGCTACACAACTAGCCTCATACTATTTAAAGGAAATACAATCATTGAGGTTCCTGGGACAGAATATCATCTGAATGCTTAAAATTTAATTTTCATTACACAAATCATCTTTTATAAAAGAATAAAAATAAACTGGCATGTACGGTAAGAGAGCAGAGAGGAAATTGGAGCATGTAAAGTGCCCACAACATAAAGAAGTTCCAAGCCAGGGAAGTAAAACAACAGCTGTTAATTCCTTACGTACAGTATCCACCAGCAGAATCGTTGTAAACTACAATGCTCATTATTACTGACAGCAAAAGGCGCAGTGAACAACAGATGGAACCTGCAAAGTTGGCATTCCTAAAGTTACTAAATAACCACAGCAAATTTACCAATGAAGCAAATTGTAGGAATTCTCAGTGTTGGACAATGTGTCCCAGATGCAAAAATGCCCAGATTTCTTATTAAATTATACTCAAGCTATAAGCTCCAGAAAAAGGCAAAGTGCAAAACAAGATCAACATGTTTTACAATATTAGGTACATTCTAGTCTTGACTATATATTCTAATCAGCCTATGGTAACACCAATGAATATTCCAGAGTTCCAGCTTTTGGGTTTTCCCATTTCAGTCACTACAGAAGAGGTTACCACATAAAGACCACCCATCCACCACAATCTAGTGGGAACTGGTACGTGTTCCTGACAATAAAGGAACAAATATAATACAATTGTAATTTAATGAATACAAGAAAGAAAAATCCACTTTCTATTAAAGGACAAATAAAGCCACAGAACAACACTGAACCAGAGGGCAGAACACCTTGATATAAAACCAGTAATCTGTGTCTAAACTCTAATTTTGATACGGGCGCTGAGAAATTTACCTAAATAATATATGGTTTGTGCTTTACGTTCTAGAATCACACAATTGGGTCAACGACCATTATGTTCTGCACATGCTCAGTCCTTAGCTATGGCAGAAACTTGTTGCAGTTGGTCACACCCATTAATAATCTCTAGCCAATCCTTTTACAGGACAGATAAAGCAAGGAAGCATGTGACTGAGGTCAGGAGGTGTGGTCTGACACTGGACATACACACATATACTTCATCCAGTTCTTAACAGGCTTACATTTAATTTTAATACAATTTACTGAAGTGGTATTTTACAGCTTATTGGTGTTTTTAGGGGGGTTGTTTTCAGATTCTGGAATATAAAAAATTGGGTTTAGTTCTCCTTTAATATTCACCACTAGCAACTAAATGATACACATCTTCCTCAAGAAATGATTTCCTATTGTACCTTAAAGGGCACGTTGAGACCTCCATCAAAACCCATGGTCACCTTCCCCTAGGCTTTTTACTTATGTCTCCAAAGTAGACATGCCCCATGCTGTTGAACCATAATGCAGTGTGTCCTTAGTGCCAACTCATCTATTTTCAGCTGTGGCTGTTTTGCAGCAGAGGTGACTATCCTGTACCTTCTAGCTGTCAGATTTCATTTCAAAATGAATTCCCAAAAGACAATTAACAATTGCCACAGATAAAGGACTTTAGGCTGGACATACTTCCTATAAGGATACTTAACATGTTGGTAGCTACCAATAAACAAAAATCCAAGCTTCCTAACATGTGTTGCAATAAAAAAAGCATAACCAAGCGAAGAGCAAAAGATTAGACATACACAGGTAAATTTTTCCATAGATTAAATCAAATCCCTTTAAAGGGCATCTCCATCCCCCCACAAAAATCAAGGGCAGGTAAGTATGTTTAAATTCTGAATTTGGGCATGTGGACCTAGCAAGGTCTAGGTTACAGGACAGTGCGAGTATAATACAAGATTTTTACAAAATACAAGTTCCTTGCATGGACCAGCAGCAGGAGGGAGGAGGGGACAATCAGTAAATAATTAAACATGGATTCAGAATTCTGGGAGAATTATTGTGTTTAATTCCTTTTCAATCAACAGATGATTGTTATCTAACAAGTTGACAAACATGGTTGACAAACCATGTATGGCTAGCTTTACATATTAACTAATGCAACATGCTAGTAAAATGGCTTAATGTGTGAAATGCCACAGGTCATGTCAGTGTCATGTCAGTGCTTTTGCTAAGCAGTACAGAGCCTTCTTAGTATTCAGCCATGACCTTTATATAAAAAGTGCAACTGTTTCCATGTTATAAGGTGGAAGTTTTGTGCCAAGGATCCCAAGAGAGCATGTTTAGCCCTCAAATCGGAAATAACAGAAGATGCACTCTTCTACATAAGGGGTGCTCAACACAGACTCTTACAGGACATATTCCCCACATGTGCTATGCATGAAACAAGAGTCAAACAAGACTATATTATTTTAAAAAGGTTTTGCTCTATAATTATTAGAACCAGTAGTAAGAAACGCAGAAATTGAGAAAGAAAAATAATTGAAGAACAAAAACAATTAAGGAAAGCAAAAAAAAGAAAAAAGGTTTCTATCCACTTTACCCTAAAAGTTATCTACCCTCACCCTAAATCTATAATTATATAAAAAGGTAGGAGCAGGTATTTCTACCTCCTATTCTGCTTTATTTTAAATGTACCATATACACTCAAGTATAAGTCAAGGTAGCTATTTTTACCTGGAAAAGGAGTAAAACATGATTGACTCGAGTACAAGTCGAGGGTAGAAAATAGGACCGCAACTAAAGCCTCAAAACAATACAGAATCAGAAGGAAACAATAGATACCATTCTCCTTATTCTGTATTGTTTTATGGCATTAGTTAAAATGTTAGCCCTTTAAATGGAGAGGAATCTAACACACTAACCCCCAATTCCTTGCCACTCCAGATGTTTGAAAACTACAACTCTCAACATGCTTTAGTTGCTGGGAGTTGTAGTTTCCAAACATCTGGAGTGGCAAGCACTGCACCTATCCCACATCCCCCCCCAGTGGACGAGAGGACATGCTTTAAGGTAATCCGGCTGCATCTATCTAAAACCACTAACCTGAAATCCTGCAGCTGCACGCTTCCTCTCTTTTCCGCATCCACAGTCCAGGCGCCTGGCATCACTACTCGGCGCTGGGTAAGGCCGGCGCTGAGTACTGACATCAGACACAGCACCATGGGATGCAGAAGAGAGAGGAAGCGAGCGGCTAAAAACCTCGACTTATACTCGAGTATATACGGTAATTAGTACTTACTTAAAGGGCATGTCCACCCGTATGATAAACTTTTAGCATATAATAGAATAACTTCCCCCAGCCGCTATAAAATAAATTTAAGAAAGTGCCCCGATGTTTACTTACCTTCCCTCTCTCCTCCGACGCCCGGCCTTCTGCTTGCAAGACACTGCAAGCAGGGGGCGGGACCGGTAGCTGCATCCGTGATTGCCTGAGAGGCAGCCTTCTCAGAATGCCGGGGGAGAGAGGGAAGGTAAGTAGAGTTCGGGGGTCTTTCTTAAAATTATTTTTTAGCTGTTGGGGCTGGGGGAAGATATACTATTATATGGGCAAGGGGTTTTATGGTAGGGGGAGGGAGAAGGGCTGCAGTACACATGCCAAACTTCTCCCGGAGGCCAGGTAGGAGGCAGAGTCCTATATGGACCCTGCAATCCTCCTGGTGGGCAGTTTTTGGGACTTTGGGGTGGGGACTACAGGAGAACCTAATGGAGCTGGGATGTGAGGTAAGGATTTTATTACACTACATGGTGGGGCCATTAGTGGGGGGGATTATAGTTTTGGGGGTGGACATGTCCTTTAACAATAGAATCAATATTTATCTTTTAATCTAAGCCAGGGATACTGAAATCTGTGAGCACTGCAAAACCTTTTAAACGGATTACTTTTAAATGAAAGTAAAACAGGAGGTAGGGATACCCAACTAGAATTATAGATTTAGGTGGGAAAAGTTGTTTTTAGGGCATAGTTGCCAAAATGTATTATTTACTTTTGCATATGTGCCCAGGGGTCAAAAAGGGATAAAGGATTACACGAAGGGGGTGTTTGTAAACGGTTTGGGGAGCTGTGGTCTAAAGGTAACACACATAAATTCTTACAAACTAACTCTCCTACAATAATCTGCTTATATGTCACTGTGCAGCTAACAAATCCACAGACAGTAAGGACAGAAAACAATTTTGCCATCTGCTCCAACAGCTGCTTCTGCCTTACCATCCTCTCTGCTGATGGATCTTTATAAGCAAGAATCTTAGCTGCACAATGAGTATCTGAAAGTTAGTACTGGATTGGATAATATAAAAAGGTAATAAATATGGAAATTATGGTTGGGAAACAAAGAATCAATGTCAGGACTGGATTATTCCCAGCATCCAGGTAGCAAATGTGCTACAGGGATGTCCAACATCCCTGTTTGGAGGCGACCATCATATATCTGTCTTGACTGGGAGTTGTAGTTCGCAGACATCTGTCCTAGACATTTACAAACCAAGTGTCCATATGAAAAACATACAAAAAAATATACGAGACCCCCAGAATCATAGCATACTTTTAAAGTATTTATACAAATTAAAGGAACACTAAACTGAAATTTTATAAACAGAATCTATCATTTTCACGCAGGAGTAAGTATTCTTTCATGGTTTAAAGTGCAAAAACATTGGTGTGAAGTTAGCCATTGGCGATCTAGCAGAGTGCATCTGCTTATGGTAGAGAAGGAGGGTGTGAACAGGAGGACTGGCGAATCAGCAGTCAGATTCTGCTCAAGTGGTTAACTTTGATGCTTCATTCCCACAGTTCCAAGTAAAGCAGCCCAAGCAACAATCCTGATCATACAATATTGTGGATATCGTAAAATTAACAGTGTTTGGCTGATCAGTTGAGTGGTCTGAATTTTCTTATCGAACACACTCATTTTAGAATACATGGATTGCACAATCAGGATTGTAGCATGAATGGCCGCCTTACCAAGTTAGTAGACCTCACCCAGCAAACATTACGGTATGTTTTTTTAAAAACCTTCTCCTTAATAAAATATATGAACTTTGTAATTAAAAAAGTTTAAAAGTATTATTTCAATAGTTTATTATCCCACTGAATGTGCACTTTAGAGATGTTTTATTTTCTTCTTAGAAAATGTAAAGTGTGTTTCTATTAATTAGAAAAGATACTGCCATCTGACATGTTACCTTGGATAGACTGAACAAATTAGCAAAATAAATCATTCTAGGTTAAAACTCTATATCAGCTGTCATGGGAAACAAACATTGTCTAAATATGGGAAGTGTATTAGGGTGCGTTAAAAGAAATGTATTTATCAAATCCAAATATTGCCGTTTATGAATAACAAAAGGATAAAATTGGGTAACTAATTAACTGTTTGGCTGATTTACATTTTGAGTGACTTGTTTAATGAAACTGACTGATTAAAAATCACAGATTAACTGTTGACTGATGATACCTAGTAAAGTACATGCTTGTTATTTGGATTGAGAAGTCACACAAACCTGTCATATACTATTGAGATTGAAGAACCAATTGAAAGTTCTATTGTCCACTTGTTATTGATCACTTTTAGTCAATTAAATGAAAAATAGTTAAAATGATCCCACTGACTAACCGATCTAACACAAAAGTTAACAAAAAGTGTGTGGCTTACCTTTACATGGCTTTGTTTCACAAGAGATATTCATCCTATTTTAGTGGATTGTACGGGCATCTGATTTGCTGTGCATCCTATTAAAATGGGTACACACATTCCAGATAAAGGGCTCTTTATCGGTAAAGTGTTTACAGGTGAAACAATCATTCCCCGCCAGTGCTGGCGCCTTATTATTCCGCGCCTTATTATTTCTGTGGTTTTATATAATCCTTTCAAACAGGAAATTTCCCGCAGTTGGCCCTATACTATAGGGAGTCGGACGAAATCGTAGGGAGTATGGCAGTCACAAACATTCTCCCTATACTTTATATTTACTTTATATAGAGAGAACGATTGCGACTGTTTGTAATCTAATCGGTCAACGATGACAGACAGAATCTGCAAGATCATTTTTGACAGATTGCTACTGTGTGTACTTATCTTTAATCAAATAATCATGCAAACTCATTCACTCATACAGTACGGCACACGACATTTGAAGGTTTATTGTGCGATGAACGCCCATTAATAATTACACATTATTATTTCTGTGGTTTTATATAATGCCCATATCTTCCATAGCGCTTTACAATTACATGTATACATTCACATCAGGCCCTGCCCTGAAGAGCTTACATTTCGCCCCCAATAATCGCACATGTGTATGCATTCGGTTGGGTGCTCTTTGTCAATCTGCCTAGTAGATCAGCGAATGAAGCCTGAACTCATACACACATGTGATTATCGCATTTCCATCGCGCTATTGTTAGAAGCCTTAGCTTTAAAACTCTTTTAAACAGATAATTGGCACTGAACCATTGCTTGATTGGTGTATGGCTAGACTTATGGTTCAACTACCGGTACCAGATGTCCTTCTGTCCAACAAACTGCCTGGTGAAGACGGTCAGTTCATTCAGCAGAAGGGGATCGGACCTGTTGGGGGAAATAAACAATCCCATTCAAGCTGAAATCCCCCCAACACAGAAGGCGCAGGGCAGTTCCATTGGTAGATTGAAGGGTTGCGATAGGTCAGCACCATACAGGACATTACTTCATGGACCAGTTACAGCAGTGGTATGGGGGCTGTGCAAAGTTTCTTTAATCTGCAGCAACCACTATGTGGGAAATTACAGGTCACTGGTTCCCTCACACTTCCCATAGTGTGTGTGTGTATGTATGTACATGTGCGTGTGTGTATGTATGTATGTACATGTGCGTGTGTGTATGTATGTGTGTGTGTATATACATGTGTGTATGTAGCAAACCACAACACTGCACAATGGGAATGTTAGAAGACTTATACAGGGTGTATGATAGGAATTGTAGACAACTGGAACGGGGTGCATGTTGCGAATGTTGGGTAAGGGGTACATGATGTGACTGACCCCCCACACCGCCCCCTATTGGTCATATCCCGAACCCACCAATCACAATATCGCTCTCTCTCTCTCACCTTTCTGCGCCCCGGAACCGCACAGCAGCGAACAGAGAACCCAGCAGGCTGTGATGAAGGCGCCGTTCCCGCTCACCATCCCCCAGGTCTCCATCCCAACCGGCAGTCCGAATGCATCATACAGTACAGGGCTCCCCCCCTGTGCCCGGACCGCGACACTCAGCAGAGGAAAGTCCCAGGATCCACCGGAGGTAGGGCTCGGCTCTTACCTCCGGCCCCCCATCTTCTTTCTCATGCACTGGACTTCCGGTTGTGGGTCCCACCAGCCTCCAGTAACTCCAATAGGAACACGACCCGCAGCTCCGCCTGCTCCCTCTGCTACATGGAAAGTGAACCGGAGCGGGTTACAGGGGGTGGAGACGGAATGACACGCCCACCGTGTGAGGGGGCGGAGCTGGAACCTTGGGGGGACGATAGCGAGTGACTTGCTAGGGGGAGATCACATGGGAATGGTCGGCTGGTTATCGGCCAGTGAATGGGTGAGAGTTCTCACTACAAATCCGATAATTCCACTGTCTATATCAGTGTTTCTCAGCCTTTTTATCTGTGGGGACCCCTTGAAAAAATGTTCATGTCTCGGGGACCTCTACATACAATTATGATTATATACAGTATCATTACTTTTCTGTGACAGTCATCAAATCATCAAAACACCTAATCTATACAAATATAAATGATAGATCTATAAATGCATCTCTATTGAACAAAATGCACTCTACTCCCTGCATAATGTATAGCGCACTGACTCCCTGCATATTGTATAGCTTACCTACCCCCTGCACAATGTATAGCGCACCGATCACCCTCAAAAATACATCTAAAGCTTTGAAATTGTTGATTAAAATGATGTATTCATTGTCTGCTTAGGTCGATTATAACAAAAGGCTGTGAACTTAAGGACCCTTACCTAGCTCAGTGAGTTTAGACATGCTCAGAATAGCAGAAATATCTTGTCATGATACTAGGTACATTTCCGGGGCCTCTGAGGAACCCTAAAGCATTTTCTGCCCGGCAGTAGCAATGTGAATTCAAAAGGTTGATGGCAGCCCTAATTGTGAGGCTCAGATGTGGCTGTAGCTTTCACTAGTGTATTCATATTTGTTCCAGTACATGGTTCTTTAATTCTGTAAACATCTGTAGGGGCAGGTGTTTTATAGTTCTTATTGACTGTACAGTAATTCCCAGGAGATTAAATCTGTACCCACAGACCTTAATGAAAATGTACTAGGAAGTGTTTTTACCCCTGTCAGTGTGATGTACCATGAACAGCAATCACTTTTATTATCCTAGAAATTAGCAATGTAGTTAATCAATAGTTCCTCATTGTATTTGTGCATGTTTAAGACCAGATCAGCTGCTGGTATTAAACTCACACAAAATCTGTCAAATGCAGGCCGTACACTGAGACTTACCAAGAGACATTACCCTACGGTCACCTGGACCGTTCATTTTGCTATCAATATTGCATTTTAATATAGACCAAAAATGTGTCTTTCATGCTGATGAATGTAGGCCGGAGAAACTGCATGACGGACAATATTTTGATTGTTTTCGTGTATATTTAAAGATAGGGGAACAGATTCATCAAATGTGCTCTAGCATGAGAATACCATAAACCTGGGCATAACGTTGTGTAAATCTATGCTATACATCAATATCTATATATGATAGCAATGACAGTATATAGCCATAAAAGCAGATGAACCTTGATAACTGCACACAATCTTAATATTGTTTATTTTTGGTCAATGTTTTGCTGGAAGATGCAAAAGACATAAATAACTGATGATGTAAACCTATATATTCCTTCCCATAGAAAACATCTATTGTGACATCGGGAGATAGTTTGTGTGTCTGCTTTACATTATCAGCATATTGCACCAAAACGTCAACAAATAATTGTTGTATACACTGGATGGACGGCCTGTTCCCTCATTTTAAAAAGCCCAAGGGCTGGGGGGAAGTGAGAAAGCCTGTTGTACTGATCTAGTGTGCATGTATGAGAAATGCAAAAGTTTGCTAATGGTAATTGAAGTGAAAAAGGTTAGAAGTTAGGACCTTCCAGACTGGGGTTACCTTGACGTGGTTGGAAGGCTTTTCATTCATGTGATCACAGTAATGTATACTAAAACCCCTTTGTTTATAAAGTATGCCAGTGTGCAGATAATATGATCTTGTATGGGGCCTAGGAATGTGCATTGATTATCTTTTCTATGTTTGTATAAATGTTTGACCAGATCAGTAGCACTTCTGCAAAATGTAGTTGTTAATTAGCCTAATTGGAGTGCTTCCACAATCCTTGTATTGTATGTATTTATTGGGAAGCCAGGTCACGCTTCCATGTGGTAATGGCTCCCCCAACGTGCCCCTTTAAAAGTCCTATGCCTTTAATATAAAGCACTGGGTGGATGGTCTCTTCCCTCATTTTAAAAAGCCAAAGGGCTGGGGGGAAGTGAGAAAAACCTGTTATATGGATCCAGTGCACAACTATGAGAAATGCAAAAGTTTGCTAATGCTAATTGAATTAAAGGGCATGTCCACCCTTTTTTTTTACTTTTGTCATGTTATACATATGGATCCCCCAGCCCCAACCGCCGTAATAAATTTTTTAGAAAGTGCCCCGATATGTACTTACCTTCCCTCTATCTTCCGTGGCACTCTCCAGTCCCTCTACTTGCACGGAAATGCAAGCTGGGGGCGGGACCGGCAGATGCGTCCCTGATTGGCTGAGAGGCAGCCAATCAGGGACGCGGCTGCCGGCTGCTCAGAACGCCGGAGGATGGAGGGAAGGTAAGTAACTATCGGGGCACTTTCTTTAAAAACTGTTACGGCGGTTGGGGCTGGGGGGTCACTATGTATAATATATAGTGGGGAATTTACACTAGGGGGAGGGAGAAGAAAACGGGGGGGAGAGGGAGGGGGGGAGGACTCTCCTGCGCATGCCTCAACCATGTCGAGGTTGAGGCAGAGACAAGCGCAGGAAGAGTCACTGGGAGCTTCTACACTACAATTTTCCTGGCTTTGGAGGGGCACAGCATGGCAACCATAAGGAGCTGGGATGTAAGGTAAGGATTTTTGTACACTACAGAGTGGGGCCAGTATGGGGTTAAATTTGAGTTTTGGGGGTGGACATGCCCTTTAAAGAAATTAAAAAATTAAAAGTTCATGCTATTATTGTTCTTACTGTGGTATTGTAAAAAAAGTTGACAAATATGCCACAGACCTTTCTGTATTAATATCCACCATAAACACAATCTTAGGGCTAGATTTTGGGGGGTTTCCGCTCGCGTTTGTGCATGCAAATTTTTTTTTCTAACATAGGAATCGCAGCAACGCAATACGAAATCTCATGCAATCACCATTTTTATGTGCAATCGCATGCGATTTCGTATCTTAAAAGAAGAAATCGCATGCGCAAACGCACAGGAATCGCACTGGAATCGCATGCAATGCAGTATGGCCGTGCCCTTAGTTAATTCGTCCTGCTTGTCTTTCCTTAACATCCTCTGCTCTCTGTCCATAAGGTGGGGTGAGATTATATACAGACCAGTGAGTGATTGTATCTGACATATTTGACTTATCGTGTGCAACTGCATTAACTGTAAATGAGACACGCAGTAAGGATTGTAGTTAGTATGGCGTGAAATTCATTTATAGCCGATTCCTATGGATGCTTGGAGCACAGGCATGTAGAAGGCTGTCAGAATGTCCTATTAAAGCAGGGTTTCTCAATGGGTGTGACAGCAGAGAGCTAGTGATGAGCCTCAGAATGTAAGCAGTGAAAATATTTTCATCAGTATAACAAATTTTTGTAATGTTGTGTTCTCGAAACATGTGTTATGATACATTTCAACGCAGCCAATGTAGTGTAACGTTACACTACATTGATTATAGTCAAATATGATTACAAAATGTACTGTACAGTACATAAAATATGGGTCATTGCAACATTAAGTCCAACATTAGGAACACAGGTGTGTCCATGTTATAAAATTGCAAGTGTGCCACTGCCATGAACTGAAAAAGGGCCACTGTATTATTGTACAGCTATTCAAAAATACAGAAAGTTCTTCTTTCCAATTTGTTTAAAGGGCAAGTCCAGCCCTAAAATGAAAACTTACATACAGGTAAATCACCCCCCCCCCAACCCTAAACGGTAATAGTTTGAAATGTGAATATAAGTCTAACCTGAAATCCTGCGCAATGTCCTGTTTCCCCTGTTTCTGCTTCCTGGTTCTTCCAGTTAGCAACTGTCAGTTATGGATTGACAGTTAACATCACACCAATGACTGTGTTAATCCCCTATCTGCCTCTTCTGAGCATGCCCAGGCTCAGTACAGCCTCAGTACAGTTTTCTAAATTGCTCAGTTTCCATGAGGCATCCAGAAGCATAGCAGGCATACAGTAATGAATTCATAGGACAAACTATGATATATCAACATATTATAAAGAGGCCATTCTTTCTAAAAGATGTTCTTATGAGGGTGGAATTGTCCTTTAACTTCTTGTAGGATTGATTTTCAGTTTGGCTGAATTAATTGCCACCTTAATGGGGAAAACATATTGTCTGCAATAGGCTGTACGATCAGTCGCGCAAAAACATTTTTTTGACCAACAGACTTTCAGTCAGTTTATTGATTAGTTGCACCAATCCTTACATACATCAGAGTATGTCCTTGCTGGATCACTTATTATTGTGTGATTTCACAAGGAATAAAAACGCTAACATGCCAATGTTCATTGCTTTTTAATAGTAATAATAGGGAATCCCTGTGCTCTTTTATTAAACACTTTATTATTTATTACTACATGTTTTGGGGGTTTTGACAAAACTTTTTTGGCCAAGAATTTTTATCTTATAAAGGTTTATATGCTTCCTAGTATAGGGAGAATGTCGGGTATGTTTATAGACAATTTTATAGCCAATGACAGACGGCTTCCAGTGCAATCTGTTGCCATTTGCGGTAAATCTGTACTTTGTGGATCCTGCTTTAGGGTAAAAAGACTGCTCCAAAGATTTCTACTTGTCATAACAGTATGTTATTGCCTGCAAATCTACTAAAAACAGCCCAGTGTTACCAGTGATTTAGAGTTGGATCGAATGTGGGGCAAGTGTATGGCCGACATTAGCCCGTCAACTGTGAAGATATTTGAGGGCAATGGCTTAGAAACATAAGTGGCGGCTGAATGTTAATTACACTTTGCTTTAAGTTAAAAGAGACAATTTAGAAGTATTGCATTGTATATATTCCTTCCAAGGGACATTCAGGTAATTCCCCTAACTACAATCCTAGAGTGTTTTCATTTTAAAGGAATTGTTCACTGAAAAAATGACTTTGCCTCATTTCAATCTATAACTGAATACATGTAGTCAGCACTGTATGTATGTTGCTGCATGACTTCAACCCAGTACTTGTTTTGCTCAAGCTCAGTCCCCCAGACCCCTGCCAGACTATCTGACTCTATGTGAGGGCAGGCATGATCAGTAACCCCTATGAGGCAGCACTGGGAGAGGAAAGTTCCCACCATGCAGTTCACATATCAACTGTCACCACTCTAAATATAACAGAATAGTTTATTATAATAAGGCACTTGATTGTCAGCTGAAATGTAAAATGTTTCATACTGGATAGAGGACAGATTAACAAAAAAAAAATGGCACAGTGATAATTTTTAGAAAAATCGTTTCCAGAAATGGGCTATTTAAAGGGTATGTCCACCCTAAAAATGAATTTTTGGGATATGATTTCCCCTGTCCCCCCAGCCCCAACCGCTATATTTATACTTTTAGAAAGTTCCCCAAACTTTACTTACCTCCAAAACTTTACTTGCAAGCAGAGTGGCGGGACTGGCAGTCGCGTCTGTGATTGGCTGAGCGGCAGCCAATCACGGACGCGGCTGCCGGGAGTTCATTTCGGCGGGGGAAAGAGGGAAGGTAAGTAAAGTTTGGGGAGCTTTCTAAGAATATAAATATAGTGGTTGGGGCTGGGGGGACAGGGGGAATCCTATATATTAAGGGTTTAACGCTAGGGGGAGGGAATCCTGAGAGGGAGGGAGAGGGAGGGGGAGAAGGGCTGCAGTACGCAGGCCAAACTTCTCCCGGAGGCCAGGTAGG
This sequence comes from Hymenochirus boettgeri, assembly GCA_019447015.1. Classification (NCBI taxonomy): domain Eukaryota; kingdom Metazoa; phylum Chordata; class Amphibia; order Anura; family Pipidae; genus Hymenochirus; species Hymenochirus boettgeri. Next base: position 48,844,540 of record CM033470.1, on the reverse strand, counting down.
AGTCAGAGTCCTATATGGACTCTGCTATCCTCCTGGTGGGCAGTTTTTGGGACTTTGGGGGGGGACTACAGGAGAACCATATGGAGCTGGGATGTGAGGTAAGGATTAAACTACACTACATGATGGGGCCAGTAGTTGGGGGGGATTATAGTTTTGGGGGTGGACATGCCCTTTAAGAAAAATCACAGTGTACGTATCCTTTAATCATATCACTATAATATTGTATGTGGTATAATATTGTATGTGGTAAGGTCATTAGTCATTTTTTATGTTTTATTACAATATAAACCATAATTTGAATAAAATACTCCACATTATTTACATGTATGTGCAAAATTAAAATTATAGTCAATCCCTTGCGAACATTCATTTTATTCCTATGGCTGCTAATTTTTAGATCTGAGAGGGAGGGATAAATAGATTTTGCCCAATAAATAAAAGAGGCTGTTTCATGACGTTTTCCTGTGATAAGCGCATGCACGCTCAGTTGGGAAAATGTGGAGGAAGCAGCCAAGCTTACAAGGGGCATCGCTGTATCATCACCACTGTAAAGGAGCTGACCAGTCACAAAATACAGAAAAAGAAGGAGCTCTGCACTATCTATAAATTAAGAATGAGCAATGAGAGCAAGTTCATGTTATTCATGAATTGTTCTTACTGGCGTATTGTAAAAAAAAATTGCATTGACAAATGTGCCACAGACATTTCTGTATTAATATCCACCATAAACACAATCTTACTGTTGATTGGTCCTGCTTGTCTTCTCTTTCCTTAACATCCTCTGCTCTCTTTCTATAAGGTGGGCTGAGATTGATTGGGGTGCATTAAACAAGTTAAAAACAACAGCTCAGGTATTAACTAGTTTGGGAATTCCTGGATTGCTGTCTTCACTTTAAAGCTTCATACTTTGCTGGTGGATATACAAGAAATGTTAATGTGTATTTCTACAATTCTGTCCTTGTTCTATTTCTATCAAAATGCAAATGAACAAAATGGTAAATTGAAGAGGAATAGAGTTGGGATAGAACCAACCGGAAAGCAGATTTTGTTTCTGTTTGGTTTGATAGCGAAAGAGATGCTTAAAATAAAACGTTTGGCTCAATGTTTATAAAGCAGTTTAGAGATTGCGATGAGGGTATATCCTAGACTCTCTCTGTCTCTTGGGGCTCCATAGAGTGAAAATCTGTCTCTGTATTATCTCATTTCTAATTGCAATGCGATAAGACATGTCACACATCTTACAGACGCCTTTATGTCTCCTCTAACTCTCGGCTGTGCTGGTAAATTGTCTTGGCAGTTAATGCACTTCACAATCTGACGTGTCTAGTAGTAGCCTTCTTACAGCATTAGCTCATGCCTTCTGCTATTTGTACTCCCCAGTCCTCTGCCATTCACTTGCTATCAGGGGAATGTAAAAAATAATATTCTATGTGCAAGTGATGCCCATAAATATTTCATGAGATAGACAACACTGCATTGGAAAAATCCACTCTTATCAATAGCCTGAAGGCCACTGCAGTGCCAATGGTAATTGCTCAAAGTGAATTAAATCTCAGATCATCCATTATGGAAAGAAGATATTAATGGCATTGTCTATGAGTGTACACCCCCATACTGTGTTTGACATTCATTACAGACAACAGACTGTTACATGGTTTGTATTTCTCCCTCTTATTAAATGATCAATTAAAATGCCATTAGGTTACAATAGGTACTTGCAATAAATAAATGGAATTTATGGTCCCTGCTCTGTCTAATCCAATAAAGCAAGTAGAAATATCATGGGCCTGGGTATCCTGCTTATGGGAGAAGGCTTTCTATATTATTCAGATCCACCCTTGATATGTTATCACCTACCATTTTACAGGGCTACAGAGGTATGTTCTGAATCAGGCCCCTGCAAGAACATTATTTGAGCACCCTTCCAATGCTCAACCATTCAAAGCTTATTGTTAAAGGGGCGCTTAAGGGTTTGCCCCCTGGAAACCTACTGTGGCTCCCTGATATTGGTCCACAGACAAACCATTCCTGCTATTGGCCAATGTAGAGGTAATGTAAAGAGCTCTGTTGGACATTTTAGAAGTAACAATCTCTGAAAAACCTTTCCAGTGTTCCGGATTGCTGCCTTATCTTCCCTTATTCTATCATTCTCCTTCAATTGATTCTACTACCCCAATGAGAGATAACGAGTTCCAAAGACACTTGGCTTATCATTTATCTAAAAACACACGGGAAGGTGACCTAGAGTTTATATCATATCCTATTATCAAACAGAATTCTGTCATTCTAAACCTCTCTAGAAACTATGATAAGCCATTTGCCATTTCATTTGAATCTTGTGTGGACCTTTCTAATGCAATGAACAGGAAATATGATATTCATCTGGAACAAACCCCTGAAATAAACACATCAATGTATCGGTGCTAGTAAATCTACACAGATCGTTCTTCCAAAAAGAATTAGTTTGACAAATACCCAAATTGTTGGGGGGGTTTGCCTATAAGCCACATGCTGCCATAACCTCGCCCATTATCGGTATATGTAATGATGGTTGTTTTCAAGGTATCCAAGTGTGAAATGATGAGTAATGTCTACGATTTATACTGCAATAGAAATAAGCCTAATCTGCATACAGTATTATTAACTGGCATGTGCTGGATTTGACAGGTTTAGTTGTCTGTTCGTGTCTATTTTCCATTGGGCTAAGTAACAATTACAGTAGGTGGATAATATAAATCACTATGCACTTTTTCGTACCAATGACTTGTCATGCAGTTGCCATTGATTAATTGAGACCTGCACAACCCAAGGATAAAGCAAGAAGCCCAGTGTATTGAAAGAATCTTACTCAGACAAGGACAGATAGAGGAACTAGAACATTCTTATCATGATGCTTCCAGATGATGCACTTCCTGATAATAGTCTTCACCCATATCAAATGAAGGTAAACTACACAGTCCCCACATTACACTGCAATACTTTCCCTCTGAGAAAGGCCTCTAATCTATTGCAACTATACAGCCAATTCCTGTGGTGTCTTGCAAAATTAGCTAGTGTGAAAAGAAGAGTAAACCCTATAATGAGTACCTACCAACAATCCCATTTTGTCTAGGAGAGGCCCCTCAAAACTGTCCCAGGCTACTGAGCCTTGTCCTGGAATGGGCATGGCTACACGCTGGGCCACATCTACCATTAGGCAGAGTGAGCCATTTGTCTCAGGCGGCACTGAAGAAGAAAGGCGGCAGACAGGCAGTAAGTGGGGGAAAAAAGTTCCTCCTTGACCGGTCAAGAAAAAAATGTATTTTCCCTAGTAACAGATATGATGTTAAAATCATTTTATTTGGTTAGGTTAGCTTAAGTTAGTTTGTTAGGCTAGGTTAGACTAGTTAGGTTAGTTAGGGCCCTGCTGAAAGAGTCTACCTTGACGTGGTGGCAGGTTTACAAATGTTTTGGGTAAAATCTTTTATACTACAAAATACATGGTATATCTGTTTTATTCAATTAGATCAACTGGAATTGAAGTTTAGTTCTTGAAAACGTTTCGTTAGTCATCCGACTGGCTTTCTCAATTGAGAAGTACATGGTATTTCTAATGTATTGTAACAGTTGAACCAACCTGTATAGCACAGGCTATAAAATAAATTATATTGATTTGAGCAACAAAAACCTGAAAGGAGCAATATGGTAGGGGCAACACAAGCTGTTTGGGAAAGGGATGTAATATCTGTATCTAGTAATTTACATTAGAGCTAATTGACTGTCTGAGGAACTGTTTAAATACCTATATGATAGGAAGTTCAAAATTGTAAAATTTTAGCCACGGCTACCGAGAAAGCCGCACACTTTAACACAGCGATGGCACACTTCATGCCGCGCCTGAAAATACTGGCAGCAAAAACCCTTGAAGTGCCCCTGGCTACACGGTCTGGGTATGTGGTTGAGCAGCTCAGGGGGTCAGTAGAACATGCCTGTAACCCACAATGCTACCTGAATGATGGAAGGTGTGAATAATGAAACTCGTGCCTTTTTATGGGGCAAGTGGTTGCCCAGCACCCCAGTCCCCTCAATCCTGCTTATGGGAGCACACTTCACAGTCTGCTGTGGGGTGGAAAATGTCTGGAGGCACACTCAGGTAACAATTAAGAGTAAACTTTCATTTATTAAGTGCTCAACATACAAGCCAGATACACACCGTTTCGTGGGGGCCAACCCCCTTCCTCAGGTGTCAGGTGTCACCTGAGGAAGGGGGTTGGACCCCCTGAAACGTTGTGTATCTGGCTTGTATGTTGAGCACTTAATAAATGAAAGTTTACTATTGATCGTTACCTGAGTGTGCCTCCCTGCATATTCTAAATTGGCTTGAGTGACATAACCTGATGCTCTGCTCCTCCCTTCTGCCCCAGGGGAGAAGCATGCTCAGTTAAAGGACAACTAAACCCACAGAACAACACTGAACCAGAAGGCAGAACACCTTGATATAAAACCAGTAATTTGTGTCTTCTCTCTCATTTTGATATGGGCGCTGGGAAATTTACCTAAATAGCATATGGTTTGTGCTTTTCTTCACAGCATTCTAGTCTCACACGGTTTGATCAACGACCAATATTTTCTGCACATTCCTCAGCTATGGCAGAAACTTGTTACAGTTGGTAACACCCTTTAATCTCTACCCAATCCTTTTACAGGACAGATAGCATGTGACTGGGGTCAGGAGGTGTGGTCTGACACTGTACATACACACAGATACTTCATACAGTTCTTAACAGACTTACATTTACTTTAATACAATTTACTGAAGTGGTATTTTATAGCTTATTGGTGTTTTAATGGGGGTTGTTTCCAGATACTGGAGTAAAAAAAATAGGGTTTAGTTCTCCTTTAAGGTTTAATGTTAGGAAAAACAGGATGTACCTGCACAGACATAAAAAAAAAACAAGCCAGATACACAACGTTTCAGGGGGTCCAACCCCCTTCCTCAGGTGACACCTGACACCTGAGGAAGGGGGTTGGCCCCCACGAAACGGTGTGTATCTGGCTTGTATGTTGAGCACTTAATAAATGAAAGTTTACTCTTAATTGTTACCTGAGTGTGCCTCCCTGCATATTCTAAATTGATTTGATATTTACCTGACGTGGCACAGGTCTCAGGGGGAGCACCTCACAACTTACCTGTTGGGAATCCACAATTTGCTGATATGTGGAAAATGTCTGCCTGAGGCAGCCTCATTAAAGATGTACCCGAGTCCAAGACAAAATAGACCTTAAATAAAAGTATATTCACGGCTCCATGGGATATTATAGCGAATGGTCATAAAGATGAAAATCCTTCAAACCAGATCAAGTACTTCTGGTTATTTCTTTGACTTGAACCCCTTCATTCCTTGCATTTGTTCTGATGGTTTCCTGAGCATTACATTGAAAAGGTGTAATAGGGTTGATACCCTGCACCCTTCAACTGCAGATCAAGGAGCCACTATCGCAAGTTGTAATGTGCGGTCCCAAAGAATAATGGTAACTTGTTAGGACCTTTTACTCGGGCCCACGTGGCCCTGTTCGGAGGCTTTTCATCTTCATCATTAGAAGTATGTAACTGCAAATAGCAGAGCTACTAAATGATTCTTGCCAGAGGCCAACCATTTATCGAACAAATCCATTAGCCCCATTTTAAAATGGCAATATAGGAGCCAATTCAATAGAAATCTGTTGGGATAGGATTGAATTGGATAGATGTCCTCAGTGCACCCTAAATCTCCCAGACCATTTAGATGCTTTAGCTCAAGTGCACTGAAGGGGTTAAATATTACCCGAAATCCTTTTAAAGTGTTGAATTTCTATTAAATAAAATTCCCATGGGGCTGTAAAGCAAAATTCTCATTTTCCTCTGCGATAAGATATAATGGATTTCTGCCAGTCAGCCATTGCCTAAAGCCATTAAATATTTGATACCCACAAATCCTTTTTGACACGGATCACACTTTTATAAATAGGAATCTAGACTTGGGAATGGCGAGCGCTAAACATCTCATTACAATATTCCTGCTCTGCTTTGGTTTTAATATCTGAAATGAGCTCCCCATCTCTTGTCATTAAATCTTTTTGCCTCAGGTGCCTGGATTTTCAAGTTCGTATAGAAAAGGCCCTTAGAGGCGACTTCACATTTCCCTATGGAGGAAATTGCTAACCAACAGGAGCCCAAAATATAAATGTTCAGCTTCAGTCTTTTCTGATATCCATCACAATAAAGGGATTTCATCTTCTTTGCAGCCCTAATCACGTTTAGATGCTTCTCATGCAATGTTTTTCAGGCATGCAGATCCGGTTTTTCCTGATTATAAAAGGGTATGCTGGCAAACTGAAACCATAAACCTAGACGGGGGAAATAAGATGCCACATAACATCATGCAGAGAAATATGTCAATTTACGGTAAATTATTGTGTTTTTTGAGATACTTGTGCAGGAAACCCCATCTTAAAGTCACTCCAACTTATTTTATTATTATTATTAATATTTAGCGTAGGAGCCAGCTGTAAGTATGCTTTTGTATAGCGCAGTTTATATAGGATTGTGACCTCATAACTAGGCTGTTATATTATTCATGTCATTGCACCTTAGGCTTTGTGCTTCTGTCAATACAAACTGTGCAGTGATGGATCATAGCTCCACCCCTTTATGCAAATAGCTAGGCAGGACATCATAACTGTCACTAGGTCTTAATTTTAAAAAAAAGGTATAACAGTTGGGCAGCACAGCGGCAGAGTGGTAGGAATTCTGCCTGCGCAGAGCAGAATTATGAGCTCGATTCCACTCCTGTCCTCCCTGTGCTTGCCTGGGTTTACTCCGGCGCACGGTTTCCCCAATTGCACTTGCAATGCAATTAAAAAATATTTTATGCACACACTAACTAACCTACCTTTGTGATTAGGTGCCAGACATATTTTAAGGGTAACTAGTCAAAAAATACATTTTGATCAATCATCCAAAAGATAATATTTTACCCTTTTATCCTGACACAGGTACATACACTTACTGACCTTTCCTTCCATTCCCATGGCAGCCATATTTAAAGGGTAAGTATAGTTAAAAAACAACCTGATACAGGTGCGCACACCAACTGACCCATTAATGGCTGTTATATTTAATGGGTAACGATAGTAAAAAAATAATTTTGACCAATCATCAAAAAAGTTATTTTTTACCCCCCCCAACCTTACATAGCTACACACACCAACTGACCTACCCGTTCATTCATGTGGCAGCCATATTTAAAAGGTAAGTATAGTCAAAAATTACATTTTAACTATTTTACCCTTTCAACTTAACACAGGTACACACACCTACTGATCCATCCTTCCATTCCTATGGCAGCCATACTTAAAGGGTAAATATAGTTAAAAAAATGTTTTAAAATCTGCAGCACAGACTTAAATCAAATCAGTCTTACAAGTTTAAATTATTGTGTTTTTTGAGATACTTGTGCAGGAAACCCCATCTTAAAGTCACTCCAACCTATTTTATTATTATTATTATTATTAATATTTAGCGTAGGAGCCAGCTGTAAGTATGCTTTTGTATAGCGCAGTTTATATAGGATTGTGACCTCATACCTAGGCTGTTATATTATTCATGTCATTCCACCTGAGGCTTTGTGCTTCTGTCAATACAAACTGTGCAGTGATGTATCATAGCCTCACCCCTTTATGCAAATAGCTAGGCAGGACATCATAACTGTCACTAGGTCTTAATTAAAAACAAAGGTATAACAGTTGGGCAGCACAGCGGCAGAGTGGTAGGGATTCTGCATGCGCAGAGCAGAATCATGAGCTCGATTCCACTTCTGTCCTCCTTGTGCTTGCCTGGGTTTACTCCGGCGCACGGTTTCCCCAATTGCACTTGCAATGCAATTAAAAAATATTTTATGCACACACCAACTAACCTAACCTTGTGATTAGGTGCCAGACATATTTTAAGGGTAACTAGTCAAAAAATACATTTTGATCAATCATCCAAAAGATAATATTTTAACCTTTTATCCTGACACAGGTACATACACCTACTGACCTTTCCTTCCATTCCCATGGAAGCCATACTTAAAGGGTAAGTATAGTTAAAAAAACAACCTGATACAGGTACAGCACAGACATAAATCAAATCAGTCTTACAAGTTTAACGTATATACACGAGTATAAGTCGATCCGAGTCGAGATACCTATTTTTACCTGAAAAATAAGTAAAAACTGATTGACTCGAGTATAAGCCGAGGGTAAAAAATTATGACCATTATTGCCTTCTGATTCTGTATTGTTTTGAGGCTTAAGTTGCCCTTTAAATGGACAGCAGAAGAAAGAAAGTCAAACACTTTATGACTCTGCCATTAAGGAAGCCTGGGTCTAGTGGCATGGGCAAGTGGGCAAACTAGGGGCACGTCCTCCTGTAATTTCCCAGCTAGCAATATATAACCAGTCTATCATAAAGTGACATTACAAGTGCTGATTAGCAAGGTGAATAGATAAAAACAATGTTGCTATTACCGACAGCTCTGAAAAACCTCCTAGGCGATCGTGATGGACAGAAAAACCCATAAAAATGGCCCCCTGCATTGCTGCCAGGTCGGAGACCAGGAGTGGGCAGCAGACCTAAAGCATAGAAGTGTTCAGTGAACTAGGCAGCTAACACACTGTGTATGGAATCGACGCACAGGCATACAGAGAGCAGCAGCTGGTGCTAGGGGATCGTGACACTCGGGCAGAGAAAAACTTGAAAGCGGTGCCATGCAGGAATACCTCCCTGTGGGGCCCCTTAAAGATGTCAGGGTCCTGGGCAATTGCCCAGTTTACCCAGCCCAAAAGGCCCTGCTGCCCAGAAAAGTTAACACTTGCTGCTTCCTGGGAGGAACTTGACCCAAGTATAAGCCGAGCTTACATTTTCAGGCTAATTTTAAAAAAACCTCGGCTTATAGTATATACGGTATGTAACCTCGAAGTCATTTTACTCCTGCAGGAAAATAGAACCAATTAGTATTTCACCTAGTTTTGATTGGTGCAGTACATTTAACCTGGGGACACATGGTCAGATTCTTCCTTCTGACCGACCGTCCGGCACTTCCTACCGGTTGGCCAGGTGTAAGGAATGTCAGTCACGGCAAAAGTAGCCATGGACAAATTAGCCGCAACCAATCATGCGGTCCATAGAAGACTGCACAATTGGCTTCTTTTTTTTTTGTACGCATCTGTCCGGTTTGTAGTGGTTGTCTGTGGCTGAACGAACGGACCCTGCGGATCGACCCATACACTGTTATGTCAGTCAGGACTTATTGGATAGTGTGTACCATTCATGGACTTCCGGATCGGCCGAACGAACCGTCGGTGCCAGCCCAAGTCAGCACCCAATATTTTGGCCCGACAGAACCACTGAAATGCTGGTCGGTTGGGCTGAATTATTGGATGGTGGATATGGAATGGGATCATTTTGCAACATTTTACATATTTCAGTAAAGGCACTGATTATTGATACAGGTGTTTGTCCATTCTGTCTATTATCATGCGGCGATAGCTGTTCTAAATAATATCTCGGTAAAACATAAATAATCATCTGGTGTTGGCCCCTTGGTTCTCTTTAAGCTGCACTGCATAAAAACTCTCAGGAGATGAATAATAATTGTCATTGTTTCTGAAGGTTCGGAAAACTGCTTTAGGGTCAAATAACAGAAACCATTGAGATAATTCACAATGGATCTTGGGAACTATTTCTCAGACATCTGTCTAAATACCACAAAATATGGGAATCTGAGGAGCAGCAAACCACTAATGAAAGCTGAACTAAAAACCCAATGATAATGAGCAAAGGGAGATGTGAAAGAAGACACAACTAATAGACTAATATATCATATTTCAGTCCCCTAATGATGCTCTGCTTAGAAAACTGAGCAAAAAACTCAGTAATAGAAACAATTCATTACCGTGTATTATTAGTAGATTGGAGAATTTTAGATGCAAAGATACTTTTTGCTGCTGAATGGAAAATGTATTAAGAACATAATTCACTAATATACATCCCATTTTTTTTTTCAATAATTGCACGATATTTTTAATAAATCCTAACCATATCTGTCACACTCACCTACACATCCACTTTTATCAGATTAAAGCTACTAAAGAACTATACTGCGTTTAAAGTTTTTTCAAAAACAGTAAAAATAAAAAGTACCTGGGCAAGGGAGGTAGGATTAATACATTCTACCTACCAATATTCTTTTATGAGGAGCGGCAGCAGGAAGAAAACTGCTTCTGCCAGTCTTCCTGAATGCTTCAGCACTATCTTTACTATAGGAAGGCCCAGGGCCATAACCTGGCTGATAAAAACTGCATGCTGTAGCTGCTCAATGAAACAATAATGGGAGGTAGGAATAATCAATCCTACCTTCCTGCCCCAGGTACTTTCCATTTTTTAAAAATTTAATTTTTGGCATTTGCCAAGTCCCAGAGCCTGCTAAATGGATGGATGCTGAAAAAGTGGCAAAGGTGGATTTTTCAGATAAATCTTCTGTTGAATTACACTGCAGTCGCCGCAAATATTGCAGGAGACCTACTGGAACCCTAGCTAAGATTTACCCAGAAAACAGTGAAGTTTGGTGGAGGCAAAATCATGGTCTGGGGTTACATCCAGTACGGGGGTGTGCGAGGGATCTGCATGGTGGAAGGCAACATCAATAGTGTAAATTACCATGAAATCTTAGCTACCTCATATATTCCCAAACATAAAAACGGCCAAATTCTTCAGCAGGATGGAGCTCCATCGCATACTTCCATCTCCACAAGGCCCCATAAGACTTCCTTAAGATGAAGAAGATCAAGATGCTCCAGGATTGGCCAGCCCAGTCACCTGACATGGACATCATTGAGCATATGTGGGGTAGGATGAAAGGGGAAGCATGGAAGATGAAACCAAAGAATATTGATGAACTCTGGGAGGCATACAAGACTGTTTTCTTGGCTATTCCTGATGATTTCATCAATAAATTGTATGAATCCTTGGCAAATCGCATGGATGCTGTCCTTCAAGCTCATGGAAGTCATACAAGATATTAAATTTGGATCTCACAGCACCACTACTTAATTTTCTGACATATTTTTGGATTGGCTGTAAAGTAGATCATTTTCTGTATAGGTGTCTACACTTTTGTCTTTTTTGATTAAATGATAAATCTTTTTTCAGTGAAACTATTTTTTACCAGGACATTTAATATTATTTGGGGGGGCTTTAGCTTTTCATATGAGCTATTTCTAACACCAATTGATCAATTAATAGCGGGAGTTACTGCAAAATACACAGACAGTATTTATAGTGTAGTGTAGTATAGTCTAGTATTTATAGTGTATTATAGTCTAGTATTTATAGTATATTATAGTTTTGTAGTATAGTCTAGTATTTATAGTATATTATAGTTTAGTAGTATAGTCTAGTATTTATAGTATATTATAGTATAGTAGTATAGTCTAGTATTTATAGCATAGTATAGTATTTATAGCATATTATAGTGTAGTATAGTATATATAGTATAGTCTAGTATTTATAGTATATTATAGTTTAGTAGTATAGTCTAGTATTTATAGTATATTATAGTATAATAGTATTGGCTATATACTACTATGTATATGTACGTCCAATACTATAAGATACTATGCATTTTCAGCCCAGGGTCCATTATTCCAGCAATGTTCTTAAATTGGTCACAAAAAAGAACGGGTCATTTGAACGACTTGTGGTTAGTGTATAATGTGTGGACACCCTTAGCCCCTACCTCCAATAATTCAGCCTGCTGGAGAGTTGCAGAAATACAATTAGAAGAAAATTAATTTTTTAATGTCAAAATTTTCTGCATCATTTTAAGTTGCTAAAACAAGGGTCATGTATTTGTATATTTGTTATCAGGATGGTTTCAGATGATTCCTGTGCTCAGTATTACTACTCATATGAGCTCATTACTATGTGCAGCTGAACCATAGCAGAAATACACAGACTGGTGAGGTACAGAGGATTGCCAAATGTTATTCAATAAACACATGATCAGCTATACCAGCATTTCTGAGAGAGGTTGCTAGGTCATGCCATGAATTTGGCCACTTTTTTGCATAGACATATTACTTGATGTATTTTAATTACATACACTGTAATATGATGCATTGATGATTAAGAAAGAAAAAAGAAACATTGAGAAATGCTGAGCTATTGACTAACACACCAGCAGAAATTTCCGACCGACCAATAGTGCCGTGAATTGGTTATTTGTCTGGAAAAATCTGATGGTGTGGGGCAGCCAAACGCAACTGGGACTGTCGGTAAATCACGGGCGATCATGCGGTTTCCAATGGGAGCGCACAATTGGTCGAGCACACTGTAGGCCGCGGGCGCTATTGCTGTGATCGTCAGTCAAACTTGTCTGGTGTATACCCAGCCTAAGGGTTTGTTCACACAAGACACACGTTTTTATTCACATAGATAACAATATTGGATATCCCTATTATGCGTATGATCAGGTCCATTTTCAAAATGCTGCACATATTTCTATCTCCATTTAGTGCACATATAAAACACGGGTCATGGACATGGCATTTGACTTCCTGGATTGTGCAGGACAGTCCCACATTTCCACGCTGAAACCCAATCTCCTTATGTCCAAAGAGACCACGACCTGCAGAATTGGATGAAAATTGCCCTTGTGCTTCCCTCAGATTCCAAGTCAAGCAACAAAACGTAATGTTATGATGTCACACAGTAAAATGCTGTTGATAACCAATGCATTTCCTATATTCCTTTGTTCCACCAGACAAGCCCATATAATTAGACAGAGTAGAAAAGCCGTTCAATTTGCTATTTCCACCTCACTAGTATTTCTGTCATTCATTTCCTTTCTTCTTGGAGACAAAGCGAAGACAATGCAACTGCAATAACAGCAATAACCCCAATTACAGGAATAAAGAGCGGCGCTTGTCTCTCACTTCAGGTCATTTATCAGAGAACCATTCAGAACAATATCATGGTTCACCATCAGGTTAATAATATTCATCCAGCATAAAATATTCCACTGCTCAGATAGAGAGGCTCTGGAATAAAATGAGCCTCATTACAGGGTTTTCATTTCACTTTCTTTTCTACACACAAACATTTGAAGACACTTTGTCTTCAAAAGTGTCTTCATTTGTTCAGTTTACAATGCAGGGCCGTTTGTAGCCATTTTAGTGCCTTAGGTGCCCTACCACCTATGTGGGCCGCCCGCTCACCCACCCCCTTCCCTCAAAACTTGGCCTGTCAAACTACAGATGGGTTTCCTTGTTCTGACACTGTCCACGCTTTACTAGTTGGTAAGTGGGAACCACACGATCGATCGGAATTTTCCCATGCGTCCAATCCGGATGACCGAACGATCGTTGTCGGATGCGGCTGGTCGACCTACACCAGCCGATGTTTTCATCCGACCTACCAAAAGTGCCGTGAATCGGTCGGTCGCCTGAAAATATCGGCTGGTGTGTGTCCAGCCTTAGAACTGCTCTCCTCAGTACTATTAGCTGAGCTCATCCTCCCCCCTCCTTCCTCCACCTTCAGTTCATTTGTAACATTGTATCCAAGTAGAGGGAGCGGAGTTCAGGCTCTGTACTATATACAATGTTACACATTACAGCAATAGAACAAGGAGAGCAGGTCTAACACAGCAAGTAAAAGACGCCAGGGAGAAGCCAGGGAGAACACTGGGCACCCTGGTTTAACATAGACACCCTAGCTCATTGCCTAGGTGGCCTATGCCTAAAAATGTCCCTGACAACATGATCAGCTGGGATTTTCTGACAAACCCGATTGCTTGACGACCAAGATTGGTTTTTCGGATGGTGTGTACCCAGTTCTAAAATGCCAGGTAAAAGCTGCTGCAGACTTTATAATAGTGGCCCTGTGACTAGCAGCCATGAGATCCCTATCCCTGCCTCTTTCTTCCTTTCATCTAACTCTCCAATTAGAACTTAGAGTGGGTGAGGAGTGAACAATTCAATGGAGGAGACATGGAAAGCAGGTACATACTGTATATCAATGCTGGCAGCTGATATTATCAATATGAAAGTCTGGTGGCACTGAAGGGTTGATGGTAATAAAGTGCTGGCACTGGAAGTGGTAATGGCAATACGCTTGGGCTAGGGCTAGGCCACCCTAATGCACTGATCATGCTAGGGCATCAAGATGTCTAGAAAAAGCCCTGCATGTGGTCCCCTATGGACAGCTAGGGGGCGTAACCCCACCCGCGCATGACATTGGAGTCCAGGCCCCTGACCCCCTTCTGCCTCCAAGATCTCTTCCGCGATCAGCCGTTTTAAACAGCTGATCGTGCATAGGAATGAAACATACACGCGATCAGCTGTTTAAAAGACCGGACTCAAACTTCCGGTTCAGTTCTGGAAGTTCGGCCTTTTAAACAACTGATTGCGGGTATGTCTCATTCATAGGCACGATCAGCTGTTTAAAACAGAAACAGAAAATTTCTGTTGGGAATCATTGACATTAATGTAGTAAATCATCAGCATTGCTGCAGGTCGTTTTTGGCCCACATCTTGCTGATACTCTACCAATCCCATCGGGTATCTGCATGTGTATGGTCACTTAATCAGAACACAATTACAACCCTAATAATTAGAAGTGATTACATAGTTACTAGCCCAGTGTAATGTCATATAGGGAAAAGTGTCTAAACAGTTGTTTTTGATAAAGAAAGAGAAAACACAGGGTGTGACAACCAGTTACAACACAATTAATACAGGCATTCCCTTATAATAAACCAGAACCCCCCAATTCTTTAAAGAATTGCCACCCCCTGACACCCACCCACCCCTGTGGAGAGAATCCTTGTTGTCCGGGCACCCCCCCCACCTGGAGCATACACCCCCCCCCCGGCACTTCCAACCCCCAATCGCATCCACCCCCGGCGGCAAACTTCCAGGTTATGAGGTACAGCAGTGTGTCCAGACATACTAACTGTAGGTTAGTATATAAGACATGCAGCAGACAAAGAAAAACAACATTGAATGCATTAAGCTGAGTACACACAATACTGTCAGCACCAACAGGGATACCCTTTATCGGTAATGTGTGTATGTCTGCATGCCGATGCCGACGAACAGAACTGCTGTTTAATTGCTACGAATTGCAAAAACAGAACAGGCGATAATTAAATGTATGCATATCCCTTTAAGGCTGGGTACACACCATGGAATTTTTTGAGTCGACCAACAGATATTTCTGTGTATCGGTCAGTCAGCCCGAAAAATATATTGTTTTTTGCGGGCCGCCACAACCAATGACCGTTTGTTCATTTGGACGTGCCTGAAAATCACAGCCAATGGTGGTGCCCTAATGACCACACAATCAGTCTTGGCGAACTGTCGATTTGGCAAACAGCCTGTTGGGATGAACAATCTGCTGAGAGTTTACTTCTTGTTTTATTAGAACAATTGGTTGCCCATGTGATTTACCAAACACAGTGGCGCCTTTAATGTTAACTATGAAATCCCTTAAAAGCAGAGCTATTTAAAATATAACGAAAACATCAACATTAACGCCACTTGAACTATATATAGCCTTTCTGTCAATGTATGAAACTGTTCAATTCATCCTCAGTGTATGTTCATTTTTATTTGCTACGATTGTTACGGTGGGCACCAGTTAATTCCATCTGCCTTTCTCAGGAGGAATATATGTCCTTTTAGTTCTAATCTTTAAGCAATTGTCACTGTTCATTTAACAGAATTTTTATTCTTTCAATGGATTTGATGCCTCCCAGGTGGAAGTGTTAAATTAAGATTTTACAATATTACCCTTAATAAAGATGTTATCAGTCCTACACTGCCTTAAGCATTTTCTGTTTTTCCATGATCATTACTGCCAGAGAGAATGTTTAATGTCTGCTGCCTCCTACATTTATTTTAGTTTTTTTAATCAAACATAATAGAGTCCATAAATGGGCCGTGTATTATGCAGTTATGGTTGTCACAGGTATCCCACCCCTCCCACATCTGGCAGGAGTCTCATTCATTCTAGGGTGGTCTCCCGTGCTCCCGCAAGACCACCCCAACCTCCTCCCCCCCTGGGTGACGTCACTGACGTCACACCCCTCCCCCATCCTGCCCAGAAGCCTCAAATGGCAGGGTGCGATGTCTGTTGTCACCTACAGACCTTTTTTGCTTTTTTTTTCCGTCGGGAACCCTGAAATATTCAGCAGGTAAAACCCACACGGGGGGGAAAGTTTGTTTAGTTCCTGAGACAAAGGGAAACACCAGAGCACCTGTTTTTATTTCGGTTTAGATGCGATGAGATTGATATTTTCTCAGTCATGAGGCCGTATTAGAAATTCATCCCAGATATAACAATGATGTCATGTGATGGCCACTTTCGATTCTAACCAATAGAGTTGGAGCTGGTAAACTGGTTTGACAATGACATGACTTTTGTTGAAATTTCATCACACAACAGCCGTAATTGTCGCAAAGATAAAAAATATTTTAAAATATTTTAATAAACAAATAAATATATATCAATAAATTTTGGCACCAAAATTTCATAATCAAAACTGAACTGTCACAAATCCACTGGCAAAATGCTCGCTGCTACCATGTTTTTACACTGATATGGGTAATTGGGGGTTAACCACCTGCAATCTGATGTTCTTTCATTCTAAATAATTGTTATTCGTTACTATGTCTTTCCCATTATTGCAAAAACAGACGGCACAGTATTATCCCAATCCCAATCTTACTGCATGCTCTCCCTAGTCAGCACCACCAACAATTGTATACAACAAGCAGCAATGTAGGATCCAGAGAAGCAAAATGTCTTTATTGCTGCTATAAAACACTATCAGGGAGGTTAAAGGGCATGTCCACCCCCAAAACTATAATTCCCCCCCCCACCCCCCCCCCCGTGAAGTAAATAAAAATACTTACCTTACACCCCACCCCCATATGGTCCTCCTGTAACCCCCCCCCCCAAAGTCCCCAAAACTGCCCACCAGGAGGATAGCAGAGTTCATATAGGACTCTGCTTAATGTCTCCCCTCCAGGAGAAGTTTGGCATGTGCACTGCAGTTATCCTCCCCCTCCCTCTCCCTCCCGTTTTGGACTCCCTCCCCCTAGCTCAAAATCCCTAAAATATTCTTTAGAGCTTTGTCCCCCAGACCCAACCGCTATATTTATATTTTCAGAAACTTCCCCAAACATTACTTATCTTCCCTCCGCCGTTCAGAACTACTGGCAGCCGCAGCCGTGATTGGCTGCCTCTCAGCCAATTACAGACGCGGCAGAAGGTCCCTCCCCTCTGCTTGCAGTTTCGCACAAGCAGAGGGCCGGGCAGTGCGGCAGAGGAAAGAGGGAAGGTAAGTAATCTTTGGGGAAGTTTCTGAAAATAAAAATATAGCGGTTGGGGCTGAGGGAAGAAGCTCTACAGAATATTACAAGTTTGTAAGAAGGGTGGACATACCCTTTAAATAAAAGTTCTTATCATTAAAAATGGTGCTAATTTTTCCCTAACCAATCGGATCTTATTTACATTTGAAAGCTAACATCTGACTGGTTGGGGCAAAATTAGCGCAATTTTTAACAATAAAAACTTTTATTGAATAACCCTGAAACTTTCCAGCTTTACTCTCTTTCTCAAGTACCTCACGTCTCAGCTAGAGATGGACCTAAACCCGAACCTGGTACCGAAGTAGATCTGACGGGACTCGGACTTGGACTTTGCAGATTTCTGACCAAACCATTCTCGAAAACTTCTAAAATTTTTCTAGAAAATACCACACGGAATACCAAAACAGGACATTCATGATGTTTCCGTTACTGGACAGTGTTTTAAATTTTTTTTTTTAAGATTTTGCCCATTGATACGTGTTCCCCGGGTCCCTGAGCCATTTACAGTGAGTTACCATTGCTAATTATACCTTCATTTTAGACAGAATTTTAACATTTTTAAACTCCCATTGACTTCAGTGGGTCTGCTTGAGTTCAGCCATCTATAGTCTCAGCAATCACCGATGCCACGGCTAATCCACTTGTATATCCTGTTCCTAGCCATGGATCTTTTTATATGTCACACACATGTCACACACATGTCACACACATTATTAACTAATGAACTCCTTTATGTGTGTATGTTTATGGTGGTAAGAACTTTATAATATTTTCTTTTGGGTGTTTGTAGATATTTGCCCATCACCTGAACCTAAATTGATGGTCAATAATAAAAATATTGATGAATATAATATGAATGAGCTGGAAACAGAATAATCAGTGGTTGTGAATTCAGAACAAATTTCCTGCACATAGGTGATCTTGTCATTGCAAGTACATTACCATTGTATATCACAGAACACACAGCAGCACGAGAAACATAAGAGCCTATAAATCAGATAATCAAACTGATCCCTAAGGCTGGGTACACATGGGGTGAGATTGTCCCGATTAACCATTCGCCACTAGTGATCGGTCGGCCGGGAAAAATTACTGTTGACCACGTCAGAAGTAGATATGGCTGGCTGTTCGCAATTATAGTATTAAAGTCAAGTTAACCCTTTTGCGGCAATGTTCTGAGGGATAACTCAATTATAAAACTATAAAGTACCAGGTTTGTCATGGTTCTCACTCATCCAGGTCATGGTATATCTGGGAAGGTTCTCATTCATCCAGGTCATGGTTTATATGTGAAGGTTCTCATTCATCCAGGTCATGGTATATCTGTGAATGTCCTCATTCATCCAGGTCATGGTATATATGTGAAGGTTCTCATTCATCCAGGTCATGGTATATATGTGAAGGTTCTCACTCATCCAGGTCATGGTATATCTGTGAAGGTTCTCATTCATCCAGGTCATGGTATATCTGTGAAGGTTCTCATTTATCCAGGTCATGGTATATATGTGAAGGTTCTCATTCATCCAGGTCATGGTCTATCTGTGAAGGTTCTCATTCATCCAGGTCATGGTATATCTGTGAAGGTTCTCATTCATCCAGGTCATGGTATATATGTGATGGTTCTCATTCATCCAGGTCATGGTATATATGTGAAGGTTCTCATTCATCCAGGTCATGGTCTATCTGTGAAGGTTCTCATTCATCCAGGTCATGGTATATCTGTGAAGGTTCTTATTCATCCATGTCATGGTATATCTGTGAAGGTTCTCATTCATCCAGGTCATGGTATATCTGTGAAGGTTCTTATTCATCCAGGTCATGGTATATCTGTGAGGGTTTTATTCATCCAGGTCATGGTATATCTGTGGAGGTTCTCATTCATCCAGGTCATGGCATCTCTGTGTAGGTTCTCATTCATCCAGGTCATGGTATATCTGTTTTATTCAGTTAGAATAAGGTTAATTTCTTGAAGACGTTTCACTAGTCATCCGACTGGATCTCTCAATTCAGAATGACTTGTACAAGAATCTGTCAATTAAGTACCCTGGATATGCTAATTGAGACTTTCCAGGGTACTTAATTGCCAACAGATTCTTGTACAAGTCATGGATGACTAGCGAAACATCTTCAAGAAACTAAACTTCATGTCCAGTTAATCTAGCTGAATACAACAGATATAATCTACCAAGCCACAATCAGCTTGGTACATCGCATCACTCTCGCAAAAGAGACTGAAAGCATCTTTCTGTACATTGCCCCGTGTGTCTGCAAATTTTCGCTCCTATCTTTTGCACATGCGCGCCAAAACAAAAGATAGAAGCGTGATTGGGACATCACTGCCAGCTGGGGGGGAGCCGCAATAAAGCGCCAGTTGGTAAGTGTATCTCTGTTAACCAGGCGTCCTGGTTAGAATAAGCAATGTCATCTCAATGTGAATAATAGATACTGATTTCATGTACGTAATAAAATAGGTTTATTGTCCCTTATTATTTGTTCCGTTAGCCTTTTTTACCCATTAATAATGATCGGTATAGGGGCTAATTAACAATAGACTTCCTGTGTCTCTACGAAGAATGGATCAGTGAAGGTTCCCTAAACCACAGCTCTAGCAGATGTTAGGCAAAACGTATTGCTGACACTGGCTGAGCAATCAGGATATAGGTAATTATGTGTCACTCTTCCTTTCCCTTAAACATTCCAGTGCTCTCATTTTGCCCTGGGAATCTGGAAATGATGGCATTTCCGTATATCAGTGCTATAAATGTGTACTCACTGTGATAATGATGTCATCAACGGGAATCCTATTTCTACCTTCACCACTCACCCTACACACCTCACACCCATCACACCGGTGATAACCATTGGCCCCTTTCCTGTGTACATTCCTCAGTCAACAAGTATTACTAGAAATAAAATACATCTTACACGGAAACGGGGTGTAATGTCACCCGCTTAGCAATATACATTATTCTGAATCATATTGTCAAGAAATAATGTTTTAATAAACAAGACTATAAATTAGGATTCAAAGGGCAACTGACTCCCACCAAATAATTAACACTGATGTGGCTTCTACATTGTTTCCAATCAATGCTGCTCCGCAAGCAACAGGGAATGATAATTATAAGGATAGTGCGTAGTTCCCAAAAACCATGTGACTTCTCAGCACCATCCCCCACTAGCACAGAATAATTCACAGTACACATGAGAACATATAGTATAAGAAGCAAAGATGACATTAAATGAACAGTAAGGGCTTGGCCACAGTGATGCGCTTTTAAGCGCGATCACAATTGCGTTCCGATCGTGCTTTTAAAAGCGCACACTAGTGGGGCACAATTGATGTGGCCAGACTAGTGTGCGACTGCGATCTAGTAATCGGAGAGCATGTGATCCACATTTTTTTTACGCATTCGCATGCGCTCCGATTGTGAAACATCAGGAGAAGCACTGCAACGCGCTCTCACGCACAGGGAACGTGCTTCCAATCGCGAGCGGTAACGACACATGCGTGTGGGAGCGTGTTGCAGTGTGAACAATGAGCCTATGAACAATGAACCTACTGTGTTTACTGTGAACTTATCATTGTTTATATGTTTTAAAACTCCAAACCAACGCTTCTGTCAAACCCTGCAATAAAAAAACCTTTGCTTTCCCTTTAAACACTTTGGAAGGAGATACCTGCATGGGCCAGAGCAGAAATAGAGCAAAATGATTGTATTGGTCATCCCCTTATCAGTTTATGCAGTAATATGCTGGACAAACAAATGTGTTAATTCTGATATACCCAATGAAAGACTTAAGGTGCCCAGACACTATGTAAAACATTAGACAGATGTCCAATATATCTAGAACCACCTAGACCGTTCTTTCATACAATCAATTTGAGATCACGAAATGAATGGGTCAGATAGGAACATCTCAAGATAAAAAACGCTGCTTGTACAATGTGGTCTATAGACATTAGATAAATATCTCAAATCCATATACTGTCCGCCTAGTGTATGGCCAGCTTTAGGGGCATAGTTATAAACAATTCCTATTCTCGTCATTTTGGTGCCACGACTGTTATTTTTGCCATATTTTTAAAGCCGGTCATGTTTGCCGCGAAAAGTATTGCCACAGCAATGTGCGTTGGAAGTATCTGCGACATCACCATATTTATTGCGTTAAGTCCTGTATTGCACCAAAAAGTAAAATGTCTGCAAGTGAAGGTAAAAAAGTGATCTTGGTAAAACCGGAAATCACAGGTCGAGTAAATGCTGAAAAATAGTCTAACACCCCCTGGACTCTTATTACTATTGATAAACACTTCACAATGTACTGACACCCTTCAAGGACCCACTGGCAGGTACATATATGGGCACTATGAATTTTCGCCACCTTAGACTTGGAGATTTTAAAAGGGCAAGTCTGAATGCAAGAAAACATCATTGTATTATAAATGCGATCAAGCAGTTACCGTGGCAATAAGCGAAATGGCGATTGTGTAAGTTATTGCCACTTTCTAAATTGCGGTAAGTCCAAATTGTGGAAAAAAATGTCAAAAAAATTTCAAAACAGTGCAAAGTTAACAAACCTTTATAAATATGCCCCTAAATTTACTAATATGTCCGATAAAATCTTTGTACCATAGAATGGAAATTCAGACATTAGTCGAAAGCGGGCTAAGAAAAGATATTGGCCACGGCCTTATACTTCTAAGAAAACATGTGAATCTATTACATACATTACAACCTTACCTATGGTGTCTAACACGACGGGATTTACCCATTATCGTCAGTACTGATCGATTATAGTGCCGCCGAACGGCCTTAGTCGGCACTACGGTTGGTCGGGAATGATGGAAAATTTCTGTCGGTCGGTATTGGCTCCCTTAACTTTAAGTTAAGGGAGCCGATACAATCGTACTTTGTATGGCTCCACGACTGACTAATCCCTTTACCGCATATGGTGATCGGTTGGGTCCATGTATGCGGTCCCCACAGCACATTGGTATCCGTCGGCACACATGCTGTGGAAATCGCTTGTGTATGGCCACCTTTAAGCTGTGCAAACACATTACCGATGAAGGGCCAATCAGAAACGGTTGGTACAAACTGAAAATTTCTAGCAATCACATTCAGCCTCCTGTACTGAAGTGTAAGGAGTCGGCCGCGATCATTAGGCGTATGGCAGTCAAGAGCGATCTCCCGATACTTTATATAAGTATGTTCATGACTGTTTGAAAAGATGACAGACAAAGGTTCGTACACACCTTAGATTTTCCCCAGACCTCCGAGCCCCAACCAACCCCCAATCCTGACAAACACCTGTGCCAGACGGCCATTTCTAAGGTATGTACAAACCTTTATAGATTCAATCTGAACCAATCTTTGAAAGATTAATACAGTGTGTACCCACCTAAAGGAAGAAACAATACAGGACTTTCAAAGTTCTATGACAAATCCTTCCCAACTGTCTGGGTCTGTCTGGTCCCATTTTAGAAAACCCTTGTGCTAGGATGGGCAGGGCTTAGGTGGTCCAGGGGCAAATGTTGGGAAGTATGATGTCATAAACACTTAAATTCTCTAGTGTATAACGGACAACAAATGGTTTTCTAAAAAATCTATATAGTTGGTAAAGTTGCTTTATAGGAACTGGATAGACCAGCTGGCCGGCCGGGTGACACATTATTCTGCGGGTTGACTGATTGAGGAAGTGGGTTAACAGTGCAGTGAAAGCAAATCATGCTACATTACTAATACTTCAGTCATCAGTGACTCATGAAGATTCATTGCTGCTGAATTGATTGGCTAGAAGTGATTGGATATTGTGTATTTTAGGGGCATATTAATAAACAGTGGAGTTTCTACCGATATGGGACAGAAAGCAATATAAAAATGTTGTAAGTTTGCTGTGTGGAATTTATGCTGTATTTAACATTGCAATTTGTTTATTGCTTTTCACTGCACAACGTAATGTAAGTTATGTTAGGTTTTTATATATTCTCTATTATCACTTAGCCTAATAGCAGCCATTTTGTTCTCTGACTCCATTTTGTCTTATATTATTGTCGTGTTATTGCAGATGTTTTGTTTCCAAATGTTCTGAGCTCAAGGTCTTTTCCCTCCTACATTTTTTATGTTAGCCTGGCTTTATCTTCATATTCCAAGGTTTTAGTATGTCATCGGCAGACACTGTGTCTGGCCACGCCCCCTTTTTCTCTTTGTGAAACCCAATGTAACATGTGAATAAACCGAGAAACTGGGTTCTACTGCACCGTGCGTGTTGTGTGATCCATTCTCCCAGCGCTGAAGGTCTCTTAGTGGGTCTGACAGGCATCAATAAAAGTCGGGCGTGACTAGAATAGGATATTTATTCTTTCAAGTTACACAGAATTTTTACATTGTTATTTATAAAGCAACAAAATTCCATTTTGTATTTTCCATTCCATTTTGTATTGCATTTGTGGAATTTTGTGGCCTGGCTGCTATAGGTTTACTTATAGAATGAAAAAAGTAATTTCTCATACTTTTCCCACCTTCCCCACTCCCCTTGTTTTCTCAACACTAATGAAATGCTACGTCCTCACCCCTAGGTATAGTCTCTAACAGCTGTTACACTTCTAAATCTTTTCCTTGTAGGTCCAGTCCAGTTCTGCCTCTGACATCAGTTCGCATAGTGCATCTTCCCATTGGTCATGTCACTGACACTCAGATGGGGGGAGTTAGACCAGACCAGCGATGCAAAGTTTCAGATTTTAGAGACTGTACAGGAGTGAGGACCTAGAGGTTTAGGTCCTCACCCTAGGAACTTGTAAGGCTAGGGGGTGGTGTGGGTGAGTTCAATTAAATATTCATATTAAAATATTAATATCGAAATATTGACACTTTAAAATGAAGAATGTATCTGCTAGATTTTTGCTGGGAAGTGTATGAAACCATTATTAACTATTATCATTGCTAAAGTCAGGGGCAAACAAAGGATTTTCAAGGAAGAGATTCCCAAGGGTTATCATTGACAGTGTAAAGGTTTGTGTACACACGTGAGATCCTGGGTCTCAGCCATTTGGTCCGGGATCGTTGCCTGACCTGCCGTTCATACACATCATGTGTCGCGGGTCAGCACCCGTGATCGTACATGTGTACAAACTTTAAGATTTAAAGGTCACTCCTTTGTGGAAGTAATCAACAAATTATAGTTTCCTTGCCCATAGACTTTTTGCTGCATGAATAATGTTCCCCTTTATTTTAAAATATACAAATTCCCACAATATTAAAGTATGAAGCCATTTGTGCTACATGGTCAGTTTCACACCTATCCCCAAACACTGTCCATGTCTGATGACCTCAAGGTGCCAAAACGGCAGGTAACTATAAACAAGCAGAAAGATGCTAGGCACTTGTAATCCCCCTAAAATCACCCATTACAGTTAGGCTAGTTACACACAGGCCGACGGACAAATATTTTGTTAATTTGGTCCGTCGACCTGAAATATCGGGAGACTGTTGTCAGCAATTCTTTAATCCAAAGCGTACAAAGGATGAATAGACATGTTGGTAATTCCCGCCGATCAGCTTGCGCTAAAATATCAGCTCATGTGTACATAGACTAATGTGTTTAAAAGGTCATTAAAGGAGAATGAAAGTCTAAAAATAAGTTTAGGCGATTCCCCTATGTAATTAGGACATTATCATCAATTTGATCAATTTGGTAATTTAATCAGATTGATTGGAATATCAAAGATGTTTTTCAGTGAATTCAACAGACCATTCGGCGATATTGATTGGTCTATCGAAAAACTATCAGGGAGATTCAATAAAAGTTCTTATCGTTTAAAATGGTGCTAATTTTGCCCCAACCAATCAAATCTTATTTAACATTTGAAAACTAACATTTGATTGGTTGGAGCAAAATTAGAACCATTTTTAATGATAAAAACTTTTATTGAATAACCCTGAATGATCGTGCAAGGTGAAAGATTTCCCACCCGCCCCATCTTCCTGAACCACTTCAAGATGAAATCTACGGAAGATTGGCGGCACAATTTCTGCAAATCATAAATCCAATTGGCAAACCACCGGCCTGTGTATGGCTAACATAAATGCTAACAAATACCGAAAAACCATTCCAGTTATTGCTTCCTTTCCTTTAAGCAGCTGATAGCTTTTTGAAAATTACTAATAAAGCAATTATTAGACTTTTGTTCTCCTTTAACTACTTTGAAAAGCCCTCTACCGTGTTAACTCTAACATGCCCTGTTGGATGTATTGTGGTTCATTTGTAAGTTTTGGAGACTCTCATGGCTATAACCGTGAGTCTCTGTCATAAAGCATTCTACTGCTCAACCAAATGAACACCAACCTGATATTTAACCTGCTTATCTTTAGATCCTCATTTCAGGTCCCGACGCTAGCAGTGTATGCGCATGCTCGTACATTGGAAGGGGGCCTGGGGACCTGTCAGAGGAAGAGTGGAGAAGCGTAATTGCAGTTTGTCATGTTCACTCCTGTCTCCTGCTAGTTCTTCTTCTCCAATTAAACGGCAAAAATGGAAGTGACTTTTTGAGTGGAGATTCTCTTTAAAGGGCATGTCCACCATTAAAACGAAAAACTGATCAATTGTCAGTTACCTGCCCCCAACCCCAACTGGTATATGCATTTTATTACCTGCATTACTAATCAGATATTAAAGGATAATTATTGTCCCCATTCTGGCAGAGTAAGCTGGCTCCTCCCTCCATGCAGTCAATCAAAGCTGTGACAACTGACATCTCACCCAATGATTGACTGCTGTTTCACCTGCTGCCTCCTCTGCACATGATCAAGCTTATAAAAAGCTCATTGAGCAGAGGGAGGAGGAAGATACCTTTGACAGAAAGAAATAGAACTTATCATTAAATATCTGGTTACAAATGCATGTTAGAACCTGGTACAAATAGCAGTTGGGGTTGCAGGCAGATAACATGTCACCAGTTATTTGTGGATATGCTCTTTAAATACCCCAATCATATCTTATTTCTCCCACAGATGGTCTCAGTCTGTCAATATATTCCGAGAGACCCTAAGGCTGAGGCCACACTGCAACGCACAGGAATCGCGCACAAAATCGCGAGCGTTATCGCACGCGATTGTGTGCACAATTCTTGCGCGTTTTGCGCTCGCGTGCGCGTTTTGCGCATGCGTTTTCGCCTTTTCGCATTATGGACATGCATGCGTTAACGCACCAAAAATGGTGAACGCATGCGTTACCAAAACGCGAACGGACGTGCAATCGCATGCGCATCGGAAATCGCGGGAATTTTTGCATTCCCGCAATTTCCATTTTAGCGAAAATCGCGGGCGCAAACGCGAGCACGAATCGCGTGCGCAAATGCGCCAAAAACGCGCTACTGTGGCCTATCCCTAAGGGATGGAAAGACAAACTGAAGTCCTGGTTATGTACAGTTTATGATCTCCCATGCTCCCTAGATAAATCAAACTTCCTTTGGACTTTATGAGCATATTTGAGTGGCCTGACATGGACCTCATACATAATTAATATAAATATAACACACATTCAAAGGCAGTGTTTTTATCCTTATGGAACCCTTGAATAAATGTTAATATCTTAGGGATCCGTTACATAAAAACATGATTAGTTTTTTATTTATCTCTTAGACATCAATACACCAAGCACAAAATGTATACAAACATAGAGCATTGATAAATACATAGAAAATATATCTGTATTCATTACAATGGTGGATCCATACTGTTCCTGTCGATCTCTTGAGGACCCCCATGCAACCTCTCAAGGACCCCTGGTTGAGAAATGCTGTTCTAAGGAGCTGTAAATATTTTCTTATCCCCCTAATTAACATAGAGCCATGGAGACCGTCATCACTTACTGGCAGAGAACATTATTTTAACAGGCATTGTAGTAATTCCTTGTCAGGTTGAAATGTTACACTTTCCAGTATACAGCACATGTGCTTATGAACATAATGTGATTTGATCTCATTATCCGCTGAGCTGCATGATGTGGGGACCACATGGCTGTTTCGCTAATGTCTTTGCCATTTAGTTTAACATGGCATCTGTAGCTGTTTACTCTGTAGGATTAATAAGTCTGGTTCTAACTGACACAAGCAGAAAAATAACAACTTTCTACAGACTCATGTGTCAACAATCGAGTCAACTGTGTTTACAGTTACTGCCAACGGGGATGGAGTGCGGTTCCAACTTAGAACTGACCGTCCGATTCTGAATATGGGAGGAATAGCGAATACGCGAGCCCTTGAATTCGAATATTCGGAAATAGTTATAGTTATTGTACGTCCCTGAGCCATTTACACTAACTTACACTAACTTATCTCTACTGCCAACGTGATGGTTACTTTGCATTATAATCCACTCGTCATATAACATTCACTCCGAATTATCAAGGAAATGTTATTTGAGCCACAGTGTGTAGTCATGTTATATACAAGGAAATAACGAACATATATAATAGACTGTGACTAGATATAGTAAACTGTCACTAGATATAATAGACTGTCCCTAGATATATCATAGACTATCACTAGATACATAATAGACTGTTACTAGATATATCATAGACTTTCACTAGATTTATAATAGACTGTCACTAGATATATAATAGACTGTCACTAGAAATATAATAAACTGTCACTAGATATATAATAGACTTTCACTAGATATATAATAGACTGATTAGATATTTATAGACCTTATCACTGATATTTAATAGACTGTCACTAGATATATAATAGACTGTCCTAGATAAATATAATAAACTGTCACTAGATATATAATAGACTGTCACTAGATATATAATAGACATCATCGTGGATATATAATAAGACTGTCACTAGATATATAATAGACTGTCACTAGATATTAATAAGACTGTCACTAGATATATAATAGACTGTCACTAGATATATAATAACTGTCACTAGATATAATAATAGACTGTCACTAGATATAATAACGTCACAGATAATATAGCTGTCACTAGATATTTAATAGACTGTCACTATATTATATAATAGACTGTCACTAGATATATAATAGACTATCACTGGATATATAACAGACTGTCCCTAGATATATAATAGACTGTCACTAGATATATAATAGACTGTCACTAGATATATAATAGACTATCACTGGATATATAATAGACTGTCACTAGATATATATAGACTGTCACTAGATATATAATAGACTGTCACTATATATATAATAGACTGTCACTAGATATATAATAGACTGTCACTAGATGAATAATAGACTGTCACTAGATATATAATAGACTGTCACTAGATGAATAAATAACCATCATAGACTATCACTAGATATATAATAGCCTGTAACTATAACTAAAGAAAATAGGAGCACTCAAGATAACGGCCTGTACTGGGCCGAAACGCGTCGATAGACGTGCAATAAATATTGCACTTTTGAAGACACCCTGGAGTGCTCCTATTTTCTTTAGTTATAGGTGTACGTATAGTTGGTTAAGGAAGCACCCGGGCAGTTGATTTAAAGGTTAGAGTGCCGCTCTAACCTGGTTATTGTCTATAGCCTGTAACTAGATATATAATAGCCTGTCACTAGATATATAATAGACTGTCACTAGATATATATAGACTGTCACTAGATATGTAATAGACTGTCACTGGATATATAATAGACTGTCACTAGATATGTAATAGACTGTCACTAGATATATAATAGACTGTCACTAGATATGTATAGACTGTCACTGGATATATAATAGACTGTCACTAGATATGTAATAGACTGTCACTAGATATATAATAGACTGTCACTAGATATGTATAACTGTCACTAGATATATAATAGCCTGTCCTATATATAATAGACTGTCACTGGATATATAATAGACTGTCACTAGATATTTAATAGACTGTCACTAGATATATAATAGACTGTCACTAGATATTTAATAGACTGTCACTAGATATATAATAGACTGTCACTAGATATATAATAGACTATCACTGGGTATATAATAGACTGTCACTAGATATATAATAGACTGTCACTGGATATATAATAAACTGTCACTAGATATATAATAGACTGTCACTAGATATATAATAGACTATCACTGGATATATAACAGACTGTCCCTAGATATATAATAGACTGTCACTAGATATATAATAGACTGTCACTAGATATAATAGACTTCACTGGATTATATAGAACGTCACTAGATATATAAAGACTGTCACTAAGATATTAATAGACTGTCACTAGATATATAATAGACTGTCACTAGTATATAATAGACTGTCACTAGATTATAATGACTA
Source organism: Hymenochirus boettgeri (assembly GCA_019447015.1). Taxonomy (NCBI): domain Eukaryota; kingdom Metazoa; phylum Chordata; class Amphibia; order Anura; family Pipidae; genus Hymenochirus; species Hymenochirus boettgeri. The sequence continues at coordinate 48,814,773 of CM033470.1, read as the reverse complement.
TCACTGGGTATATAACAGACTGTCACTAGTATATAATAGACTGTCACTGGATATATAATAACTCACTAGATATAATGACTGTCACTAGATATATAATAGACTGTCACTGGATATATAATAGACTGTCACTAGATATATAATAGACTGTCACTAGATATATAATAGACTGTCACTAGATATTTATAGACTGTCACTGGATATATAATAGACTGTCACTAGATATGTAATAGACTGTCACTAGATATATAATAGACTGTCACTAGATATGTAATAGACTGTCACTAGATATATAATAGACTGTCACTAGATATCTATACTGTCCTAGTATGTAATAGACTGTCACTGGATATATATAGACTGTCACTGATATATAAAGACTGTCACTAGATATAATAGACTGTAATATATAATACTGTCACTAGATATATATAGACTGTAACTAGATATATAATGACTATCACTGGGTATATAACAAGACTGTCACTAGATATAATAGACTGTCACTGTATATAAAACTGTCACTAGATATATTATAGACTGTCACTAGATTATAATATACTGTCACTGGATATATAATAGACTGTCACTAGATATTTAATAGACTGTCACTAATATATAATAGACTGTCCACTAGTATATAATAACTATCACTGGGTATATAATAGACTGTCACTAGATATATAATAACTCCTAGATATGTAATAGACTGTCACTGTCATGGATATATAATAGACTGTCACTAGATATTTAATAGACTGTCACTAGATATATAATAGACTGTCACTAGATATATAATAGACTATCACTGGGTATATAATAGACTGTCACTAGATATATAATAGACTGTCACTGGATATATAATAAACTGTCACTAGATATATAATAGACTGTCACTAGATATATAATAGACTATCACTGGATATATAATAGACTGTCACTAGATGAATAATAAACCGTCATAGCCTATCACTAGATATATAATAGCCTGTAACTAGATATAATTCCTGTCACTAGATATATAATACACTGTCACTGGATATATAATAGACTGTCACGATATATTTAATAGACTGTCACTAGATATATATAATAGCTTATCACTGGATATATAATAGTCTATCACTGGATATTACTTGTCACTAGATATATAATGACTGTCATAATAACTGTCGCTAGATTATAATAGACTGTCACTAATAATATAAACCGTCATAGACTATCACTAGATAATAATAGCCTGTACCTAGATATATAATAGCCTGTCACTAAATTATAAATAGACTGTCACTGGATATATAATACGCTGTCACTAGATATTTAATAGACTGTCACAGATATATAATAGACTGTCACTAGATATATAAAGACGATTAGATATTTAATAGACTTATCACTAGATATTTAATAGACTGTCACTAGATATTTAATAGACTGTCCTGATATATAATAGACGTCACTAGATGTATAATAGACTGTCACATATATTTAATAGATTGTCAATAGATATATAATAGACTGTTACTAGATAATAGTAGACTGCCTCTAGATATACAGACTGTCCCTATATATATCGTAGACTATCATTAGATTATCATAGACTGTTACTAGATATATCATAGACTTTTACTAGATATATAAGACTGTCTAGATATAGTAGACTGTCAATAGATAAACAGTTCTGTCCCTAGATTATCATAGACTATCACTAGATATATAATAGACTGTTACTAGATAAATAATAGACTTTACTAGATATATAATAGACTGTCACTAGATAAATAATAGACTGTCACTAGATATATAATAGACTGACTAGATATATAATAGACTTATCACTAGATATTTAATAGACTGTCACTAGATAAATAATAGACTGTCACTAGATATTTAATAGACTGTCACTAGATATATAATAGACTGTCACTAGATATTTAATAGACTGTCACTAGATATTTAATAGACTGTCACTAGAGATACTGTATAATGGATTGTCATTAGATATTTAATAGACTGTCACTAGAGATACTGTAATATGGACTGTCACTATATTAAATAGACTGTCACTAGTATTTAATAGACTGTCACTAGAGGTCTGTATAATGGACTGTCCACTAGATATTTATAGACGTCACTAATATTAATAGACTGTCACTAGATATATAATAGACTGTCACTAGATATATAATAGACGTCCACTAGATATATAATAGACTGTCCTAGATTAATCATAACTGTCACTAGATTATACTTAGACTTCCTAGATTATAATAGACGTCATAGATATAAACCATAGACTATCACTAGATATATAGCCTGAACTATAACTAAAGAAAATAGGAGCACTCAAGATCACGGCCTGTACTGGGCCGAAACGCGTCGATAGACGTGCAAATAAATATTGCACTTTTGAAGACACCCTGGAGTGCTCCTATTTTCTTTAGTTATAGGTGTACGTATAGTTGGTTAAGGAAGCACCCGGGCAGTTGATTTAAATGGATTAGGAGTGCCGCTCTAACCTGGTTATTGTCTATAGCCTGTAACTAGATATATAATAGCCTGTCACTAGATATATAATAGACTGTCACTAGATATATAATAGACTGTCACTAGATATGTAATAGACTGTCCCTGGATAATATATAGACTGTCACTAGATATGTAAATAGACTGTCACTAGATATATATAGAACTGTCACTAGATATGTAATAGACTGTCACTGGATATATAATAGACTGTCACTAGATATGTAATAGACTGTCACTAGATATATAATAGACTGTCACTAGATATGTAATAGACTGTCACTAGATATATAATAGCCTGTCACTTGATATATAATAGACTGTCACTGGATATATAATAGACTGTCACTAGATATTTAATAGACTGTCACTGGATATATAATAGACTGTCACTAGATATTTAATAGACTGTCACTAGATATATAATAGACTGTCACTAGATATATAATAGACTATCACTGGGTAATATATAGCTGTCACTAGATATATAATAGACTGTCACTGGATATATAATAAACTGTCACTAGATATATAATAGACTGTCACTAGATATATAATAGACTATCACTGGATATATAACAGACTGTCCCTAGATATATAATAGACTGTCACTAGATATATAATAGACTGTCACTAGATATATAATAGACTATCACTGGATTATAATAGACTGTCACTAAGATATATAATAGACTGTCACTATATATAATAATAGACTGTCACTCGATATATAATAGACTGTCACTAATATATATAGCCTGTCATAGATATATAATAGACTATCACTGGGATATAACAGACTGTCCACTAGATATAATAGACTGTCACTGGATATATAATAACTGTCACTAGAATATATAATAGACTGTCACTAGATCTATATAGACTGTCACTGGATATATAATAGACTGTCACAGATATTTAATAGACGTCACTAGATATATAATAGACTGTCCTGATATGTAATAGACTGTCACTCTGGATATATAATAACTGTCACTAGATATTAATAACTGTCCCTAGATATATAATAGACCTGTCACTAGATATGTAATAGACTGTCCACTAGATATAATAGCCTGTCACTAATATATATAGACTGTCACTAGATATGATAGACTGTCACTGGATTATAATAGACTTCACTAATAATAATAGATACTGTCACTAGATTATAATAGACTGTCACTAGATTATAATAGACTGTCACTAGATATACTACGACTGTACTAGATATATATAGACTTCACTGGGTATATAACAGACTGTCACTAGATATATAATGACTGTCACTGGATATATAATACGTCACTAGATATATAATAGACTGTCACTAATATATAATAGACTGTCACTGGATATATAATAGACTTCACTAGATATTTAATTAGACTGTCACTATATATATATAGACTGTCACTAGATAATAATAGACTATCACTGGGTATATAATAGACTGTCACTAGATTATAATAGACTGTCGTCTAGATTTAATAGACTGTCCCTGGATATATAATAGACTGTCACTAGAATTTAATAGACTGTCACTAGATATATAATAACTGTCACTAGATTATAATAGACTTCACTGGGTATATAATAGACTGTCCTAGATATATTAATAGACTGTCACTGATATATAATAGACTGTCACTAGATATATAATAGACTGTCACTAGATATATAATAGACTATCACTGGATATATAATAGACTGTCACTAGATGAATAATAAACCGTCATAGCCTATCACTAGATATATAATAGCCTGTAACTAGATATATAATAGCCTGTCACTAGATATATAATACACTGTCACTGGATATATAATAGACTGTCACTAGATATTTAATAGACTGTCACTAGATATATATAATAGACTGTCACTAGATATATAATAGTCTATCACTGGATATATAATAGACTGTCACTAGATATATAATAGACTGTCACTGGATATATAATAAACTGTCGCTAGATATATAATAGACTGTCACTAGATGAATAATAAACCGTCATAGACTATCACTAGATATATAATAGCCTGTAACTAGATATATAATAGCCTGTCACTAGATATATAATAGACTGTCACTGGATATATAATACGCTGTCACTAGATATTTAATAGACTGTCACTAGATATATAATAGACTGTCACTAGATATATAATAGACTGATTAGATATTTAATAGACTTATCACTAGATATTTAATAGACTGTCACTAGATATTTAATAGACTGTAACTAGATATATAATAGACTGTCACTAGATGTATAATAGACTGTCACTAGATATTTAATAGATTGTCAATAGATATATAATAGACTGTTACTAGATATAGTAGACTGCCTCTAGATATAACAGACTGTCCCTATATATATCGTAGACTATCATTAGATATATCATAGACTGTTACTAGATATATCATAGACTTTTACTAGATATATAATAGACTGTTACTAGATATAGTAGACTGTCAATAGATATAACAGTCTGTCCCTAGATATATCATAGACTATCACTAGATATATAATAGACTGTTACTAGATATATAATAGACTTTTACTAGATATATAATAGACTGTCACTAGATAAATAATAGACTGTCACTAGATATATAATAGACTGACTAGATATATAATAGACTTATCACTAGATATTTAATAGACTGTCACTAGATAAATAATAGACTGTCCTAGACATATTAAATCTACTGTCCACTATATGATAATAGACTGTCACTAGATATTTAATAGACTGTCACTAGATATTTAATAGACTGTCACTAGAGATACTGTATAATGGATTGTCATTAGATATTTAATAGACTGTCACTAGAGATACTGTATAATGGACTGTCACTAGATATTTAATAGACTGTCACTAGATATTTAATAGACTCACTAGCTATGTAATATACTGCACTTAGATATATATAGACGTTCACTCTAGATAGATAATGACTGTCACTAATATAATAGACTGTCACTGGATATATATAGACTGGTCACTAATATATAATAGACTGTCACTAGATATAATAATAGACTGTCACTTAGATGATATATAGACTGTCACTAGATATATAATGACTGTACTATATATATAAGAGACTATCACTGGTTATATACAGACTGTCACTAGATATATAATGACTGTCACTGGATATATAATAAACTGTCACTAATATATAATAGACTGTCACTAGATATCATAGACCTGTCACTGGATATATAATAGACTGTCACTAATATTTAATAGACTGTCACTAGATATAAATGACTGTCACTAGATATATAAGAAGACTGATCACTAGGTATTAATAGACTGTCACTAGATATATAATAGACTGTCACTAATATATGTAATAGACTGTCCTGGATATAATAGACTGCACAGATATTATAGCTGTCACTATATATATCACTAGACTGTCACTAGATATAAATAGCTATCACTGGGTATATAATAGCTGTCACTAATATATAATAGACGTCCTGGATATATAATAACTGTCACTATATTATAAATAGACTGTCACTAGATATATATAGACTATCACTGGATATATAATAGACTGTCACTAGGATTGAATAATAACCGTCATAAGCCTATCACTATATATATAATAGCCTGTAACTAGATTATAATACCTGTCACTAGATATATAATACACTGTCCACTGGATATATAATAGACTGTCACTAGATATTAATAGACTGTCACTAGATATATTTAATAGACTGTCACTAGATATATAATAGTCTATCACTGGTATATAATAGACTGTCACTATATATATAATAGCCTGTCACTGGATATATAATAACTGTCGCTAGATATATAATAGACTGTCACTAGATGAATAATAAACCGTCATAGACTATCACTAGATATATAATAGCCTGTAACTAGATATATAATAGCCTGTCACTAGATATATAATAGACTGTCACTGGATATAAAGACGCTGTCACTATATATTTAAGACTGTCACTAGATATATAATAGACTGTCACTAGATATATAAAGACTGATTAGATATTAATAGACTTATCACTAGATATTTAATAGACTGTCACTAGATATTTAATGACTGTAACTGATATATAATAGACTGTCACTAGATGATAATAGACTGTCACTAGTTTAATAATTGTCAATAGATATATAATAGACTGTTACTAGATATAGTAGACTGCCTCTAGATAAACAGACTGTCCCTATATATATCGTAGACTATCATTAGATATTCATAGACTGTTCACTAGATATATCATAGACTTTACTAGATATATAATAGACTGTTACTAGATATAGTAGACTGTCAATAGATATACAGTCTGTCCCTAATATATCATAGACTATACTAGATATTAATAGACTGTTACTAGATAGATAAATACTTTTACTAGATATATATGACTTCACTAGATAAATAATAGACTGTCACTAGATATATATAGACTGACTAATAATAAAGACTTATCACTAGATATTTAATAGACTGTCACTAGATAAATAATAGACTGTCACTAGATATTTAATAGACTGTCACTAGATATATAATAGACTGTCACTAGATATTTAATAGACTGTCACTAGATATTTAATAGACTGTCACTAGAGATACTGTATAATGGATTGTCATTAGATATTTAATAGACTGTCACTAGAGATACTGTATAATGGACTGTCACTAGATATTTAATAGACTGTCACTAGATATTTAATAGACTGTCACTAGAGGTACTGTATAATGGACTGTCACTAGATATTTAATAGACTGTCACTAGATATTTAATAGACTGTCACTAGATATTTAATAGACTGTCACTAGATATTTAATGGACTGTCACTAGATATTTAATAGACTGTCACTAGATATTTAATAGACTGTCACTAGAGATACTGTATAATGGACTGTCACTAGATATTTAATAGACTGTCACTAGATATTTAATAGACTGTCACTAGATTATTTAATAGACTGTCACTAGAGATACTGTATAATACTTTTCACTAGATATTTAATAGACTGTCACTCGATAATACGGGGGTTAAAAAAAAATAATGGGACTGTCCTAATCTTTAATG